>CM053596.1:130770600-130803152 GCA_028646575.1 Pseudocheirus occidentalis | reverse complement strand
GGCTCAGGTTCTGGAGTACTTTTCATGATTAGCTTTAATACTTATTTACAGTAACCAAAAGAATCATTCCTAAAAACACTTTCTTTACTCCAGGCACAGCACAACAATAGGAAATACTTTTTCTCCCTTTTATTCAACAATTCCCACAAAGAGAAAGCTGTACACCCAGATCTGAGTCTTCTGAATGTCTGCTTCAGGAAGTGACAAATGTCTTACAGAAAGACTGTTATCCTCATCAAAAAGTGCCTTCTTATGTAATGCTGAAAAGACACTATTCTTCTAAACCTTTGATGTACATGTATGTATACATGTTTGTTTAAGTTTTCAATTACCAGCAATCAAAAAATGGTTAAATTCAGTATTCAGCATTATAATTTTCCTTTTCAGTTTCTTAAAGGTAAAAGACAGAAACCACAAGAAAATGAAGGCATAGCTTATCCAACTGCATTTCACTAATGCTTATTCCATGAACATTTTATAAAAGAAAAAAAAAGGAGAAGTTCCTTTTACATGATGTATATACCACAGTGAGGATTCAGCCCAAAGGCTTACAACACACCAATCCATTATCTTTTTTCAGTTTTGAAAGAAAAGGTCTTTGGATTGTCAAAAACTCTTGAACAGTTGAATTCTTATGACAATGCAGGAATGAAATACTGAAGGGAAACATCTTCATGTAGTAAAATAAAGTGAACAATCCGATTGCGCACGATATTACATAATGCTTTTGTTGGATTTACTTGCTGTCCCGCAAGAAACTGTAGAAGCTTCTTAATATCTATTCATGCTTCAGCCATGTTCTCTGAATCTCTATCTTGAGAAGTATCTTCAGAGGCCCATGGAGGATTTCCAAGATCTTTAAAATGTGTTGTAATACATACTAAATCAGTTTCTATTTTCAAGTTCATTTCTCCTTTTAGATTTGCTTCAATAACAATATGATTACTGACATTTTTCATTCTTTCCACTACACTCTTCATAGTCTTCAAGACTGGTAAATATATACTAACATCAAAGTCTGGTACAGTGGACTCTTGGAAATCAGTCCATAGTTTTCTGAGAATATCCCCTACAGGAATGCGACTATTGCTTGACAAAGATGGCAGCTCCATGGCCACGGTGAGGCAGGGGCAGTGCTTGTTGGTTAACTTGATCTTCACGGCTTTGGCATTCTGGGCAGTTTTCAAGGCTCGGGATAAGTTTTCCGGCGCCAATTCTAAATAGATTTCATTGTGATCCACCACGACACCTTCCATTTGAAATTCGTGGAAGAAGTTGCCCTGGCCCAGCTCGCACCACGTGCTGACCCCACCATTGGCCACCTTGTCGGACAGGATGAAATAGAGCTTGTCGGGACTGAGGCGCAGCGTGCACATCTTGGCCAGCTTGGAGATGGTGTTGCTGACACGGGTGAAGTGATTTAAGCAGCCCAAATCCACGATCTTGGCCCAGAACCTCATAGCGCCGCGGGGGCAGCACCGAGTCCAAAATGCTCGCCACACTCTGGCAGTCTCCTTTCCCTACAAATGAATTCTACCAAACATTTACTATATATTACTATTATATTACTATATAATATACTATTATATACAAAATATAATATTTAATTATACAATTGTATAATATTATATGTTATATATTATGTATAATATCATATATAACTATATAACAATATATTACATTATTAAAAAGTACTATTATATTACTAAATATGACTATGTATTACTAATTCCAATACTTTATAAACTATTTGGAAAAATAGGTGAAAGTATCCTACCAAATTCCTTTAATGGCACAAATATGGTACTGATACCTAAACCAGAAAGGGTCAAAAGAGAGAAAGAAAATTATAGACCAATTTCCCTAAAAAATATTGATGAAAAAATTTTAAATAAAATAGCAGGAAAGAGATTACAGGAATTCATGATGAGGATAATACACTATGACCAGGTGGCATTTATGCCAGGAATGCAGGGCTGGTTCAATATTAGGAAAACTATCAACATAATTGACCATATCAATAACAAAACTAACATAAACCATAAAAATTATTCCAATACAATAGATGCAGAAAAAGCTTTTGACAAAATACAGCACCCATTCCTACTGAAAATACCAGAGGGCATAGGAATAAATGGAGTTTTCCTTAAAAGGATAAGTAGTATCTATCTAAAACCATCAGCAAGCATTATATATAATGGGGATAAGCTAGGAGTATTACCAGTAATATCAGGGATGAAACAATGATGCCCAACATCACCACTATTATTCAATATTGTACTAGAAACATTAACTTTAGTAATAAGAGAAGAAAAAAGAAATTGAAGGAATTAGAATAAGGAATGAAAAAACAAAACTCATTCTTTGCATATAATATGATAGTATACTTAGAGAACAATGGAGAGTCAACAAAAAAAAATTGAAATAATTATCAGCTTTAGCAAAATTTCAGGATATATGACTAGATACTTTGAAGGCTGTTTGAAAGGATTTTTCTAAGTCAAGTGCTTTTCCACAGGAAGTCATTTAGAGAGGCCGGCATGGAACAAAAGAAACCTGACTCTAATCTCCTGCAGCCTCAGGCCACTCGTGTCCCTGCAGGAAAGGTATCTTTGAGATAATCACTGGGGAAAATGTCATGAAAGTGTCAATGGTCTTTTTGTAGTTGAGTCAATAAAAACTGACCTTCTTTGATGTTTCCAGGACTCTCTGTTCTTCCTTCCCAGACCTTCACTTTCTTCTTTTATCCATGTTCTGATCTTTCTTGGAAGCCTAATCAGTTTATTCCTTCTTGCTCTGCTCTTTCCTGGACCAGCATTGTAAAGGGAACAACAGCTAATATTCAGGAAAGCCAGGAAACCTGGCTCTGCCACCATTACGCAAACTTGGGTAAGTCACTTAACTGAGACAAATCTGGGACCTTCCTCCCTAGGCAAAGAGGATTCATAATGGGAATTGTATCAAAGGAAATAGACAAGCATCATATATTAATTTTTAAAAATTAATTATTTTATTTATTTTCTTGTTTACATCATTCATTTCCATGAGATTTTGAGTTACAAATTTTCTCCCCATCTTTCCCCTACCCCCAACCCCAAAACAGCAATCCCACTATAAAGCCCCTCCCCCAATCTGCTCTCTTTTATGTCCTCCTCCAATGGCCCTCTAACTTTCTGGTAGGGCAGGGAGGGTCTCCCTACCCCAGTACCTGTATATCTTAATTCCCAGTTGCATGGAGTTAATCATTTTACATATATATATATATATATATATATATATATATATATGTCTATATATATATATATCTTTTAACATTTGATCATAGAGCTTTAAATTCTAGGTTCTTTCGGTTCCTCCCTTGTCACCCATCCCCACTGGAAAGGACAAGCAATTCAATAGAGGCTGTACATGTGTAATTACACAGGACATCTCCACAGTGGACATATTGTGAGAGGCTGATTATATGTCCCCATATATTAATTTTTAAAGAATTGCATGTTTTTAGGGAAGCTCATTGTTCCAAAAGATTCCTAACGTATGCTCAATGATGATGATAGTGGTAATGATAATGATGATGATGGTGACTGTGATGGCAGCAATGATGAAGATGATGGTATCATGGCCACAGAAGGACCACAGACTTAGTGGTCAATATGGGTGCAAAGAAAAAGAAGATACATTAGTGCAATGCATTTTTTCTTGCTACAAAAATTCAGCACCTTCTGAACACCTAGAATGGCATGATTTGATAGGTAGTAATATATAGCAAAAGCTCACAACTGCCTCAGGCAGATAGAAAATTCCTGTACTATAAATACAGACTTTAATATACCATGGAAACGGGGTGGCTAGGTGGTGCAGTGAGTAGAGCGCCAGCCCTGGAGTCAGGAGGACCTGAGTTCAAATCCGGCCTCAGACACTTGACACACTTACTAGCCATGTGGCTTTGGGCAAGTCACTTAACCCCAATTGTCCTCCAAAAGGAAAAAAAAAATTCTGAATATATCATGGAAAAAGTCAATCAATAAATTGTCTTGGATTTAGAGTATTACCAAAGAATGAATTGTTGCTCACAATTGCTATGTGATGTAACACCAGTCCATAAAAAACTTAAAAAAATATATAGTGCCCAACTGGAATACTTTTGTAAGTTCCAAGCTATATGAAATGAAAAAATTAAAATATAGAGATCTATCAAAAGAAATCAAAATCATATGAGAGTAGGACGAATTATATTATTAATTTTTTAATTTGTTTTCTTGTTTACATCATTCATTTTCATGAGATTTCTGAATTACAAATTTTCTCCCTGTCTTTCCCCTACCCCAACCCTAAAACAGCAATCCCACTGTAAAGCTCCTCCCCTGGTCTGCTCTCTAACTTTCTGGTGGGGCAGGGAGGGTCTCCCTACCCCAGCCCCTGTATATCTTAATTCCTAGTTGCAGGTATTGCAGAGCTTTAAATTCTAGGTTCAAGTAGGACAAATTATAAATCTTCCTTACTATCCTGTTGGCTAGTGGAGTTGTACTGCAAATGCTTTCAATTAGCTTGAGGTGAGCTTATATCCAAATGTTTTTTATTTGTCTATAGAAAACATCTATTTTGTGCGTCTTTGTAACAATCCCTAGAATAATCAATATGAAATAATTATATTAGGATAGCAACTTGTTCAGTAACATTTTTATCTGAATTCCATTGGAAAAGATAAGAATGAGATACTAATAATTATAACAGTTTATAGAGCTGGAAGGATTTATGATGCCTATCAAAGATCAAGTCATTGCCATCAGAAACTGCAGAAAGATTTTCATTAAGAAGCCCTTACTCAGCGATCAGGGAAGATTTTGACAATGATAGCTAGCATCTATATAGTGCTTTAAAGTTTGCAAAAGGCTCTACACTCATTTGATTCTCACAACAACCCTGCCAGCTAGGTACCCACGTTTTACAGATGGTAAAACTAAGGAAGACAGAGGTGAAATTATCTGAGGCAAGATTTGAATTCAGGTCTTCTCAGCTCCAGACCTAGAGCTCTATCCACTATACCACCTTGTTGTGCTGGAAACTGTGAGATATTTCATTGCAAGTTGCAAAAATGTATCACCTCCTGAATATCTAGGAAGATATGACCCTGGAGCAGGGGTGCACTAGAAACTGCTCAGACTTGCTCCATTATACATTTTCAGGGTGAGTATTTACACCTCTGAAATCAGTAAGTGCTGGAAATCAGGGCTTGATTTATTTTTTTGTTGATTGTTTAGATTTAATAAAGTGATGGAGAAAATGTTAATGCAAATTTCATTTAAAGGGTGTATTGTGTGCATCCTTCTCTCATCACAAACTCTGGAGTGCCAGTTGTTAAACATTTACTAGTACATCCCTGCCAAGAAGTCAGAACTATATGACAAATTTCCACATTGCCATTATTGCCCTAAAAAATACCCTTAACCAATAAACTGTCCTGGAACAGGAGCATCTCCAGCAAAACCATTGTCCACTTTTGTCTGGACATAACATTAATCATTAACAAATTAGTAACAACATTTAAAATAGACCCATACCAAGTACTCATAATCTCTAAGGATATGGAGAAACACTTTCCAAATATAGAGACCAAGTAGAAGAAATCCTCATCATCTTATCTGCTTTTACCATCGTCCCAATGCTGCTCAAAGTGAGCCTACAAAGGATGAACTTATATCCACCAACTTTGATTCCATGACAAAAAGCAGATTATTTTATCCACCTGTAAAATAGACTGCAGGGATATTAAATATAAAAATGATATCAGAGTAAGAACTCATCCCAGTGTAGCATTTTAAAACTCTAAACTCCCCTAAAAAAATAGCAGATCATATTAACTGGCACTTACATAGTGCTTTAGGGTTTGCCAAGTTCTTTACACACATCATGTTGTTTTACTCTCACAATACAACAACTTTGTAAGGTAGGCACTGCACATTATTCTCATCCCCATTTTATAGATGAGAATGTTGAGTTAAGCAGTATGCACTGACGGGCTAGAAATTATCTTTATAGTGAAATTTGACCCTAAATTTCCTGTTAAGAGGAGGCTCAGGGGGTGGCTAGGTGGTGCAATGAATAGAGCACTGGTCTTGGAGTCAGGAGGACCTGAATTCAAATCCAACCTCAGACATTTAACACTTACTAGGCATGTGACCTTGGGCAAGTCACTTAACCTCAGTTGCCCTGCCTTACCCCCCCCTAAAAAAAAGCAAAAAAAAAAAAAAGGAGGCTCAGCACTAGTTGAGACAAAGGGGAAAGGACGAGGGAGTTCCTGTGCTGTTGTTCCTGTGTCCTTGCAGGGTGGGCTTGGAATAACCCCAACCAGCTTGCTCATTGGGTTATATACCAAGTGGCAAACAAAACTGTGCTAAATACTTCTATCATAAAGTCCAAGTTACCCAGTGCTTCTGGATCATGACAAATGGAGGGAGTCCAGAACTAGCAATCTAAGCTATCTAAGCATTTGTTTCCTTCTCTGTAAAATGAGGGGTTGAAATTAGTGGATTCCTAAGGTATAAGGATCTATAAAGTATAAGGATAACATTTTAGGATTCTTAGTATAAGACTGAACCCTTGGTACTTTTGGGCTGGTCTCCCCAGCTAGGATGCAAGTTCCTTAGAGGAAACTTATGTCTTAGATGTCTGTATTACCTTTAACATAGCATAGTGCTGGGCATCATAGATGTTTACAAAATATTCAGTAATGGATTTTCTACTGACTCTATTCTCTTACATCTCTGAGAGTGAGGGGCCCTTTGGAAAGGAGATAGGTGAGGTGGAGACATGGGAGGGCAACTCAAAAGACAACCAGTTAGAAAGAGCTTAGATTGGCTCTTTCTCTGCCTGCTCTCCTCCCCCCACATAGCCTAAGAAGTTATAAATTCTGGGTTCCTAGAAAGTAGATGTGATTCAAGCATTGCTCCAGGATCTGCCTTGATCTAGATTCTTTCTGGTCACCTTTTCATTGAACTCTCTACTGGCTTCCCTGCTAGAAACCAGAGGAGACATAAAATGGACAAGCTGTTCCTCCTGGGCCTCTCTGTACTTTACCTCTCAAGGGGTGAGTCCTAGGATGAGATGTTGGGAGTGTTGCATTTGACTCTTCCCCCATTTCTCCCTTAGACCCAGGTATGACCTATCAGGTCAAGGGTGACAGTCCTTCCATGTTTCATCATTTTCCTAAGTCACCTTTTCTGCTCTTGGCTTTTGTTCTTCTGGGGGTGTGATAGAAACGAGGGATGCAAAGGTGTCAACGTAATATGATCTGTGTTGCCTTCAAGATGGTGAATCAACATTTGGTTTGAAGAAGGAATATATAGAAGTGGAAGGTATTGCATGTCATGTCTGCAAAAGATTTGTGAATGGCCGTTGTTTGATGAGTGAGGATACCTGTGTGAACGAGTTACCATCTGCATGTGAAGCTAAAATATTTTACGAGTTTATCACTGGTGGTAAGGAAGACTGCCCTGGGCCTGGGTAGGGAAGAGGGTCCCCTTTTCTATATGAGTACTGGGGACCTTTGCCCTGTGGAGGGGTGGGTGTTATTAGCCATAGGGCTTCCCTTCATGGAGACACATTGCAGAACCATGGCTTTCAAGTGCAGGGCTCAGCTGTGGGATTTGAAAATTCCTTTCTTTAATTTATGGGTCAGGGCTGAGGAATATCTTCCAAGCTGGCTACTTCTCTTTTCCCAGAGTGGCAGAGTACTTACGCCGAACTGAATTGCAACTCACAATGTAAGAAGACTGAAGGTAAAGACAAAGGGATGAAGTTTAAGATCTTATGCTGCAACCAAGACTTCTGCAACAGACCTCAATCTGGAGGCATATAATCAAACAACAGAAAATTGGATGTCATTTGGATGGTTTTGCTATCCCTACCCCCTTATCTCCTGCATTCTTCCTGCTGCCCCCAGTCCCTACTCCTTCCCCATTAGGCTTATGATGGGCCCTGAGGATGGAGTATGCAGTCCTGATATGAATGGAGGAAAGACTACTTCTGACCCCTCCCCACACCACTCACATTACATCATATGGATACTGTGGGACTCAGAGATTCAGGTGTATTTATTACTGAGCCTCTACTTTCCTTCTTCAATCAAGAAACAGATTTCTGAGCCCAGACCGTGGGGTGAATTCAACCATGGCTCTGCAGAAGCCAGGCCGTGGGTTAAGAATCTATCAATAAAAATTTTAAGTTATTTCCCTACCTTGGTCCTAGTCTTCTCTGGTACCTGCAGCTTCTACTCACATGTATCACAGCAGAGCAGCTAGTAAGGGAGAGAGGTGGAGAGGAATAAAGATCCAGGTTGATATAGTTGGTGAGAAAAGTTTTGTGCTCCTTTTAGTGTGGCTGCACTATCAGTCCCATCTGCTTTGTCTCTTTCACCTCATACTGATCTAGTCTCATCTGTGACTGACTGGGGTCTTAGGATCTCTGAGAAAGCATCTATCACTTACTTTGTGACAGTGTAGTCACTTATCCAAACCTTTATTGGACACAATACCTAAGACCTCAGGCAGATTTCAGTACTGTCTAATGTACAACACTTCGGACACAATCTGATCATGCTCTTCGTTTCAGGACTCTCTCTTTCCTATCTCTCTTTCCATCTCCTTGACTCAAGAGTTTATTGAGGGTGGTGCAGACTGATTAGGCTTGTACCATGTGCCATTAAAGAAATAACTAGATGGGAAGGAGGCCAGATCTTTGCTGCTCAAACACAGACCTTTTTGAATATTGCCCATGAAAATCTTGCCCTGTGTTCTTCATTAAGCAAACATGAATGGAGTCCTCTTCTGGGAAGAGGAGCATGGCTTAAATTGAGATTCTTGCAAATGTAAAGCAAAAGGCTAGATTGGTTGGTGCCAGAATTTTCTGGAGTGCCCCCAGAAGCCTAAGATAAGCTGATGCAAGAGTAGAGATTTAATCAAGAAGTCAAAACTGGATCAGAAATCAGGATATGGACCATATCAGAGGAGTCTGTCTGATTCAATGTATTTCCCTAAAGTTTCAGTCTTTTATTGTCTCTGTGTTCCTCATATGTTCCTGTGGTAATGTGTTGGAGCCAATCTGCAACACTTAATCTTCACTCAATGGGGATCCCCCAGATCATCTTTCTTGATATCCAACATAAAGCTTAAGGAATGATATAAATTGGATGCCTCAATTGATTTTGGGGTCCACATAGGTCTTCCATTTTTCTCTTCTCCATCTAAATCCTTTCCAGACTCCTTGATATTAGAGATATGTTCTCTCCTGAGCTGATTATCTCCCAAGCAATGCATTCTTCCTGTCTAGGCAAAATCTCCCCTAAGTAATAATTGGCTGCAGGTACTGCAGTGCATGAGGCAAGTGTAGTAAATAAACAAGGGTGGAAACCATACTTTAAGTAGAAGGGCATATTCTGGCTCTAAACAGAGTCATAACAAAGATCTCAGTGGGCTGCAGTAGAATGATCCAGAAATTCTAATGGTGGGAGGCATAACTGCAGAGATACTGTTCTAGGGCATGGTACAGGCTCTTTGACAAACCCATACCTGCACAACTTGGCCGTAGCAGGAGCCAAAATTAAAATAGGCTAGACTTCTTCAGGCCGCAGATAGGTTAGCCTAGAGACAGATTGACAATGATTGGTTGTCATGAGTCACATGGTAATCAGGAGAGGCTGCACGGGGGAACCCTACATTTTTTGTGGGCTGCCTGAAATTCTTGGCTGGGCCACCAGTGATCTGTGAGCCATACATTGTGTAGGCCTGGACTAACCTCTTCTAGCAGGGGTGTGATATGCCATGGAAAGATGAAGCTTTATCTGGAGGGCTATGAATAGTTCAGCCTATAGATGTGAGGTAAAATGAGGGCTCTTGTCAAAGGTGATATGAGAAGAAAGTTTGGAGAAAAAGAAAGTTTCCCTCAGGAACAAGAAGAAAGCTTTAATCATGGTGAGAACTTCATCATAGGAAAAAAGCTGTGTTGGTAAAAATAACTATCTGTCACAGTAGAAGTCCTGAATCCACTACCTATTCTCATAAAGGCAGCCTCATATCCCCAGGATGGGAGCAGATCTGAAATAAAGAATAATGTGTCTGCTGTCCAGGGACAGAGCTGATGGGTTAACACAAACTTGCTGAGTTTTCTAGTGAGTCCTTGGATTGGGTATACATGTCACATGACTAGACATGCCACCTAATGTTCCATTATAGTCATAATCACCAAATCACAGGTGCCGAAGTATAAGGCTTGCCACTGAGGGACTATATGATCTTAGATTGAGACGAGGTACTACCCATCAATTTTGACCAGAGAGGATGTATAGGCTACTGTGGAGGTGCAGGTATGGGTTTGACCAGATGGCTACTGAGGTCTGTTCCAACACTGAGATTCTGAAATTCTCAGATTTTGTGATTTTGACCCTCAGGACAACAATGGATACATCCCTCTAAATCACGTATTATTTTTGTGGATCTGAACATATTAAAACTGAGATTAAGAAGAGCCAGTTTTTTAGGTCATTAACTATACCTTCCACCTCTGATACCCACTGAAAAACCTTGGGTGTTTCAGCAGGTGAATTGAAAAGTGAAAACCCTCACCACCTGCAGTATCCCATGAAGTAGGAGAAATAGCTCCTGTTTGTCTAAGGGAATCAGAGTACCTACTGAAATAAAACTTCTACCTTGGATATATCCATATGGGATTCCAAGCTAGCCTTTATGTGCCCTTTGAACTCAATCTTCTTTTTCTGAAAATGTTATTTCTCCAATTTGGTAACTATTTGATGCTCATGTAAATTTTAGAAGACAGCCCAGACCAACTCATCATGCTAGTTATAAATTTAGGAGTATATGAAGATATTGAGATAAGTGCCTTGGTTCAACCAGTTTTGAAACACTTTATTGATGAACTTCTGAAAGACATCAGAATATTATGCAACCCCAATGGCATAAGTTGGCATTCATACAGGTCATGTCAGATCTGAAAAACCATATGTTTCTCATTCCTCTCTCCCTTTCCATGTATTCAAACCAAAATAGTCCAGTATGCAAATGTGAGGTGAATATCTTTGTTCCTATCAGGTAGTCTGCCAGGTTGGTTATCCAAGGAAAAGTGTAAATCTTAGTGGTGGTATTCTACCACACCACTCCACCACATATAGTGGAGTAGTAAATCACCTGTAGCAGCATTGATGGAGGTAGAAGGCTGAATGAAATAAATTTTTTTGGTGATAACTAGGTGTAGTGGATAGTATGCTGGACCCAAAGCCAGGAAGATGATTTTAGATCTTGCCTCAAATGCTTTATTAGCTGTATGAACTTGGGTAAATTGCTTAACCACAGTTTGCCTCAGTTATTTCATTAGTAAGATGGGAATGACTATAGGATGTATTTCGTAGGGTTGTTTTGAGGATACAATAAGATAACATTTATGACATGTTTTGCAAACCTTGAAGCATTATATAAATGTTAGCCCTTAGTATCTGTTCCAAGAACTCCCATACAGGGATGGTCTTTTAGTAAGTTGATCTGACATCTGAGGATGGGATTCTTGGAACTAGACTGCTCCCATCATCCAGTGTTCCATATAGAAAGTCACTTGATTTGCATTAATCATATTAAACACATGACTGGCCATGCTACTGATAAGGAAATTCTGATTAAGTACTTGCTTAGAGGTTAGGGTTAGATACAGCTTACAGCTATTCTGGAAACTGTATATTGTATATTTCAGATTGATTTTTAAAAATTTTCTTTTCCTTTTAATTTACCATAGTTCAGCTAGGGCATTTCATTTTTTAACCTGCTTAGAATTATAAAAATTTCTTTTTTTTTTAACCTGGTTGGCTTATATTGCCTAAGGCAAAACTTCCAGATAGTTCCAATTCTCCACTTTTTTCTTCCTTCCTTCCTTCCTTCCTTCCTTCCTTCCTTCCTTCCTTCCTTCCTTCCTTCCTTTTTTCTTTCTTTCTTTCCTTCCTTCCTTTTTCTTTCTTCTTTTCTTTCTCTCTTTCTACCAGTTGCATAGGTATCCTAGGTGAAGATGAATTCAATGTGGTGAATGTTGGAGTTGAAGAGGCTAATTATGTCCTTGGGTAAACCTTGACTGTCCAGGTTCTTTCCCTTGTATATCTAAGTAACTCAACAACAAGCTGTTTGCCCACAATAATATGTGACTTCCTTTCCAGTTTTGCTCTGGTAACTTCCCAGCTCTTTGGAAGACTTGGGACAAAAGAAATATTAGAATCAACTGAACTTTGGTCATCCTCATGGTATTTGTGTACTCCACAGTTATCTCTGCCATTGCTTCTCATTTCCTCATCAAGTACAAAATAGTCCACTAAACATGTGCCTTCAACTATCTCCAGCCTCAGAAAATAGTATGGCAGGTAATTTAGTGGCTCTCATTCATCACTGGCACCACATGTCCAAGATACACAGTCATGAGAGCTCCTACTTTTGTAACAGAAATCATGAATGTATTGAAGACTCTCCCTCCTCCTGTTCTTGCTGCTGCTCCTCCTCCTTCCCTTTCTTCTCCTTCTCCTCCTCTTTCTCCTTCTCCCCTCCACCCACATTACTACTACTTAAATGTATATAAATAAAATTACTTTATTCCAACATGCACTCCCCCCCCCTCTCTCCAGGGGCAAGGCAGGGCAATTGGGCAATGGGGGTTAAGTGACTTGCCCAAGGTCACACAGCTAGTAATTATTAAGTGTCTGAGGCTAGATTTGAACTCAGGTCCTCCTGACTCCACAGCCAGTGCTCTATTCACTGTGCCACCTAGCCACCCCAGTCAACATGGTCTCTTGATAATGATACACTAACCCTTTGTGATTGTGACTTCATTTCCTGGATATTTGCTTAATGTCCTTATAAATAATATACCCTAGATTTTGCCAGGAGCTGAAGGCAAATTTGTGCGTCTGTGCAAAGATCACACATCCTGTTCTCGTTTTGGAAAATTTGGACATTTTCCATTCTTCTCATCTGTGATTTCTCAATTCAATTATAAGTATTTCAATAAATATCTGAGTGTAAAGCAAATACGGATAAAAAAGAAGAAATAATTTCCTTGTCTTCAAATAGTTTGCATTCTTCTAGGGGAATACTATGTATTTTTTTTTGTTGGGAACTTTTGGAAGAGATGTGTTTAGAAATACAATATAGCAGAAGAGACAGAAAGAGGGGGAGGGGAGGACAGATAGAGAGAGACAGACAGAGAGACAGAGAGAGGAAAGAGAGGGAGACAGCCAGAGAAAGATAGAAAGAGACAAATAACAGTTCAGTTGCTACTCAACTCTCACACTGACTTCTCAGAGCCAGAAGACATCACAACCAATCTGTGTGAGTGGAAGGATGGTGGTACAGTAAACAGAAATGGAGAGCTAAGGAATCTCTTACTATCGCCTTCTTGTTACTAAGTATTGATTTCCAAGTGATCTTTGAAAGATTGTAAAAACAGGAGAGGTACTATGTAATTGGAGAACAAGTGTTGCTCCAATTTTCAAAAAAGAGAAGAGAATTGAGTCTTAAAGCTATAGGCTAATGAACTTGACTTTGGTTCCTGGCAAAATTCTAGAAGGTATAGCTACATACACATAGATGTGATAGTTTTTTATGATCCCAACTTCTCTCTAACCTTCACTTCACTATGCCTTCTAGAATTTTGCCAGGAACCAAAATAACCTCTCCTGTTTTCATAATCATTCACAGATCACTTGGGAATCAATACTCAATAACAGGAAGGAGGTGGTAAGAGATCCCCTAGGTCTCCATTTCTGTTTACAGTACCACCTGATTTTCTTCTTTTTTTCACTTCCTAAACTGTTAAATCACTGAAATACTAGATTTTAGGAGTCTTATGCCCATGTATTTCTTTTGTTCCAGGAAATGTAAGATCCATCAGTTAGTGCCAAATACTATACTATACTATACTATACATGCATACATACACATACATACATACATATATCTATATCTATATCTATATATCTTGTATGTACTTATTTGGGGTTTTTGTTGTTCAAATTAGAATGTAAGCTCTTTGAAGGTGTGGGCTAGTTTTTAAACTTTCTTTGTATCCTTAGTGCTTAGTACATTGCTTGGCATATATTAAGTACTTAATAAACTCTTGCTGATTAATTATTGATTGGTTTCTGTTGCCATTATTCTCCCTAGATTTCTTGGGATTCCCTCAGTTTCTTCATCTGTAAAATGAGCTGGAGAAGGAAATGTCAAACTATTCCAGTATCTTTACCAAGAAAACACCAAATGAGGTCTGAAGAGTCAAACATGACTGAAACAACTAAACAACTCTAACAAATATGGCTGGAGGTAATAGGTCCCCCTGAGCCTACAGATATTGACTCATATCATTGTCCTTTCTATCTTCAGAATACTGGCCTCTCAAGTTCTCAGATATCATTTCTACATAAACCCATTTTCACTTTTGGAAGAGATGGATTTAGAAACACAATATAGCAGAGAGAGACAGAAAGAGGGGGGAGGGGAGGACAGACAAGAGAGAGAGACAGAGAGACAGAGAGAGATAGATTGACAGAGAGAGATAGAGAGACAGAGAAAGACAGAGAAAGAGGAAGGAGAGGGAGACAGCTAGAGAGCGAGAGAAAGAGACAGAGAAAAAAGACAGATAACAGAGAGACATGCACATACACACAGAGATGGAGAGAAGAGAGAGAGACAGAGAGGCAGAGACAGACAGACAGAGACAGAGATACAGAGACAGAGGAAGAGAGAGAGAGAGAGAGAGAGAGAGAGAGAGAGAGAGGGAGACAGCCAGAGATAGAAAGAGACAGAGACAGATAACAGAGAGACATGCACATATACATACATGGATGGAGAGAAGAGAGACATGCACATACACACACAGAGAAAAGAGAGGGGGGGGGTGGAGAGAGGGAGAGAGGGAGAAAATTCTTTTCCTTATCTTCATCTGGGTTTCAAAACCTTTTTCTCTGCCTTGGGTGTCTTTGTTTTGCATGCAAAGTTCCTTTAGATCACTTTTTAAAAATTGTAATTACAAGTAAGGACATATCAAAATATCATTATAGTTTCACCCTTCTCCATTTCTGGTCTTCCTCAAGTATTAGGTAAGGTTGTGTAATTCTTAATAGAAATAGAATGTTCATTTTTCCAACTATGAGCAGTTTATTATGAAAAAAAGGAGGCCGTAGGGATAGGCTTATGAGAATGGGATTTCTCAGAACTGAGGAAAGATTTACTTCTGGATCTTCTGATCCCAAAGAAGCCAAATGTCTAAAAAGTGACAATCCTGTCCTATATGGGAGAACTGATCCCCTGAGAAAAGAAGACAGAAATAGGGCCTGAAAGGAAGAACATAAAGGAAAGATGGTTATGTTGAAGGAAAGGAATCTTCTGGAGACCCTTCCTTCACCGGAAAGGTGATCGGGGTATAAAAGGGTCATTACAGAAATTTCGGTGTTTGCAGCAGTAGGTCAGAATTTTTTGTCTTCCAGAGGATTTTTCACTGCTTTTACAGTTGATTTCACAGCCTGTCTGGATCTTCTCATATTCTGTTTCTGGAGGTGGGGGTTGGGGGTGGAGTAAAGAGAAAGAGACAGGTGAGTTGGTTTTGAGAATCCAGTTGAGTGGTGTAGTGAATAGAGCACTTTGCGTGGAGTCAGGAAGACTCATCTTCTTGAATTCAAATCTGGGCTCACACACATACTAGTTGTGTGACGTTGGGGAAACCGCTTACCCTGTTTACCTCAGTTTCCTCATCAGTAAAATGAGCTGGAGAAGGAAATGGCCAACCCCTTCAGTACCTTTACCAAGAAAATCCCTAGTGTGATCACAAAGAGCTGGAAATGACAGAAATGACTGAAGAACAATGTTTCTCACTCCTATGCTCTGCCCTTTCCTATGGCAAAGAAGGCTTACTTGTCTCTTATCTCCACTCCAGACAAGTCTCCCAGGATTCTCAGCAATGCTCTTAGATTGGAGAAATCTCTCCTCCCTGGGACTGAACTGACTGCACCAGTGATTGGGTCATAAATATAGACCCTGGTAACAACCTTTGAGGATATTGATTTTCAACTTTCTCATCTCAACAGATGCTAAGAGAGATTATGCCCAGGGTCATGCAATTTGTAAGTGCCTGAGGAAGGATTCAAACTTAGATCTTTCTTACTCCAAGTTCTAGCTTTGGCCATTCCACAAGACAAAGGCAGCCAGAAGAGCAGTGAGTTCAGAACTGGCCCTCCTTCACCATGCCCACCTTGCAGGTTTGGCTTGCACAAACATTTTTCCAGTCTACAGCACTGACTATGCCCTTTCCACCCCACCCCTCAGTGGTCTGGAGATTTCAGGAGACCTTGGGAAGGGATAAATCAATGAAGGGGAAATATCCACAGTCCTCTTGCCTCCTCTGTTGGTTGACTTCTTGATTCCAACCCACAGGGCTTCATGCCTTGGATTGTATCATCCACAAGGTTAAAAAAAACTGCCTATCCTTCTTGCCTGACCTCCCTTGGTCCCAGTAGTAGGACTATTCAATATCTTTCCCCTGAGTTCCCTTTCAGGACAAACTATCTTCAGAGATGGAAATATAGATTAGTTTTGGTAACCTATATGTCTTCAGAGAGACACTCTGGGGATACGATATAAAGGTTGGAACTGACTTGGGCCGTAGTTTTGGGAGGAAGGAAAGGAGAGTCAGCAAGACCTTACCATGAACGCCCACTTTTGAAAGGATTTCCTTCCCCCACATCTACCCTCCTCTCAGATATCACTTACCTGTGCCTGGGGGATAAATGGTTCTCCTGATCACACAGGACTCATTATCTTTCAGGATACAATGGTCTTCACCTCCCTCACATGTGTCCATTTTGTAGGAGGAGCATTGTTTGCATATGGTGGCTCCAGCTGTAGGAGAAGAAACCTTGATTTTCCTCTAGCCAAGGGGGAGGGTGGGATAGGGACAGCAGTAGACCAGAGAGGAGTTATTGGAGAGTTCATCTCAATGGAGACAGAAATTATTTATTCTCTCTGCCTCAGTGCTCTGTATAGCCTGACCAGTTTTATTATCTCCTTGAGACCTTGCATTAACACAATCACATCTTAGGTTAGAGTGAATAGGGCAAGGCATCAAAATCTTGTGCCATAAAGAATCTTGGCGTGTTAGGGCTAAAAGGAACCTTCAAAGGCATCGGATTCAACCCTTTCATTTTAAAGAAGGGAAAGCTAAGATCAAGAGTTACATCCCCAGAGCAAGGACTGAAATCTCAAATCCCTGTTTACAGAAAGAAAACTTGCCCCGTTAGCACTAAGCCAGAGCCAGTGAAGCCTCAAACTCTTAATTAGTTGACCCCTAGACCATCCCTCTCTCTAGAATTTTCCCTTGTTTTTTTTTTCCAGCTCTTGTCATTAACTAGCCATTCAAATCCAGATTAACAGCCACAGGCAGAATTCAAGGTAATCTGGACTCTAGGCTTAAAAGCAGTTAGAATGGCTGGTCTGAACTCCTTCTCTGCACCATTATACCTTATGTATTTAACCCTGTTCTTTTAAAAACTCTTTTAGAATCCCCAGCTTGAAATGACCTCACCCTCCCTTTGTCTCCTCTGAAGTGTTGTAGCTGCCAATTTCTCTTTCAGGTACTTATCAAACTTTGTTTTATATTTTCCTCCTTTGTGTACTTAGCTCCCTTATTAGACATTAAACTCCTTGTAGTCAGGCCTCATTCATCTTTCTATGCCCCTGAGTATTGAGTTCAGTAGAAGCTGCTAAATAACTTTTGGTTAAATAGATGAGTGGAAAGATAGGAGACTAGAAGATAGAAAGTAACAGAATCCAGATCCCTAGTAAAACCTGAAAGGGAAAGACCAGGAAATGGACAGGAAGTAAAGGAAGGGAAGATTCTGCTTTCTGTCCTCTTTCTGACCTGATTTCCCTTGCTAATCCCAGGGAGATGGAGGGAAAACCCAGGGGAACAGGGTTCCATTGGAAGACTTACCCCCTGAGAGGCAGAGTAGAAAGAAACCCAACAGGAACAACCTGTACATCTTGGGCACTGATGAATTTGTGGCTGAGGAGCCTGAGGAGTTTGAGGGGCCAGTGACCAGAAGGCACTTACATGGGGTGGAGGCAGGAGTGGAGATACTGCAGCCTGGGCTCCTAGGGGCTCCAGCTTTATAACATGCTGGGTTGTTGGCAACAGCCAATTGGGGCAGGGGTAGGATATTGGAAGGGAGGGAACTCATCTAGGTACCCAGGGTCTCCTCCATTTTCCCCTCCCACATACACAGTCCACCACTCTGCTTTTCCAGGGTCCTCTCACACACAGAGCTACAGTGTCTCAAATGGAAGGATGTCAAAGTACCTATGTTTTAGTCACACAGTCAGTATATTAAATAAATACTTCATGAGCTGCTACTATCTGCCTAGCACAGTAGATGAATAATTTCCCTTTTAATCATGTCTGACTCTTTAGGACCCTAACTGAGATTTTCTTGGCAAAGATACTAGAGTGATTCACCATTTCCTTCTCCAACTCATTTTACATATGAGGAAATGAGGCAAACAGGGTTAAGTGACTTGCCCAGGGTCACACAGCTAGTAAGTGTCTGAGGCCAGATTCAAACTTAGGTCTTCCTGACTCCAGGCCCCACCTAGCTGCCCTAAATGATGTGTAAAGGATACAGTAATATAAGGCATAGTCCTATGGAGGCACTGTGGTAAAATGGAAAGAAGGCTATCCTTGGAGTTCTGAATTTGAAGTCACAGGACTTGAGTTCAAATCTGTACTCTGTCACTTGCCAGTTGTATGACTGAAAACAACTTACTTAACCTCTCTGACTCATCTGTAAAATGAAAAGATTGGATTGGACAAGATGATTTTGAAAATACCTTTCAGTTCCAAAACTCTGATCCTATGAGACTGTCTTCAAGGACCTCAAAATTTAAAAAGGCACATAAAACAACTAAAGACTCAATTGTATGGAACAGGTTTACAAATTACAGACACCCATAGAAATATAACTCTACAAGTGCCCAGGTATTACCTTGGGTTATTCTAGAGGACAGCTGGGTGGGGCAGCAGCTAGTGACCTTCCTAACCCACGGGAAGCACTGACCATGTCACTTCCACTTCAGTGGCCCAGGATTACATCTGATATCTTCTGTTTGGCTCTTAGAGCTTTCCATTGCCTGACTTCCTCTTACCTTCTGTCTTGCAGCTTCCATAATATGAATGATTCATTCATACCACCCTCCTTGTTCTTTACACAAGACACTCTACCTCCTGACTTCATGGCTATCCATTTTGCCCTACTACTCCCCATAACTGGATTTCTCTCCCTCCTCATCTCTGCCTCCTGGCATCATTCAAGTCTCAGGTAAAAATTTCACCATTTATAGGAAGCCTTAATGCCAGTTTCTTTCCTGAGGCTATTTCCAATCTATCCTTTATGCATATTGTCTTCCCCATTAGATTGTAAGTTCCTTGAGAGCAGGGCCTTTTTTTTTTTTGCTTTTCCTTGTGTTCTCAGGACTTATCACAGTGCTTTGTATACAATAAGCACTTAATAAATGCTTGTTGAGTGACTGATGGACTTGGTGACCCTCTAGGAGAAGGAGAACAACAAAGACACAAACATGGCAATGGAGTGGCAGTGACTGAAAGTCAAGGAAGCCCTGGAATTCTTGTACCAGTGGAAGAGTTCCTGGAAACTCCTGGATCAAGGGAGGAGTTCCTAGACCAAGAAGGAAGCAGAGCTAAGGAACGGAATGGGATACTTCTAGACTCTCTTCTTTACTGGATTGTGTAGGATAAGGGGGAGGATGCCAATTTTCTAATGACTCTGAGTAGTTTCTCTTTGTGTGTATGTGTTGGAGTATGAGGGAGAAAGGATCTGGGCAGGGTAGGGCTTTATTTCTGGAGGTGGTGTTCTCCAGAAGACAGTGCTGCCACTTAGAAGTAACACAAAGTGAGGTATAGTACATAGACTTCTGGCAAGTGGGGCCAATTGAAGAAGGAAGATGGCTTGATTTTTTCTAGGAACCCCAACCATTTTTTTCCACTTTGAAGAGACCCACTCATGGTAGTACTATGAATTTGGAGGATTTTATGGATCCCAATTATGTGGAGCTTATGAGAAGAAAAAGAAAAATAGTTTTGTTTTGTTTTTTGCTTTTTGGAGGGCAATTGGGGTTAAGTGACTTGCCCAAAGTCACACGGCTAGTAAATGTGTCAAGTGTCAGAGGCCAGCTTTGAACTCAGGTCCTCCTGACTCCAGGGCTGGTGCTCTATTGATTGTGTCACCTAGCCTCCCCAATAGTTTTCTATTTATAGCATGAGGTGCAAGACTTTTGCAATTTTTTTTGTTATTTGAAATAAAACCTGTCTTGTTAGCTGAATGTTTATGTCAAAGCTTAGGATCCTTTACCTTTTCTGTTGATCCCTAGACATACGCCAAATTCTGCTGTTCAATTTAATTTAGTTATATTCATCAAACATTTACTATGTATAGGGCATTATATTAGCTGCTAGGGATTCAAGTGTGACAACCAATAAGCATTTATTAAATGCCTGCTATTTGCCAGCAGCAGCTAGGTGGTACAGCAGATAGAATTTCGGGTCTGGGGTCAATAAAACTCATCTTCATGCATTCAAATCTGGCTCAGACACTAACTAGCTGACCTTGAGCAAGCCGCTTAACCATGTTTGCCTCAGTTTCCTCATCTGTAAGATGAGCTGTAGAAGGAAATGGCAAACTACTCCAGTATCTTTGCCAAGAAAATCGCAAATGGGGCCACAAAGAATTGGACAGGACTAAAAATGACCGAATAACAAAAACGATGAGCCAGGCACTGTGCTAAGGTTTGGGGATATAAAGAAAGACACAAGACAGGCCCTGCCCTCAGGGAGCTCACAATCTAATGGAGGAGGCAACATGTCAACAATTATGCACAAATATGATCTACAAGGGATAAATTGGAGATAATCAATATAGAGATAAGCAGTAGTATTGAGGGGGATCAGGAAAGGGGCTTCCTATAAAAGGTTGAATTTTAGATATTTGAAGAAAGTCAGGGAAGCCAAGAGGTGAAGATTAGAATGGAGAACATTCCAAGCATGGGGGAAAGCTAGTGAAAATGTATAGAGGGAATGTCTTATGTGAAGAACAGTGAGGATTCCCTGAGTCACTGAATTTCAGAGACGGAGGGGTGTGTGTGTGTGTGTGTGTGTGTGTGTGTGTGTGTGTGTGTAAGAAGGTGAGAGATAGGTGAGGATTAGGTTATAAAGGACTTTGAATGCCGCAGAGAGGATTTTTATACTTGATTCTGAAAGTGATAAGAGCTTCTATGTTGAGTAAGGAAAGGGTACTATGGTTAGACTTAGACTGTGGAAAAATTACTTTGATGATTGAGCAGACGATAGGTTGCAGTGGGGAAAGACTTGTAGCAAGCAGACCAACTGGCAATCTATGACGCAAGGCTGGATCTGAAAGTATGAGGGATTATACCTGATGTTAGCAGTATCAGAAAGGAGTATGGGGTATATTTGAGAGATGTCATAAAAATCAGATTTACAGACATTGGCAATAGATTAGATATGGTAAATGAGAGCCGGTGAGGAGTGGAGGACAATTCCTAGGTTGGGAATCTGGGGGCCTGGAAGGAAGATGGTACTGTTAATGGTAATGGGGAAGTTTTGAAATAGGGAAGGTTTAGGAGGAAAGTTAATGAGTTAAATTTTGGACATGTCTATAGAACTATAGAACTTCTAGCTTGAGATATCTATCAGGCAGTTGGAGATGTCAGAGGTTAGGGTTTGATAAGAAGATCTGAAAATCATTGAAGAACAAAAGGAGACTCTCTTAAGGAATTTACTTTCTGGGGAAATAGATCACATATTCAGATAAAAGAACATAGCAATTACATAAATCATACAAAATAATTTCAACAGGTATGGAGTGCTAATAACGAGAAGGGGTGGGGGGTGAGGGAGATGAATTGAGGCTTTGTGCAGGATGTGGCACCATAGCTGTTCTTTGAAGAGATTAGAGATTCTAAGAGGTGAGTATCAAAAGATAATGCATTCCTGACATGGGGGAACTGATTGTACAAAGTCATGGAGGCAGGATATTGAACTTTGTGCACAGAAAATAGAGAAAATACCAAATGAGAGAGACATAAGATAAAAAGAAACTCTGGGACTGAACCTGGTCTTCACAAATCTAGAGTTTCCATTTTGGACCATGGATTATATAATCAGAGAATCATTGAGTATTTTTACCAGAAGGTATCTTTTAACTTATTCTGCACAATACCTCTCATTTGGCAGATGAGAAAATTGAGGCTGAGAGAGGGTCAACAAATTTCCCTCATGTCATGGCAGAGCATAGTGTAGAAACAGGATATCCTTAATCCTTATTCTGATTTCTATTACCATATCACCTTTAAGAGTGGAATCAGTGTGGATGGGTTTACAGAGAGGATTCACAGAGAAGTAAGACTTGTTCTGGGACTTGATGAATGGGCAATATTTTGATAGATAAAATTGGGAAGGATATTCCAAGCAAGGAGAACAAAGTTCCTGGATGTCTGATGTTTGGGATTCTTACTGGCTGGGTGAGAGGAGGAATGTTTTTATTTCCATGGCATTAACTCCACCATATGATGAGATGACATAGTTACTGCAAGAGGATGAAGGTGGCTTGGGGTTGTGGGACCTTGGGGCTAGAATGCCAGTGTTCATTCCTGGAATCATAACTGATTTGATGTAGGTTCAGAAAAGGGAATAACTCCACTTTCATGACTCAGTTATCCTGTTGGAAGAATGGACTCCAGTGACCCAAAGGGAGGATTGGAGGATCAAAGAAGAGATGATGTATGGGATTGTCCCTTGCCCTCTTATGGGACAGAGCCAAGTCTAATCCATTATAAGTCAACCAAAGCATAACTAATATATGTCCTACTCACCCAGCTGAGGGGAACTTGCTACTTTGTTCTGAACATTATGCTTCATGTTTTCTTCCTGATACTATCTCAACCTAGAAGAATCACTC
Source organism: Pseudocheirus occidentalis (assembly GCA_028646575.1). Lineage (NCBI taxonomy): Eukaryota > Metazoa > Chordata > Mammalia > Diprotodontia > Pseudocheiridae > Pseudocheirus > Pseudocheirus occidentalis. The sequence goes on along the minus strand of CM053596.1, from coordinate 130,780,075 downwards.
TGTTCCTTTCTGTTGAAGTATTACCTAAATGTTTAACCATTTCCTGCACTCCAGAAAGGTTTCTGAGGTGTTGGGTCTGTGAAGAAGAAATGACACTGTAAACAAGCCTGGGATAGTTGTATCTAAGAGTAGATTTATCTGCTCAAAACTAGAGGTGAAACTTGTCACCCCAGTAGAGACAAAGGAGTCCAAAAGATGGGCCTCATAGGGGTCATGGACAATGTTTAAAGTAGTTTCTGATCATTTTCTATTGACAAGAGAATGCAGCCCCTACCTTAAAATCTAATGTAACTTTTAGATTTTCAAGGCTCCAGGGAACTAAGATTGTGCACTTTAGTATCAAACTTCAAATGCATAATGTTTATGCTAATAAAGGAGAGTCTGAAATTCATTTAAAATGCCAAGGATAAGATTAGTTGGAACAGTCAGTTGTTGGAACATGTTTACTACCCAAAAAAATGTAGATTGAGGGGTTCAGTTAGGGGACTAAATCCATTTTTAGTCTAAATTTAGACTAAATCCAATCTCTTTGAGACCAGCTGAGCCTCCTGTGACAAATATATACCTCAGCTGCTAAGAGACTGTGCCTAGGTCAAAGGAACTTCAAGGTCACCAGGGTCACCTCAAAGATGCTCACACTAGACTTATGAACAAGGCTACATGGGCACACCACAAAATCAGCATAGTAACATCCCTCTTCCTCCCCAATAATTAGACAAGTTCATTTTTTATCTCAGATAAAACGGAGACTGTTCTGACCACATATAACATAATTAGGAAAGAAACCAGATTGTAGGAATGGAAATGTGGGAAAAATATTTCTCAGAATTGGTCTAAAAGACCTCATAGATCTGTTTGTATTTGTGTCTCTTTGGAATATGTGTTTGCTCCCTCACAGATGCACTGTCTGCACTGTCTCCTGCTGGTCAAGTAGCTGCCCTTCAAAGCTACATGGCAAATGGGATGGGGAAGAAAAATTCCCTCTTTTTCTATCTCCTTCCCCCCCTCCCCAGAACTTCCACTATAGGTAACTCACCAACAGAAGCTCATCTTAAGAAACAATTTTCCAGAAATGAGAGTTATTCAGTTTTGGAATAGGTTACCTAGCAGGCAGTGGTATCATTATCACTGGGGTCTTTAAGAAGCTAGTTAATCAATTATTGGTAATTACCAAATTAAAACTTTAAAAATAATCATGAAATAGCATAACATTAAGAAATAATAGAGTTCTGTGGCAAAATGGTGGCCAACTGGCCAATTGTAGGCTCCTTGACAACCACACTTGTTGGAGATGCTATTAATGCTTTTTCAGGTGGGGGTTGAATTATATCATGTCTCAGCTTTCTAACAGTTCCAAGATTCCATGATTCTAAATAAGCAGGATCAGTGGAATAATAGGAGCTGGTGGTTCAATTTACAGAAGGGATTCATACGAAGCTCTTAGATGCTATGTGAGGATGATCTTTTCTTGGTAGTCAAAAAAGAAGAGGTGGATTTGCTTTAATGCATAGAAAACTCATCATCACATGGAATCAAAATCCATTGCCATTTATTGCCACATTTTAGAAATGATCTACGGGTCTAAGTATACATCAAACTACAGATAAAAATAAGAACCATAATGTGTAGGCAGCATGGTACAATATGAAGAATGCTGGCTTGAGTCAAAGGACCTCAGTTCAAATTTGGTCTTAGATACTTGCTAGCTGTGCAGTGCTGGACAAGTCAAATAACCCTATTTCCCTCAGTTTCCTCATCTGTAAAGTAATCTCAAGAAAGAAATGGCAAACACCTCCAATATCTTTACTAAGGAAATCCCAAATGGGGTCACAGAGAATCAGATAAGACAAACTCCACAGCAACAACAAAAGACTTCAGAAGGTAAAATTTAGAATATGTGTGTATATAATATATTTTATATACATACATGTACTAACACACACACACACACACATATATATATATATATATAATTTGGAAACTGAGAGATAATTAAACAAGGGCTTTTGATTTTATAGAAGAAATTTGGTGGGTTGTTTGGTGGGTTGGCAGAGTCAAGAGTGGGCAGGAGAGGAAGGATAAGAGTGGCAGCAGACAATATACAACTTTGTCAGAGTTGTTTGATGAAACCAGCAGCAGGAGCCTTCTGCTAATGAGAAGACTTTGGCTGCTAGCTCCTGATTGGTTGAATAAAGACAAGTTGGAGGAGAGCTTCAGTTCCAGCCATTGCCCTTTAGCGCCATCTATAGCTCAAGAGAGATGAATCCTCTTAGAAGTGCCTTTATTGTACTTTAATGCTCACTCTGGTTAGACAGGGAAAAGTGGAAAGGGCAAAGACGGTTTTTTTAGCTGCTTTTTTATATGAAAAGAGGTTCTGAAATTAAATTAAATAATACAGAATCCAGGTGAATGAAAAACTGGGTGTAATCCATTGTCTTGGCCAGAGAGTCAGTGTGAGACATGTTGCTTTGCACTCTGACAGCATCCTGAGGAGAGAATAGCTGGTTGGTCTGGTCTGTAGTGTCTAGAGAGAGCCAGCTTGATGAGATTTGTAGTTCTCTGGCTTAAAGGAAATTTTTCAGTAAATTAAGACTGTCATTCTTTTTTACCTCTTTGTAGAATTTGGTACCGTTTACCTTCATCTCCTCCTGGCCATTCATCCCCTCTGGGATTTTGTGACATAGCTCTATCATGTTTGGCTTCTCTTTCTCAGTCTCCTTTGCCTAGAATATTCTCCTTTCTCACACCTCATTTCTTAGAATCCCTTGCTTGTTTCAAGACTCGGCTCAATCACCACCTCCTTGTGGTTCTCAACCTGTGGGTGGCGACCACTTTGGGGGTCGAATGACCCTTTCACAGGGGTCATAGAGGTCACGTAAGACCATGGGAAAACACATATTTCTGATGGTCTTAGGAACCGAGACACCGTTCCTCTATCTGTCTCCAGGTGGGTCTGCCCACATGCAGATATGCTCACATATGAGTATTAAAGGGTCATGGCATTAGGAAGGTTGAGAAACACTGTGAAAAATTAAGCTCTTTCTGATCTTCTAGTTCCTAATGCCTTGTACAAAAAAATTCCTTGAATTTATTTTATACATATATGTATATATATAATATCCCAATGTATATTAATATATTTGTATTATATATATATTCATATTATATATGTGATATATATGAATTGTACAAAATTAATTCAAGGTTATATATTTATATAAACACTTATATATATATATATACATATGTGTGTGTGTGTGTGTGTATCACATCCTTATATATGTAACTTCTCTCCCAAAGTCTGTTGCTTTGGAACTCTCTCTTTATTGGTGGAGACAAATGCCCTGCTTTGCATGAAGGGCAGGGCAGAGTTGACTTCTAGCTTCCAGAGGGAAGATGGTGGATACTGACCCTCATTCAAGTTGCTAAAGGAAAAGAGTCTAGGAAGACATGAGAGGAGCTGGTAGTCTCCATCATGCCCTTATTCCTAGTTCACTACTTCAGAGATTGGGGGAATTTTCCCTTTGTTGAAGTCTAGAACTCTCTCTCTTGGTTGAGTTGAATTACTTTGCTCCCAATGGGAGAGCTCCTTCAATCTAGATTGTCTGGCACACATTTCTTTATGTGGTCATCCTCTGATTTATTTTGCTATGATTTGGATATATGAGTTTCTTTGCTATTCACTATGGTATTTGGTGGGAAAGGAGTCATGTCTTGGATATAGACCTTGGGATCCTTCTTCCCTTTAATAATAATGACACAGCTATCAGAAGTTAGATTGAACATGGCCATATCCCTTAGATTAATAATATTTAATAATTTAATAATATTTAATGCAATAGATAAATGTAATTTTAACCTGGTACACCTTCTCTCTGAGGAGAGAGAACTTTAGCCCCAAATTCCTGCTTTTCTTCTTGGCAGGAATTAAAGTCTTTATTGGAGATAGGTGATGGGGAGAGGAGGCAAGAGATGTTTATTCTACCTCCCTTTGAGTCACACAGCAACAGAGCTTGTTGTAGGTCTGGGGATAGCCTCATGATATGTGGACCTCATTATATGTGTGGGTGTGGGTGTGAGTATGTGCATATGTATTATACTCACACATGTACACATTGTTTCCCCAGATTAAATGTTACCTCCTCAAGTACAAGGACTATTTTCCTTTATATTTCTGCAGATCTAGAACTAACTACAGTGCTTGGCACATAGTAGGCACATAATAATTGCTTGTTGATAGATTGATTGGATGAAGAATTATATCTGCCAGATCTGCTACAGGTTGAGTCTACGGACTTTCTGAAAATATTATACATCTGCATGCTGATGGAGGGTCAGGCTCTTCTAAGGTTCTGATGGGATCTTTAACACAAGAATGTCCTTCTATTAAATGATGTATTTTTTTTCTCCATCAGGGCATATTTCTAAGAAAAAGCCTATAAGAAAAGACAAAAATGAATAAAAAAAGGGCAGGGTCTTGTAAGGTTTAGAAACAATAGTTCTGTACACAAAAGAACTCAAAGAGAACAAAATAGGAATTAGTGGAAAATGTCACTAGTTTGTGAAAGGTAATATTGGACCTGGCCATCCAGTGGAACACTTCTACTTGCTTTAATACATCCCTAAGGAGCATGGTCAGAGTTAAAAAAATTATTAAAACAGTGGTGCCACTTTAGCCCCCATATAGTTAATTTCTGTCTTTTCAAACTTATATTTTCAAACTTGGCACTTCAAGTAGTGTGTAGGCACAGTTGGGTATGCTGGGCAGGTTTTTTAAGATAAATCAAAATGGCATGGAAGCCTGCTGTTACTCTATGGTCCAATGAGTCTTGGAAAGATATGATTCATCAGTGTTTAAAAGCTTGTGTGGTCAGAACAAAGTCCAAATGGCAGTACTGTATGATTGAACTGACCCTATCTTGTCTTAAAGGTAATTTTCTTTTTTTCAACATATTTTATTTTTCCTTATTATATATTAAAATATTGTTGACCTTTTAAAAAAGTTTTAAGTTCCAAATCTATCCCTCTCTGTCTGTCTCCCTTGCCTCCTCCCTGAGATGGTAAATAATTCTGTATAGGTTATGCATGTGCAATCTTGTAAAACGTTTCCATATTTGTCATTTTGTACAAGAAGACTCAAATAAGGAAAGAAGAAAGGAAGAAATAAAGAGGGAGAGAAAAATAGCATGCTTCAGTCTGTATTTAGATAATATCAGTTCCTTCTCTGAAGGTGAATAGCATGCTTCATCATGAGTCTTTTGGAATTGTCTTGAATTCTTGTATTGCCGAGAATAGCTAATTCACAGTCCTTCACTATTAAATAGTGCTATTACTCTGTACAACATTCTCCTGATTCTCATTTTGTATCAGTTCATGTAAGGTGTTTCTGAAATTGAGCAGTTTGTCATTTTTCATAGTACAATAATATTCCATCACAATCCTATACTGCAGCTTGTTTGACCATTCCCCATTTGCTGGGCAATCTTTCAATGTCCAATTCTTAGTCACCACAAAAAGAGCTACAATAATATTTTTGCACAAATAGACCTAGCAGCAGTGGTGCTAAATTGGACATAGTTCAAAATTGCTTTCCAAAATGGTTGGATCAGCTTACAACTCTATCAACAATGCATTAGTGTCACAGTTTTCCCATATCCCTTCCAACATTTATCATTTTCCTTTTTGTATCATGTTAGCCACTCTGATAGGTGTAAGGAGTACCTCAGAGTTGTTTTAACTTGTATTTCTCTAATCAATAGTGATTTAGGGCATTTTTTTCCATGACTATTGAATTTATTTGTCTGAAAACTGCCTGAAAAACTGAATATTTATCAATTGGAGAGAAACTTATATTTTTATCAATTTGACTCAGTATTCTATATAATTGAGTAATTAAGGCTTTATCAGAGATACTTATTGCAACCCCCTCCCATTTTTCTGCTTTCCTTTTCATTTTGGTTGCATTAATTTTGTTTGTGCAAAAACTTTTAAATTTCATATAATTAAAATGATCTGTTTTACATTTTGTAAATTATGCTCTCTCTATTTTTTTCATCTTAAATTCTTCCCTTACCCATAGATGTGACAAATAAATTATTCCATGGTCTCCTAATTTGCTTATAGTATCACCCTTTATGAGTAAATCACATACCCATTTAACCTTATTTTGGTATATGGTATGAAATGTTGGTTTATATCTAGTTTCTGCCATATTGTTTTCAAGCTTTTCTAGCAGTTTTTGTCAAATCCAAAAGCTTGGATATTTGGGTTTATTATGTACTGATTACTATGATCATTTACTATAATTTAATGTCTCATTAGTCTATTCCACTGATCTATCACTTTCTTTCTTTCTTTTTTTTTTTGGAGGGCAGGGCAACTGGGGTTAAGTGACTTGTCCAAGGTCACACAGCTACTAAGTGTTAAGTGTCTGAGGCTGGATTTGAATTCAGGTCCTCCTGACTTGAGGGTAGTGCTTGATTCACTGTGCCACCTAGCCACTCCCTGCCACTTTATTTCTTAGCCACTACCTGTGTTGAAGTATTTTGTAATTGTGTTCATATAGTTCCTGGGTTTGTCTTGTCAGGTAGACTATCAAATATTCTATATTATCTATAATTGTTTTAAATTTCTATCTTCATATCTCTAGCTGCTAGCCTATGTTGGTAATATATAGAAATGTCGATGATTTATATGGACTTATTTTGTATCCTGCAACTTTGCTAAAGTTGTTCATTATTTCCACTAGTTTTGACTTGAGTCTTTAGGATTCTCTGAGGATACCATCATATCTCCTGTAAAGAGTGACAGTTAGATTTCTTCATTGTCTATTCTAAGTCCTTTGACTTATCAGAGCCACAGCTCATCATCTCCCACTGCTTTATTAACTTATGCTGTCCAGACAAAGGACACAATTAGTTCAAAGAAGTATTTATTTGAAAAAAAAATAGTTTTGGGGCAAGACTTGAGATTCTGTCAAGTGTAGATTGACACCTGCTCTATGGCATATAGACTTAGCCATCTAGGACACTGAGAGGTTGGTTTGCCCAGCATTTTCCAGTTAGTCTAGGTCAGAGGTGAGATTTGCAGATACTCCTCTCTGATTCTGAGGCCATTCTTTCTACACCTTGCTAACTCAAAAAACAAATATTTAAAGAAATAGCGTAGTAAGAAAAGCAGTGAAAAAACATTTTTTAAAAACCCACCACCAAACTTTGGGTATACTCTTCCATCAGTTCACCTACTGTCAGTAAGGGACAGTGAACACATTCAGGGAACATATTTGGATGGTAAAGAGCTCACATGACCAGGAAACCCCCATGTAGATGCAAACACATGGGAGACACGTCTGATGCACTGGTGGAGGGGCACTGATGCAGAAAGCATTAGGACCCACATGTGGAGAAGTGACTCACATCTCTGACACTGCAACACTTTTGAAATCTTACAGTGATAACATTGTGCTGCTCCAACCTGGGCTGCTCATCTATGGTTTTATGTGGCATTCAGGATCTTGTGGGCAGGTACCATGCTATCTCTTTCCCAGGAGCCATGGTTGTGGAACTTTGATTTTAGCTTCTGGCTTCAGTTCTACTTCTCAGCTTAGCTGCCGCCTTTTCCTCCTGAGAGGAGGACTGGGTTCCACCATCCCTTCAAGTTTAGTGTCCAGGGGTCTAAGCTTTAGCTCTTTTAGTAGGCTCTGTAAAGAGAGGTTGAATATGAGAGACTGAACACATATAGACATATGTACATATATGTATACATATATGCCTGCCTATACATGTGTATTCCTCTCTCTTTCTCTCTCTTTCTTTCCCCCCCTTCCCCCCTCTGTCTCTGTCTCTCTCTCTGTGTCTGTCTTGGTCTCGCTTTCTCTCTCTCTCTCCTTCTCTTTCTCTTCTTGCTCTCTCTGTCTCAGTCTTTCAGTCTCAGTGTCTCTGTCTCTGTCTCTGTCTCTCTCTTTCTCTCTCTTCCCCCTCCCTCTCATCCTTCTGCCTTTATGATGCATATGTGACTGGTAATAAATGCCTAGACGTTGCTGCATCCTACATTTATCAGCATCATGACCAAATTACTTAACTCCTCAAACCCTCGATTTTCTTCTGTGAAATGAGGTGGTGACACTTGTGCTGTATAGCTCTCAAGGTTGTTCTGAGGAAAGTTTTTGTGAACCTTAAAACACTCTTTGTATGTGGATTTTTATTAATCGGGGGGAGGCAGGATTTGAACTGATCCAGTTTTCCACAGGGAGATATATTTATATGTAATTTCCCCCCAAATATTTATTTTAGGGTCTTTCTTTGTAGCCCTCTGTAAGAGGCTTGTGCCTCCGAAGATTCTCCTATAAGGAAAGGAAAGCTCCAGGCACCTGGGACTAAAGCATAGAGGTAGGCCCATAGGGTTACATCCCCAGCTACGTCACTGACTTGCTGCTAGACCAGTGGGGGGGACATTTCTGATTTCTATAGCCCAACTGCTCTCCCCACAGGAAGAATGTGTTTCCAGTGACCCCTAAGAAGGATTAGAAAGTAGGAGAGAATATGACAATTGGCAATACTCCCCATGAGAAGCATATCAGTTGTGATCCTTTTTGGCATCTGCTCAAGTTTGGCGGATAATTCCTTTATTCCTCCTCCTCCCTGTGGCTTTTGGGACAGGACAATATCTTACTCATTCTCATCCACCCAGAGCCCAGCTAATGTCTGTGTTACCACCTGTCTGAGGGGAAATGCCAAGTCATTTTGAACATTGACACCCACACCTTCTTGATACTATTTCTATATAGGAGCCTTTCTGAATAATCTGGTGTTTATTCTTTCCTTGCCCTTTGAAAATGTTTGAGGGGGGAATGGGTTTAGGAGGTTAAGAGCAGTCCTACCTGCTTGAAACTAGAGTTAGGATTAATAATCAAAGGGGCAGTAAGGTGGCACAGTGAAAAGAGTACTGTCTCTGGAGTCAGGAGGATCTGAGTTCAAATTCAGCCTCAGGCACTTAACACTAGCTGTGTGACCTTGGGCAAGTCACTTAATCTCAGTTGCCCTGCCTTCCCCCCACCAAAAAGACCAAAAAAAAAAAAAGAATTAATGATCAATAAGTCAGCAATAGTTTATAGAGGAGACAAAAATATATGGCATTAGGTTTTTTTTTAAAAAAAATGCTTTCTCCACTTAGCCAGGGATAATAAATTCTTATTTGTTATGGCTTAAGGGCATGAAAAGGATAAAATAACCTTATGCAGATGTAAATAAATTGTTATCCAGACAAACGGAACTTGGTATGTGGTTTCACAAGTGGATCCACCCAAAAGCTACTCCAAGTTAGAGGCACTCAAAACCATTTGTAGATGATATATCTCTTTTTTTTTTTTTTTTAAATTTTAATTTATTTTCTTGGTTACATCATTCATTTCCACAAGGTTTTGAGTTACATATTTTCTCCCCTTTTTGTCCCTACCCCCCAGCCCAGAACATTGATC
>CM053596.1:130745711-130770100 GCA_028646575.1 Pseudocheirus occidentalis | reverse complement strand
GGGGGGAAAGCTCTGTCCCAAATTGCTGGGGTTTTCCCAGCTGCTGGAGCTATTGGGGGGTGCTGCAGCCCCCCATCAGCTTTGGCTTGCTGAAAGCGCACCCCTGGACCACCACCCAAGACCATGATCTGGATCCAGGCCGCTCAATGCGAAAGCCCTTGGCCCTGATCAATCATCTCAGCCCTCTTGTGGGGTCTGCAGGCCAGGAGCTCTGAGGCAGCCCAGTGGAGGCAGTTGCTGGTTGTAGCAGATCCTGCCCTTCCCCCACTGCTTCCTTACCCTGGAGGCAGATTGGCCAAACTACTTTTTCTCCCACAAATTAGGTTGAAAGCTTCACTTTTACTGATCTTTCTCTAATCCTTCTTTTTCCTGGCTTAATAGATGTGGAGATTGCTTCAGGTGCTGTAGATCTGCTCTCCAGGGTAGACTCACACTGTGGCTCAGCTCCTCCCAACTGCCCTGGGGCCTGGCTGTGGTTTTTGGTTTCCGGCTGGGCTGGCCTTGGCTCCCAGCCTGCTGTGATGAGCCCCTCCTGCCAAGCTGCCTTCATCGAGAGATGTGTTTTCTGTATTTTTGTGAGTTTGGGAGCCCTAAAATTTGTTTAGAATCATATTTTATGAGTAGTTAGGGTGGCTGTGTGGGAGCTGCAAAACTTTGCTGCTTCTACACCACCATCTTGAATCTGCCCCCAATGATGCACTTTTAAATTTAGTCTGCATATAAATATACCCATATTTATTTGTAGCCTTCTTGGGGGGATAGAGGGGTAAAAAAGAACAGAGGAAAAAGTCTACGGCAGAAAACAAAAGAAAACTCACAAGGAAGCAAAGAAAAGATGGACAGCTCTCAACATACTATGTGGTATTTATTATACAGGCTTTTTTTAAATGAAAATTTATCGCTACATATTTTAATCCTCTCTTAAATTCTGCTATATACATGACATGGTTCTTTTTTCTTTCTTACCTTGTAGTTAAGTTTCAATATTTATGTTTATGGTTTTTTTTTCTTTTTTCTGTTCTATATGTGTGTTATGGTGTTTGATTCTAGAAGAAAAAAATAATAAATTTTCAATCTGTCTGATAAATATTTTCTCCATCACTTTTTGAGTCTGGACAGTGAACAAAACAATAAATCATGCCCTAATTTATAGTGTTTGCTAATTTCTGATTTCATTCCAAAATGCTCAATCTGAAAATTTATATATACATATATATGTATATATTTTATAGCTCTCTTTTTTTAATTTTGCTTTTTAGAGCGAGGAATGCAGGGCAGTTAGGGTTAAGTGACTTGCCCAAGGTCACACAGCTAGTAAGTGTTAAGTGTCTGAAGCCAGATTTGTACTCAGGTCCTCCTGACTTCAGGGCCGGTGGGTACTCTATTCACTGTGCCGTCTAGTCACCCCGTCAATCTGAAAATTTAGCAATTGGCTCTTACAAGCTGGTTTGAACTAGCTCCAGCACACCATTACTTTCCTTTATAAATACTTTGTCTCAATCAATTTGCTTTTCCTGTCTTGATCTTTTTCATGTCACTTTTGCTTCCTGGTTTCATGGTTACTGGAATATTAAGGATCTCACAATAGTGGTTCTACTGTCATTGATAATGAAAATAGTTTGTCAAAAATGCTGACAGATTGTTCCACTTTTCTTGAGGTTATGCTCCTTTTCCTCATTTCACCTTTAAAGACTCTTGGAATCACTCAGTCTATTTGGGTCTTACAGGTTTATGCAAGTTTACTTTTCTAATTGCTTCTTGCTGTTCTATGAGGTAATACTACTTACATTTTACCAATGTTCATAATGCTTTGCCCTTATGTTTCTCTTGGTTTCCATGTCTCCCTACTTGGAATAGAAATTAAGAAATGAAAAAAGATACCTCTTTCCCTCTTTTGCAGAGGTAGAGTACGGAGTTCTATGAGTATAGAACAGTGGTGGGTAACCTGTGGCCTTGAGGCCACATGTGGCCCTCTAGGTCCTCAAGTACAGCCCTTTCCCTGAATCCAAACTTCACAAAACAAATCCCCTGAAGAAAAATATTTGTTCTGTAAAACTTGGACTCAGTCAAAAAGCTGAGCCAAAGGACTCATGTGGGTTCCCCATCCCTGGAAGAATATATGTTCTATGAATATAGAACATGCACACTCAGTTGATATGCTGATTAGCTTTGCCAAAATATTTGTTTTCTTCTTTATTTTTGAATCTTGTTTCTAGGGAACTATATGTAACCAAAGGCTTTCACAATGGAATGAAGCTCTGGTAGGTTCCATTAAGCTGTCAAGGTTTTGATTGTGGGCACAAGGTGGAAATACATGTCCAAGAACACAGCCTAGCTAAGCTCAGAGAGCTTAATTCCCAAATTGGCAAAAGGCTGAGGTAATTTTTTGGTTACAAAAATTCTCAAAGACCATCCCCATTGAATGAATGAATGAACAAATGAATTAAATTTGTTAAGTCCCTACATGTTATGACACAAATATTTTAAAATGAGATATTCCCTGCCATCAAGCAGCTTGCATTCTAATAGGAGAAGACCACACATTTAGGAAAGTAGGGAAGAGAGAGAGGTGATTTGATCTGGGAGAGACAAGAAGGTCATGAAATGGCCTGGGTAGATGGCTAGATGGGATGTGAAATAGAAGCATGATCCAATATGTAGGACCAGTTGGTAGATGTAGTTAGTGGTACAGACACACACACACACGCACACACACACACACACACACACACACACACACACACAAACACACTGATTGTTTTGGGCCTTAGGGTGAAATCCCCAAAGATGAGTCCACTAACCTCTCCAGGGATTGAAGCTTCGATGCCAGAAGATGTGGGTGTAGAGGTCTAGGTTTCAATTCCAATGTGGAGGTTACTGGACCAGGGTAGAAGAGCAGTGAGGGTAGGCAGATGGTAAGATGACCTAGGTTGTAAACCTGAAGGAGTAAAGGGGTTACAACCTGTGCCAGAAGAGAACACCTGTCCCTTTGCCCCAGAAGCTGCATTCTTTTGGACTTCATCACTCCCACCCCCCTTGAAACCCCTTACAAAGTGTGTTGTAGTACTATACCCAGCATAACCTTAGAGTAAGTGTGGAGGGATGACTTAGAGGACCAGGCTTAGTCCTTATTCTCTGGAACTGTCTTTGCCTTGGGATGCAGATTATGTGTTTACCATCAGTACAACCAATGTCTCTTCAGAGCGAGGACTGTGCCCTGAAAGATAATGAGGCCTGTATGAGTTCAAAGAAGGGAAAGCATTTTGGCTATGGTAAAGTGGGAATAGAGGCTAGAGCCTGGGTTGGTTGAGGGGTTGGAATGGGATGGATGCTGGATGTTACAAATGGCTAATAACATTCGCCTGCTTCAAAGCTGTGGGTTTGAAGGGTGCAGTAGCTAAGGCTGGGGAACAGGAGGTCCATTTAGAACAGATCAAAGGCAGGAGGAGTATGGCCTCTAGAGTATGGCCTGCTAAGAGAAGAGCACTCTTTTTCCAAGGCCTTTTAATTTATGGACCTTTGGTAAGTTCTCATAGAAGAGTGGGAGAATGTCCCATTCCCTCGGATGGGGATTCTAGGACAGAGAGGTTATCACTTTCTCTTTCTCCCTTCTTGTCATTAGCCACCAGAACAGTTATTTTACTGGGATGCCAGCAGAACTGCAGGGTGGGCAGTACTTAGAAGAATAGCATTTTTTAAAATACCAAATGCTTCCAGGATCAAGACCTCTGCATTGAACCCCGGGAATCAATGTCATATCCCTCTGCTATGTCCTACCTAATCTCTAATCTTGAACTCTGTAACCTCTCAGGCTGTGCCCTAGGATGAAGGGGGACCACCAGAAGGTTGGTATCTTGTACTGCAAGGCCCATGGGCTTTTATATATGCACAAATAAAACCAATGCAGCCAAGATTAGAAGGAAAGAAGAAAACCAGGTACAAAATTTTACAAGTTCCTCTTATATAGGTCTTGTTTCTCAAATATCTAGAGAACTGGGTCAAATTTATAAGAAACCAAGTCATTCCGCAGTTGATAAATGGTCAAAGGATGTGAACAGGTAATTTTCAGACAAAGAAATCAAAGCTATCTGAACTCATATGAAACTACCACACTCCTATCGGATTGGCTAACATGACATAAAAGGCAACTGACAAATGTTGAAGGGGTTGTGGGAACATTGGGACACTAATGCAGGTTGGTGGAGTTGTGAACTAACCACCCTGGAAAGCAATTTGGAACTATGCCCAAAGGGCTATGTACATACACTTTGACCCATCAATAGCGCTACTATGTCTACATCTTAAAGAGATTAAAAAAAAAAGAGGGGGCAGAGTTAAGATGGTGGCATAGAAGCAATAAAACTCCATGGCTCCCTGCATAACCTCCTCAAATACCTATAAAATATGACTCTAAACAAATTTTAGAGCTCCAGAATCCACAGTGACAGAGAAACAAAGCTTCCGCTGAAGGCAGCCCAGCAGGGGGACAAGAAGGATTTGTTGCAGCATGCTGGGAACTGAGACCAGCCCTGTGCAAAACCATGATTTTAGCCCCAGGGTGGCCCAGATCAGTCGTGGCTAGAGAAGACTTCAGGAGAGTGGATCATCAGCAGCTGTGGCAGTTTCCAGAATTATCAACACATAAATGCCAAAGACAAAGTAAAAGGTCAGTGGAACTCAGCTGGATTTAGAGGGGAGAGAATAGCGGATCCAGCCCTCTGCCCCTACAGCCAGAAGCGGTAGAAGTGGCCCCTGTAGCTGCCTCCACGTGGCTGCTTCAGAGCTCCTGGCCTGCATGTTGCAGAGGGGCCACCCGACTATTCAGAGGCTAAGAACTCTTGCCTTAACCTGCCTGGATCTGGATTACAATCACACAAATGAGGTGTGTGATCAGTGAGCCAAAGTTGGTGGGGGCTGTAGAGACAGTGTCCTCCTAATAGCTCCGGCAGCTATGAAAACCTTGGAAATTTGGGACAAAGCTCTGCCCTCTGGAAGCAGAGTTCTACTGTGGCAAAGAGCTCAAAAGTCAAGTAATTGACTGGCAACATGAGCAAGCAAAGGAAGCAAAGCAAGCACAGCAATCCAACTTTAGATTCCTTTTTGGGGGCCAAAAAGGATCTAAACATGGAATGGGAGGAAGACAACACAGTCAGAACTCCCACACCAAAAGCTTGTAAGCATACATACATGCATACATACACCACATATACCACATACACCACACACACATGCATGCATATACATACACATATACATATGTCTATATCGGAGGTTATATGTATGTAAGAATACATATGTGAGTGTGTATATGTATACACATATATATAGACAGAGGGCACAGGATCAATTGAATAGGAAGGGATGATATTTAAAAGGTGAAATTGAGAGGTGAGAGAGGAATACAATGAGAGGAAATGGGGAGAGACAGAATAGGATTAATCCTCTCATATAGAAGAAGCAAGGGATAACTGTTACAATGGAGGGGAAGAACAGGAAGGCAAAAGGGAATGGGTCAACCTTACTCTCCTTGAATTTGGCTTATGGAGGGAATGACATACACTCTGAATTGGAGATCTTGCCCTACAGGAGAGTAGGGAGGAAGGGGATGAGAGGGGGGATAATAGAGGGGAGGGCAGGTTGAGTTAGAAGCACACACTTTTGTAAAGGGACAGGGACAAAGTAGAGACCAGAACAAGTGTGTGTGTGTTGGGGGGGGGGTAGAATGGAGGGAAATATAGTCAGTCTTTCACAATACATCCACTTTAGAAAAGTTTTGCCTAACTACACATATATAGCTTGTATTGAATTGCTTATCTTCCCAGTGTGGGTGGGTGATGAGGGAGGAAGGGAAAGAATCTGGAAGTTAAAGTTTTAAAATCAGTGCCTAATATATGTAATTGTTATTATTATTTACATGCAACTGGGAAATAAGATATACAGGGTAGGGAGATCCATTTTGCCCTACCAGAAAGTCAGAGGGGTGATGGGGGAGGATATAGGAGAGAACAGATTGGGGAAGGGAGTATACAGCGGGGTCACTGTTTTGGGGTGGTGGGTAGGAGAAAGACAAGGAGAAAATTTGTAACTCAAAATCTTGTGGAAATGAATGATGTAAACTAAAAATAAACAATGTTAATTAAAAAAAGAGAACAAGGACCTATCTATACAAAAATATTTATAGTAGCTCTTTTTTTGTGGTGGCAAAGATTTGGAAATTGAGGGGATGCCCATTAATTAGGGAATGACTGAACAAGTAGTGGTATATGATTGTGATAGAATAATCTGGATTACAATCATAAGAAATTTATAAGAAATTTCAGACAAAATGAGAAAGGCTTACATTACCGCCTGCAAAATGGAGTGAGCAGAACTAGGAGAACATTGTACACAGTAAGAGTAATAATGTGTGGTGATCAAGTGTAATTGACTTAGCTATTCCCAGCAATACAAAGATTTAAGACAATCCTGACAGATTTATGATGAAAAATGCTATCCACCTCCAAAGAAAGAACTGATGGAGTCTAAATTCAGATAAAAAACATGCTAATTTTAAAAATCTTTTTTCCCACCTTTTTGGGGGGGGGGTGTCTTAATTTTCTTTCACAACATGACTAATAGGAAATTTGTTTTTCATGACTGCACATGTATAACCTGAATCAAATTGCTTTCTGTCTTAGAGAAGGAGGAAGGGAAGAGAAGAAGGGAGGGGAAGAGAATTTGAAATTCAAAATTTTAGAAAGCTAATGCCAAAAATTATTCTTACAAGTAATTGAACAAATAAAATAATAATATTAAATATGCAAAAAGAGCCAGAAAGTGGCATGAAGATCTGGTCCTAGGCAAAATAAGAGGAAAACTTACCCATCAGAAGTTGATTTCTCCTGAGACAGAGTCCACAGTTCTAGTGGGGTGAAGGCCAACGAAGATGAGGATGAGGGCTAAGGACAGACTGCTAAGTAGAACTTGGATGACTGTTTTTGTTAAAGATGATTTAGAAGGTCTTTATTTTTTTGATCCAATATGTCATCTACAAATCCTTTGCAATTTTCAAGATTCCACTGGATGGCATGAGATCCTTCAAGACTCTGTGAATTGTAGAGACGTGCATCCTCAGAAGATTCAGCAGACTTCATGAGGTTTAATGGATCACAGTTCTTCATTACCGAACATAGCTTACAACAGACTGTACCAACTAGCAAGTGCTCATCCACTTATTTTATGTGGAGTTTATTCATTAGCCAGAGGAACAATGGGTTAAATTTGTTTCCTGCCTTCTCAATTTCCTTTATTGGATCTTTATCCGGGGTACACCACAAAATGGGTATGTCTCTCAAGGTTTGGACCTGGTCCCTCTTCTCTTCTCTTTTTCCTTTATAGTATATCATTTGGTGATCTCATCAGCTCCCATGGATTTAATAATTATCTCTTAGTTTAAGATTCTCAATCTACTTATTGAGCCCTAACCTAACTGGTGACTTCCAGTGACATATTTCCAACTGCCTATTAGCTCTCTCAAATAGCCAGTAAATATTATAAACTCAACATGCCCAAACTAAACTGATTATGTTTCTGCCCAAACCCTCTCCCTCTTCCAAATTCCCCTATTGTTGTTGAGGGCACCACCGTCATTCTTGTCTCCCAGGCTAGCAATTTATGTATCATACTTGTGTTCTCCCTCTGTCTCATCCCCCATATCTAATCAGTTACTGCATCCTATCAATTTCATTTTTGTAACATCTCTCAAATATGCCACCTTCCTCTACTCTGATACTTCCACTATCCTGGTGCAAGCCCTATCAACTTACACCTGGACTATTGGAAAAGCCTTCTGGTTGGTCTACCTGCTACAAATCTCTTACTATTCCAGATCATCTTCCTTTCAGTCACCAAAATAATTTTCTTAAAGCTCAAATCCTAACACATTATTCCCTCACCTCAATAAACTCTAGTAGCTACTTTTCACCTTCTGAATCAAATACAAAATTTTCTATTTGTTGTTCAAATTTTTTCATAACATAGTGCCCCCCATCTTTCCAGTCTTCTAATATCTTTTACACACAGCCTCCTGCTGCAACATACTTTTTGATCTAGTGGCACTGGCCTCCCGACTGTTCTCCAAACAAGACTCCATCTGGGAGTTGTCCCTAGGTCCCCCATGCTTGGAATGCTCTCCTTTCTCATCTGTATATCTTGGCTTCCCTGGCTTACTTTAAGTCCCAACTAAAATCCTACCTTCTACTAGAAGCCTTCCACATCCCCCTTTAATTCTAGTGACCTCACTATGGTGATTATTTCCTATTTATCTTGCAAATGGATTGTTTATACTTCTTTGTTTGCAAATTGTCTCTCCTGTTAGACTGTGAGATTTACAAGGGCAAGGGCTGTCCTTTCCCTTTCTTTTTATCTTCATTACTTAGCATTGTGCTTGACACATATTCAGCGTTTAATGAATCTTTATTGAGTAACTGCCTCTTGTGGAGACAAATTAAAAACAACAACTCTCTTTATAATCTCTCTAGGTGTCCTTCCAGGTCAGAATCTCACAAAACACCACTGAGTCATTCAATCATAAGGTACAAACTGCTCTTTGTTCAAACTCTCCCAGTCCTGCTAACCCCCAGAGAGTCATTCATGATTGCTAGGAGTTAAACATTCACACAACATTTTAGTAGATGGAAGGGAAGGTTCTTTTTTTAGGAAGAGATGATGGTATCAGGCAGAAGGCATAGGACACGAAGTTTAGAACCAGCTGTCAGTTTTCATCTGATAAGTGATGGCTCAGATGTTGTCATTTCTTGGAGGTTTAGAATGGGTGAAACCTGTTACTTTAATATACTATTGATGGAACTGTGAAGTTCTCTAGCCATTCTGGAAAGCAATCTGTAATTATGCACCAAGAGCTATTGAATTTTTCATACCTTTTGACCCAGTGATACCACGACTGGGTCTGTATCCCAAAATAAATAAAGAGGAAAAGTGCCTGTATATACAGCTCTTTTCTTGGTGGCAAAAAATTGGAAACTAAAGGAGTGTCCATCAGTTGGGGAATGGCTGAACAAATTATGGTAAATGAAAGTGATGGAATATTATTGAGGAATGGTTTCAGGAAAAACCTGGAAAAACATATGAAATAATGCAAAAGGAAGTAAGCAAAATCAGAAGAACAATTCTATAATAACAACAATATTGTAAAGACAAACAGCTTTGAAAGATTTAGTAACTCTAATCAACACGATGACCAACCACAATTCCAGAGAACTCACGATGAAACATACTACCCACGTTCAGATCGAAAGGTAATGCACTCAATGGATTGAAACATATTTTCTTGTTTCTCTTTTCCTTTCTTCCTCCGTTCCTTCCTTTCTTCATTTTCCTTCCTTCCTTTCTCCTTCTTCTTTCCTTTTTCCTTCTTTCCTTTCTTTCTTCCTTTCTTACTTCCTTTCTCTTTTCTTCCTTTCTTTCTTCCCTCCCTCCCTCCTTTCTTCCCTTTCTCCCTCCTTCCTTCCTTCCTTCCCTCCTTTCTTACTTTTTAAAAACATAGCTAGGGTGGGATTTTTTTTTTGTTTAACTATGTATTTATCATCAGCAGGTTTTATTTTTCTTGCCTACTTAATGGGTTGGGTAAGAGGATATGGGAGGGAAAGAGTTCAGAACTTAAAATAAAATAAAATTAGAATGGGTTAGATTTGGGCCTGATCATCCATTGGGGAAAATCCCAAGAAGTACAAAAGAATTGCCCTGGGTAACATTCCTCTATTTCAGTGGTTCTCAACCTTCCTAATGTCGTGACCCTTTAATACTCATATATGAGCATATCTGGGTGTATCTGCATGTGAGTGGACCCACCTGGAGACAGAGAGAGGAGCAGTGTTTCAGTTCCTAAGACCATTGGAAATATGTGTTTTCCAATAGTCATAGGCAACCCCTGTGAAAGGGTCGTTCAACCCCCAATGGGGTTGCGACTCACAGGTTGAGAACCGCTGCTCTATTTCATCTCTTCTTTTGTTTCCCCAACTTCCTGAAGAAGTCAGTGTTACCCTTTCCTCCACCAACACATTAAGTAAGCCATGAGAGAGACATGGATTCTTTTACCTGAATCACAATAACTCTTAATGGGAGTTACCAAATGACTCCTGGAGGACTGACTCCAAGCTCTCATGTGCTTAGGTAGCCCTTTTTTTCCTGACACAAACATATCCCTGATAGACAGTGGAGAGAAGATCATGAAGAATCCAATTTGCTCCAATGGCCCAGCAACCATGAATCTCAGCTCCCATAAAGCTCAAAGGGTAAGGTCATTCCTCTTAAGTGAGAGGCCCTCACCCTCCACTCTACCTGTGCATATCTTCATAATCCTTCAAGCTCAGGCTCAAGTGCCAACTACCTCATGAAGCCTTCTTGGACTGCTTGGTTCCACAGTGATCTCTCACTTGGAGGCATCAAGGTGATGATAATAACACTGGTATTCATGCCATTGGCTTCTAGCCTCAGCTCTGCCAAGTGTGACTTTGAATTGAACATCTCTCTGCCATTATTTATCATTTTTCAGTCAGTCAAAAAACTATTAAGTACCTGCCATGTGCCAGGAACTGTGCTAAGTACTGGGATACAAAAAAAGTAGGGGCAGAAGACAAGTTTGCTATCAAGAACTGCAGACACTAATGGGGAAGACAGTGTGTAAAGGGCAATATGCAAACAAGACATAAATTAGATAAATAGGGGAGAATCAGCAGTGGAAAGGCACTCAAATTAAGCTGGGGGGAGGGTGAAATAGGCTTCTTGTGGAAGCTATTATTTTAACTGGGACTTGAAAGAAGTCAGGGAAGCCAGGAGTCAGAGATGAGGTGAGAGAACATTGCAAGCATGGGAGACAGCCAGTCAAAATGTAGTGTCAGGTGATGGCATGTCTTGTGTGAGCAACAGCAAAGGGCCAGGGTCACTGCATCAATAGACTGGACCAGGCATGACATTCTAGAATTACACAGCTCATTATATCCCTGAAATATTTATTATTTTCTCTGCTACTATTTTTCAACCAGACTGTAAACTCATTGAGTTCAGAGACTTTGTCATATTGGTTTTTTTGTCCTTCATAGAATTTATCAAAATCCTGGACACAGAAACATACTCACTAAATACTTGCCAAATATTGAATATTTGTTCATTTTCATCAATGTATTGTCCAGGAGAATTAAATGCTCTAGAAGGCAGGCAGCTGAGATACCAAATCTCCAAAAGTGAGGGACTCTTGGGAAGACCATTTAGGAGGGCACATGGGAGAAGAGTTCAGAGAACGGTTGCTTGGGGAAGATTGAGAGTTTCCCCAGCCCCTCCCATTCTCCTCCCATTCCTCAAGTACATTACAACTCACTGCTCAGAATGTTATAAAAGAGGAGCCCTTGAGAGGAAAGTTCATCACAATAACTGTTGCAGTCATTATAACAATAACATCACTAAGGGCTTCATGGTTTCTATGATCATGAACTCCTCTGTCTCAACCGTCAGCAAGCAGACAATGAACATGATGGACAAGCTGTTATTGCTGGGATTTTTTCTACTCTGTCTCTTGGGGGGTGAGTGCTGGGATGGAATATTAGGGATCTTGCCCCTCATTTTTCCTCAAGTTCAGGTCTGGTTTATAAGATTTGGGAGTGATAAAAAAAAACCTCAGCCCCAAAACCTCACCCCCTCTCCTTCCCCTAGAGATTTCTCATCTTCCTTCCCCATCTCTGAACATATTCAAATCCCTATAGGGGACTAAGTCCATCAACAATTGGAGGGAGGCAGAGGTTGGATGAGAGGAGAGATGGAACAGAAGAATACAGTGTAATATGATTTGTGTTGCCTCCAAGATGGGGAGGCAGGGATGCGCCCTGCAAAGAAAGGCAAAAGCCTTGTGTGCAATGTCTGCAAAAAATTTAAGGATGGCGTCTGTTTGGAAGGTCAAGGTACCTGTTCTTTGAAAAATAGCAAATGTAGACCGTGTGTACACTACCGGCCCGTTAAGAAGGGTAAGGACCAGCTCTTTCTTCCCCGAATCCGACCTGCTCATTGGGTGGGGGTTCCTATACCTTAATGAGTTTTTAGGCATCCTTTGGCTCCTCTGGAGAAAGGAGACAATAACAATAACTTATAGCGAACCTGTAAGGTAGCTAGTGCTAGTATTATTAGCCCCATTTTATAGGTGAGGAGTCTAAGACTCAGAGAGAAAATTACTTTTCTGTAGTCTCTTGACTAGCATGTGAAAAAAGAAAGTAATTGAATTTAGGTGTCCTGATGTCAAATCTACTGTTCTCTCCTAGGCCATGCTGGTGGGAAACTTGGGTTCCCGCTCTTCCTAACTCAGATAGTAAAGACTAGAACCTAGAGAGCATCTTCTTGGGCATATACTTGGGCAACATTCCTACTTAAGATCTCCACATCTAAAGCATGAGGGGATAGGTACTGACTTTGAATCCTGCCCACCAGCTGGTATTTCAGGTTGAGGCAGCCCCTTCAAGGTTGGTACCTTCTTTTCTATAGTGGAAGTTAACCCATATTGAATTGGACTGTTCTGAATACTGCATAGATTCTACAACCAACACTGAATCCTGGTCATATTGGACCTATTGCTGTTCAGAAGAGAAATGTAACAATCCTATTCCATTAATTCACCACTAGAAGAAGAAATCTTCCCTGATCTCTGTCTTCTCCAATGTTTTTTTGTTTTGCTTATTCTCCAGCTTTATTGCCTTCCTTCCTCCCACTTCACAGGTCTAAGTGGCTTCCAGTCCTGGCCACTCCCCTTTAGATTCAGACTCAGCCTGTGACTGTAGTCAAGAAACATTCATGAAGAGTTGAATGGAAGAACATCCATCCATAGATGTCAACTTAAACATCCTAATTTTTTGTATCTTATTAATGTTACCTTTTCCCCCTAAATTTCCTAGTAAAGTTTCTTTAATCCTACAATGCTTCAGCTGAATTAAGGGAAAACTGTTTCATTCGTGCCTAGGTCAGGAGAGCTAGTGATGGTCATCATACCCTAGAGTTGAGGCTGAGGTTAGTGGCAGATGGATCACTATGCATATCTGAAGTAAGACCTATTAGAAATCAAAAGACACCTGGGGTTAGACTGAATCTAGGCAATTATGAATGATAATCATTTCCTTACAGGGCTTGGGTTCTCTAATGAAGAGAGGAGATAGAAGGAGATAGAAGTCCTTGAATCTAAAAAGTACCTTAAAACAAGGTTTTATAAGAAATTCCTTGGAGAATATAGGAAAGTACTTGGATACTCTATGAGTCTTGGTTTTTACCAGTCTTTTCCAGGACATAACCAGGATGCCATTTTGCTGATTGAGTTGAGCCCAGCACTGCAGCACTTCCTAGATTAAATCCTGGATAGAATGTGGTAGGTTTGGCAGACAGGAATGTATTACCAACAGGTCAAGTTGTTATCCAGGCCTCTGGGGAGGAATAAGGAGGTTTTCTGTCCAAAACCATAGAATACTATTAGATGTCAACAGACTAGCAGTCTGGAAGGCTGCCAGTGCAGCTGCGGGGTGTGGGAGGGTAATGCACAGGTTCACAGAGGCTGACAGTAGGAGATGTCCTTTTAGACAGTTTGACCCCACAGGTTGGGAACTATGTGCAGATTTTGTAAATAGATTGTAAATCAGGACTTCTGGGCAATGCAGAAATTTACCTGCTATAATTTTGAAGTAGTAGAACATAAATCTGTGAAATTTTATTTTTGCATGAGGAGCATAGAGAAAAGCTAAACATAGCCCATGGACACCTGATGGTCTTGTAGAGTTTCAAATTCTCAGCTCACATGAGTGTTTTTATTACTTCAGTGAGGAATTTTTGTCAGATCAATCAGGCATCCAGGAAGCCTTTGTTCCCCTTGCAAGGGGGGACCTCTAAGCTATATCTGCCAGGCTAAGGAAAGGATCATCATGGAAGCTCAGGTCTCTGATAAATTAACAAGGTCGATCTGATGTTGGAGAAAACAAGCCATCTATTTCCTCAGTTGTGTGTTTGTTGGCTATCACATCCAGACCAAGGTACACACATTATGGTAAATTCAAAGAGAACAGGCACTAAAGCTAGAGGATATGAGTTTGAAATTGGGTCCTGATACCTGTTATTCATGGGACTTTGGGCAGATCACTTAACCTCCATGAAGAGATGTCTAGAAGGCATTTGGTGATATGACTAGAGTTCAGGAGAGAGCTGAGAGCTGAAAATTTAGATCTAAGAATCACTTCAGATTTGAGAGTTGAACCTATAGGAAATGATGAGATTAATGAGTATAGAAAGAGAACTGGGACCAGGACAAAGTTTTAGGGGATACCTCTCCTTAGAGAGTGTAAAGAGAAGGATAAAAGAGTCTGAGAAGATATAGCTAGATAAGAAGTCTGCTGGGTATTCTTGAGCCCTAGTACAGAGAGTTCTTACTTTATTGGGCTCCTGGGTGTTAGGAGGATGGGAATGTTAGGAGAGGAAATGGGGGAAATGGGGGAAACATTCTTTTTGGCATTGTCAGCTTTAAACAACTAAATCTGAGGATGGAGACAGAGAGACAGAGACAGAGAAACAAAAAGAGAGAGAGAAGGGGGGAGCATCACTGGGTTCTATTCTATAAGCCTAGCCTGTGGTCTGCTTTCCAATTTTCCATGTGCTTCTTCAGACTGACAATATCTAGAGGTTATACCATGCTGTCTGCAGACACAAGTGTTTGAAACATTATAATGAATTTTATCCTCTCAATCTCAAGGATAACAGCAAGAGATTTCTTGAAGTACCTAGAGAGGAAGAGTGATATTCTGTGGCCTTACCTTCCTCAATGATGGGTAAACTACCCTTCCCATACTCACTATTTCTTTGTGACCCACCATCTTCCAATGAGAGGAAAATTTCTGTACTGTACAGTGACTCTGAGGTCTAAAGGGACACTGGTCCAAAGTTTGAGCACAGATGTCACTTCACTACTTTTTCTGGGTTTCATTCCATTTCTTTCCCCTACTCTCCCCTGCCATCTTTCTCCACTTTTCTTTCCTTTTCAACGAGTACCAGAGCACTGTTTATTAGAACAGTAGAAAAGTTCCCAAGAGAAGAGAATTTTTAATGACACTTCCAAGTGTAACCCAGTCTTTTTTCTTGTCCTTCTGTTTGTGAATCTAATAAGGCATGATTTAATAGATTTAAAGCAAAGTCCTGCCTTTAAGTTCCAAAAATCTACTGTCTGAGTAAGGATGAAGGAGCAGAGGATACAGCAACATAGCAGTTTATATAAAGAGGACATGATTTCTTTTTGTGTGCTGTAGGCTCAATATGAAAGAGTATTGTCATATAGTAGACAAAAAAAATGTAACCTTTTAAAAAGATTTTGATAGATCTGTGATTTCATATAACAATGATTCTAGTGATAATAATATAGCTAGCATTCATATAGCATTTTAAAGTTGAAAATGCCTTACGTATGTAATTTAATCCTCACCACAATCTTGTGAGGTAGGTGCTACTGTTATCTCTATTTTATAGATGAAGAATCTGAGGTAGAGAGAGGTTAAGTCACTTGTCTAGGGTCACATGCTAGTAAGTGTCTGAAGCAAGATTTGAGCTCAGGTTTTCCTTCTCCAAGGTTTGGAGCTCTATCCATTATACCATCTAGTTGCCCAGTATATGTTGGTACTTCCTCCAACAGTGCTAATGGCATAAATAGTAACCCATGCATATCAGCTCTTCTGTGATTTTTGTTCATGCCTTCCTATAAATACTCTGCAGGGAGTCCATGTAACATGCTGGAGGTTTTCCCCTAAATCTCTTCACATCTGGAGTGCAGAAGATTGCCCACCAGTTACCTTTCACTCTCACCACATTGCCACCCATACCATTTTTCTGATTACATGCCTCACTGATGACATCCTCTATGTTACTTCTACAAAAATTTTCATTGGCAATAGGTTGCAGCCTACTCACTCTCACCATGTACCTTTCCATTACCCTTGCTATGACTTACAATTCTTAACCTATCAGAGACAATTATATTCCATGACTAAAAGTCATCCAATTATACCAGAAGGACATTGGTATGAAAAAGATAGGCATTCCCAATTAATAAATGGTCAAAGGACATGAATAGGCAGTTGTCAGAGGAAGAAATTAAAGATATCTATAATCATATGAAAAAATTCTCTAAATCACTATTGATTAGAGAAATGCAAATCAAAACAACTCTTGGGTACTACATCCACCAGTCAGATTGGCTAACATGACAAGACAGAAAAATTATAAATGCTGGAGAAGATGTGGGAAAATTGGAACACTGATACATTATTGGTGGAGTTGTGAACTGATCCAGTCATTCTGGAGATCAATCTGGAAGTATGCCCAAAGGGTTATAAAAATGTCTGCACCCTAGGGCAGCTAGATGACACAGTGAATAGAGCACCAGCCGTGGAGTGAGGAGGACCTGAGTTCAAATCCAGCCTCAGACACTTGACAGACTCACTAGCTGTGTGGCCTTGGGCAAGTCACTTAACCCCATTTCCTTGCCTTCCCCACTCCAAAAAAAAAAGTGCCCATCTTTGATCCAGCAATACTACTTCTAGGGTTGTATCCCAGAGATCATACAAATGGTAAAAGGATCTGTATGTACAAAATTTTTATAGCAGCTCTTTTTGTGGTAGCAAAGAATGAAATCAAGGGGATACCCATCAATTGGAGAATGGCTAAACAAGTTGTGGTTTATGAATGTAACAGAATACTATTGTGCTATAAGAAATGAGGAACAGACAGATTTCATAACCTGGATGCTGAGTGAGGTTCTTCTCAGCAATACAAGGTAATAAGACAACTCCAAAAGACTCATGATAGAAAAGGTTATTCACATCTAGAGAAGAATCTGAGTCTGAATGCAGATTGAAGCAAACTACTTGATCTCTCTCTCTCTTTTTTTGTTTGTTTTGTTTTGTTTCTTCTTTCTTGTGGTTTATTCCATTGGTTATAATTCTTCTTTACAACTTGACTAATGCTGAATGTGAAGGTATATGGAGAACCTATATCAGATTGCATGTCACCTTAGGGAGGGGGTGGGGGAAGCTTCCCACTTGTGGGAAGCTTGTGGAACTGAATGTTGTAAACTAAAAAGAAATAAATTTAAAAGGAAAACAAAACCAGCCAAACAAAAAGAAAGATAGGCATTTGTTTCAGGAAGAAATGGTATCATTAAAAGCATTGCAAGTTTCTCAAAGGTAATAATACATCCTGCTACCTTTTTTCTTCTGCAACTCTGAGCTCAATTAATTGTCCATCTGCACTATCTGTCCAAGACATAGACTTACAGATCATCTCTATTTGTTGTTTGTCAAACTGCATATCAAAGTCTGGATTATTTGCAGTCTTCATCCATGTAGTTTCTCTTGTTTGGATAATTGACATTTAATTCTTAAATGATTATAGATTTCACTTATGAGTCTTTACTGTGTCCCAAGGCTTGATGCAGTCAGCATAATGGCTTCCACAAACAAGAGCATCTGAAGACACTCATCATCTACATGAAATTCTTCTTTTTTTGATTCTGGGCTAGACATCTCTGATAATAAAAGCAAACAATTTTATCAAGAATTCTTCTCCCTCTATGTGATGGGGAAGTAGGAGGTAAGGAAATCAAGCAAAAGGGGGAGGGTTCTGACAGAAAGGAGGGCAGATCAGGGGAGGTGATAGATAGAAGCAAAACACTGGTAAGGAGGGAAAGGGTAAAAGGAGAGAGGACAAAGAGGAAAAATAATAGGATGGAAGGAAATACACAGGTAGTAATCATAACTGTGAATGTGAATGGGATGAACTCTCATAAAATGGAAGTGGATAGTAGAATGGATCAAACTAGAATTCTACAATATGTTTACAAGAAACACATTTGAAGCAGAGAGACACACACAGAGTAAAGGTAAAGGACTGAAGCAGATCTATTTTGCTTTAGCTGAAGTGAAAAAAAGCAGGAGTAGTAATTGTGATCTCAGACAAAGTAAAAGCAAAAATAGACCTAATTAAAAGAGATAATCCAGGGAAGTATATCTTGCTAAAGGTACCATAGAAAATGCAGCCATATCACTATTAATCATATATGCAGCAAGTGGTATGCATGACAAATTCTTAAAGGAGAAGTTAAGTGAGTTATAGGAACTATACTAGTAAGGGACCTCAATTGTACCATCTCAGAGCTTGACAAATCTAATACAAAACAAATAAGAAAGAAACTAATGATATAAATAGAATATTAGAAAAGTTAGATATTACAGACCTTTGGCATGATTGGACATAAAAGGTGACACCATAAGCAAGTTAGAAGATCAAGGAGTGGTCTACCTGTCAGATCTATGGGGAGGGAAAGAATTCATGACTAAACAAGAAAGCATGAAAAATGTAAAATGGATAACTTTGATTACATAAGTTAAAAAGCTTCTGTACAAACAAAACCAATACAACCAAGATTAGAAGGAAAATAGAAAGCTGGGAAACATTCTTTTCAGCAAATATCTCTGATAAAGGCTTCATTTCTCAAATATATAGAGAACTGAGTCAAATTTACATGAATACAAGCCATTATTCAATTGATAAGTGGTCAAAGGATATGAACAGGCAGTTTTCAGATGAAGAAATCAAAACTATCTATAGACATATGAAGAAATTATCTAAATCACTGTTGATTAAAGAAGTGCAAATTGAAACAACTCTGAGGTACAACTTCATACCTATTAGATTGACTAACATGACAAAAAAAATAAAGATAAATGTTTGAGAGGGTATGGGAAAACTAGGACACTGATGCACTGTTGGTAGAGTTGTGAACTGATCCAACCATTCTGGAGAGAAATTTGCAACTAGCCCCAAAGGGCAACCAAATTGTGCATACCCTTTGATCCAGCAATACCACTACTAAGTCTGTATTCCAAAGAGATCATAAAAAAGAGAAAAGGACCTACATGTGCAAATATATTTATAGCAACACTTTTTGTGGTGGCAAAATATGGGAAATTGAGGGGATGCCCCTCAATTGTGGAATGGCTGAACAAGCTGTGATATACATGAATGTAATGGAATACTATTGTGCAATAAAAAATGATCAACAGGTAAGTTTCAGAAAACACTGGAAAGACTTCTACAAACTGATACAAAGTGAAATGAGCAGTACCAGGAAATATTGTACACAACATCAGCAACATTGTGTGATGATCAATTATGAAAGACTCAGGTCTTTTCAGCAACAATCATCTAAGACAAGTAGAAAGGACGCATGAAGGAAAATGTTATCCATATCCAGATAAATAATGGTCTCTGAATGCATATTGAAGCATTTTTTTACTTGCTTTATTCTTTCTCATGTTTTTCCCTCCTTTTGATCTGTTTTTTCCACAATTGTGACAGATATGGAAATATTTTTACATGATAGCACATATATAAGCTCTATCAAACTGCCTACCATTTTCAGAAGAGGGGAGGGAGGGAAGGAAAGGAGAGGTGGAGAAAATTTGGAACTCAAATCTTGTAAAAATGAATCCTGAAGTTTTTCTTGATATGTAACTGGAGGAAAAAATAAAATCCTATTAAAAAAAATAAAATGCACAAAGGGGAACACAAGGAAAAAAATAATTCCTTTCTCTGACTTAAACCTCAGTTGATACCGATGCTGTGTAAGTTGTCACTGTTGCTTCATCTTTCAAGAAGTCTTATGTCAAAATCATCATCATCATCATCACCATGGCTAGCTATCACTTCTATAGCCCTTTAAGATTTGCAAAGCACTTTTCATTCATTCATTCATCTCCAGAAGCATTTGAGAGTCTGCAAGCTGTGTCAGTAAGCAGAGCACCCAGACTAGAGGATAAACTTATATCTTAAAGTATTACATTTTAAGAAATTGTGTTTGAATCCATTCTATTGGCGAAAATGTCACTAGCATTTTCTACAAAGCAGAATGATATAGTGATAACATTGGAGATGGAAAGAAGAGACCTTCATTTGAATCCTGGCTTCTACTCATGTCATGAGAGACCTAATACAACTTCCTATAATAACAAATGCTTATTTTTCTCATCTGTAAAATAACTTCTATCATTATTGTGAGGATCAAATAAGGGAATATAAACAAAAGCAGTTTGTAAATGATTTTTAAAAGCCTACTATTAATGTAATGGAAGGACAAATAAACCAGGAGTCAAGACTAAGTTTTGGCCCTTAAAAAAAATTGCAAAGCATTTTTCATACATCTTGTCCTCACAACAACACTGGGAGGCAGGTACTCTTGTTATCCTCATTTTAAAAATGAGGAAGCTGAGGCAGACAGTGGTTAAATGAGTTGCTCAGGGTCACACATCCAGTGTCCAAGGCCAAATTTGAACTCAGTTGTTCCTTACTCCAAGACTAGTGTTCTATTCACTGTGCCACCTACATAATTTTGACAGATTTATGTAGAGAAGCCACCCTTTTGAATGAGAGTCCTTTATGTGATATTTTGCCTATTGAATCTCATTTTTAAACAAATAGGCTCACTATAACTTTTTAGTTAATTATGTGACTGAAAGTTGTAACATGCTATAGCATATCATTCAGGAAAGATTGTCTATTGTCTATTCCCTTTCCATAACTACATAAAGAATCTCTCCCAGAATACTTATAAAGTATTCTCAGAGATCTTGTAGAGATGGGAAAGTAGGCATTTGGTTAGCAATTACTGGTTTTTTTCTTAGTTACTTAAAAATTTTTCCTAAGAATTTTGTATGCTTTCCTTTTTCAGATATCTTAAAAAATAGGTTGCTTAAAGTTCTCAAAATTGTTCCTTTTAAACTATGCCCAAAGGGCTATAAAACTGTGTATACCCTTTGACCCAGAAATACTACTTCTAGGTCTGTATCCCAAAGAGATCATAAAAATAGGGAAAGGATCCACATGTACAAAAATATTTATAACAGCTCTTTTTGTGGTGGTCAAGAATTGGAAATTGAGGGGATGTCCCTCAATTGGGGAATAGCTGGACAAGTTGTAGTATATGGATGTAATGGAATACTATTATTCCATAAGAAATGATGAGCAGGCAGATTTCAGAAAAACCTGGAAAGACATATATGAACTGATGCTGAATGAATGAGCAGAACCAAGAGAACACTGTGCACAGTAACAGCAGCATTGTGTGATGGCTAATTTGGTAGACTTAACTGTTCTCAGTAATGCAAGGATTTAAGATAATTTTCCAAAAGACTCATGATGAAAACTGCTATCTACACACAGAAAAAGAACTATGGCATCTGAATGCAAACTGAAGCATTTGCTCTCTCTCTCTGTCTCTCTCTCTGTCTCTATCTCTGTCTCTGTCTCTCTTTCTCTTTGTTTCTTCTTTCTTGTGGTTCCTCCCATTTGTTCTAATTATTCTTTACAACACGACTAATATGAAAATAGGTTTAATATAAATGTAAAAGTAGAGCCTATACCAAATTGCATACCATCTTTGGGAGGAGGAAGGGGAGGGAAGGAAGAAAATTTAGAATTCAAAATCATATGGAAAGAATGTTGAAAACTAAAAATAAATAAATTAATTAAAAATTGTTCCTTTTATCATTGTATAAAGCTAAGCACACACAACTCTCCCACCCCTAGGTCACACAGTCTTAATCTTGTCAGTCAGCACTAAATACCCAAGTAAACGTCCTTTCATCTTGGCTTGAGGCTGACTTCCAGACTCCTTGGCTCCTCTTCCATGCTCCCAGCTCTTTCCTGAATTCACCCAACTGTTATCTGGATTCACAGGTAGGCAGCTCCCAGCTCCTGTTCCAGCTCCTGTTTCAGTTGCTGTTGCAGCTCCTATTACAGCTCCTGTTTCAGGTTCTGTTCCATATTGAAGCTCACCCTTCACAGTTTCTGGGAAGACAAAGCTTCACAGAGTCACGACAATATTTACACACATTAAGCTTAGCATAGTTACAACAATACTCACACATTGCCAGCACTAGCATTGTAATTCACTTTCTACCTGTGAAGGCAACACAAGTCAACACACAGGGTGCTTCTGTCTGACAAAGTATGCAAATCAACAGACAGAATGTTTCTGTCTGACAAAGTAATACAAACACAAATCAAAATAGAACAGACAGATAGAGTGCTGACACCAGAAGTGTTCTCCCTCTCAGTTCTGCTTGGTTCTAGCTGTTACTCATGCTTTTATATTCTCTTCTGGCAAGTTCCTCCCACTGTGAGCTCCATGTGATGATGTTAGTTTCCAACAAAGACTTGACAGGTGAGGCTCAAAGGAACTTGAAGAGCTAAAACAAGGAGCTAAGTACTTGAATAACTGAAACAAGGAGCTAAGTACCATTTTGCTTGCCATTACACATGGACATACTCTTACTGTTTGGTTTTTTTTTTTTTTATCAAATTCTGTTCCTCTTTTCCTCTTTCTTTAGTTTCAGTTTTACCTTCTTGTGCAAAATAATAAAAGCTATGATACTAGAATCCAAATGTCCTGGCTCCATGACCATTGATAGAAAAGGTTTTGTTATAGAAAGGTTTGAAAGTTATTTAAAGATATGCATTTTTAACTTCATAGTCAGTTCTTGTTATGTCTTCCCCATCACATTCCAACCTAACTCCACCTTGAAACAAAGAAAAATAAGAAAAAGTGACTGACAAAATACTCATCTCTGACAGCATATAGAACTGTCTATTTCCCTGATCTTCTACTTCTGATAAGAGGAGAGATATACAGTTTATCTACTTTTCTCAGGAACAAAAGTAGTTCATTGTAATGATTTTATCTACCTTTGAATGTTATTTTCACTTAGGTTATTGTAAGCACTATGATGTTGATCTCCTGGTCATCACTTCCTATCACATTAGCTAGCTGGTTTGCTCTCCTCTCCTCTCTCTATAAAACCCATTCAAGGCTGCTAGGTTATGAGATAGACTACCCTTCACACCACTTGGTTGAATTAGTTGTCAAAAACTATATTTCTTCTTGTTGTTGTTGGTTCTTTGTTTTCAAAGAAGACCAATGACATCACAGTGTGATATCTTATGAGTGAATTGGATGTAAGTGAGGCAGAGTTGCACAAAGTTATCAGCATTACTCTCTATTCCAATGTCATTGAAACCCAGTCACAAGACAAAAGTCAAAATGACTGATGATGACCCAAGCAGCAGGGGATGATCTTGGCATCTTTGTTGAGTGACCCAGTTCTAAGCACTCGACACCACCTGCTTCAGCCTCCTCATGGCTTTTGGAACAAATTGTTCGTCTCTGCCCATTCTGCTGGGGTAAGTCTTCACATGCTTTGGGGTAGCTAGCCCCCTACCTCACTGGTAGGTTTGAGGTCTGTCAGTTACTCTTACCGGTTTAGCCTGTCTGCCAAGATGGTTTTACCAGGGTATGACTATTGTACATATTGCATCTTCTTGGAGCCATAGGCAAGAGTTGGGTGGGAGGTAGACACCAGAAGTGAATGTGCAACCCTGAAAAGGTCTCAGCAAGCTTTCACACCAGTGATGCTAGTAGTACTGGAGTTAATGGACAAACATCAAACAACATCATACACATACACAAACACACAATTGACTTAAGAAAGAAAGGGCTCATTGACAAAATGTTAATGATTGCTTTTCGTTTATTAAACTTGGGAAATGATGAAAGTTGGATGTGATATCTCTTAACCACTCCATATTTTTTTTTCTGAATCTACAGCTTTTCTAGATAGTTCAGATTAGAGTTACTTAATTTGCACACAATATATTCTCATTTTTATTCTATTAATTTAGTATTGATTTTGATCTCAAGTTGGTTGTCTTATATTTCATCTAATGAGGTGTGGATCAGTAAGTCTTACTTACTTACGTATCTGTTCTGTCACTGCAAGCTAAAGTTGTCTGGGCCTTACCATTTCCCCTTTTGCTACTGCTTTAGGCCTCTGGAAACGATCATCTGATTGTTAGTAAACCCTAAGGACCCTTGCACTGCAGATGAACTCTTTAAATATGTGTTGTCTCTCTCAAATAAAACATGAGCTTCTTGAGAGCAGTGACTATGTCATTTTCCCCCATTTGTATCCCAAGAAAAATGCATGGTATACAGAAAACACTTAATACATGTTTTTTATTTATTCATTCATTCTTTCTGGTATGATATGTATGTAAAGCACTTTGAAAACTTTAAAATAATATATCTTAAAAAATAAAATAATATAATATATTGTAGGTATCAGATAGATGATAGGAAGAAAGAATGAATGAAAGAAAGGAGGGAAGGAAGAAAAAAGGAAGGATGGAAGGAAGGAAGGAAGGAAGGAAGGAAGGAAGGAAGGAAGGAAAGAAGGAAAGAAGGAAGGAAGGAAATATGAAGTACTTAGTATATACCA
>CM053596.1:130707425-130745211 GCA_028646575.1 Pseudocheirus occidentalis | reverse complement strand
AAATTTAAATACTAATAAAGCTCCTCAAAACTTTTTATTCAGACTCTGTGGTCACTCTGTTAAAACTTGCCCATTTCACCTCCTCTTGCTGGACCAAATGGTTGCACCCACGGTCTTGAATGGTATAAAGCAGGAGTTCCTGTCATAAGTCTCTGTGCCAATCAGAACTCCAATGTCTTACCCCCAGCCAAGTGCCCTTTGATTGCTGTGTATCATTGTGACTCTCCCTCTAGGAATTATCCAAGTGATAAGATGGACAATTTGTTCTTACTGGAACTGCTCTGTCTTTTGGATAGTGAGTCCTAGAATGGAATGTTGGTGATCAAAACATGATTTTTCGTTCATTGCCAGGTACTCTATGCACTTGAATTTTCTCTCACAGAGCTAATCACATCCGTATCCTTATAGGTACCTGAATTCAGCAACAGGGGAAAAGATAGGAGTGAAAGATTAGGAGAAATGTAATGCATCTGTGTTTCCTCTAAGATGGGGAGCTAGTAATCATTCCTCTGTTGAGATCTGGAGCCAAAAATATTATATGCAGTATCTGCAAAGAATATACAAATGACCTCTGTTTAAAGGGTGCTATATGTGTTCACTGATTCCTACAGTACTTAACATGGCCAACTCAGACCCTTGGATGTGATTCCCCAACGTAAGTTTTTTCAGGACCTTTGCCTTATTTGGGGTAAGCAAAGTAATAATAGCTTGTCAACAGTACTTTGGTTTTCCTCACAACAACCCTATGAAGTAATAAAGTATCATCTCCATTATTTTTGTGATTATTGTTCAGTCTTTTCAGATGTGTCTCACTGTTTTCATTCCAATGAGGGTTTTCTCAACAAAGAGACTGGTTTGCCATTTTCTTTTCTGGCTCATTTTAGAGAAGAGGAAACTGAGGCAAACTTACCTAGGGTCACATAGCAAGTAAGTGTCTGAGGCCATATTTGAGCTCAGGTCTTTCTGATTCCATGTCTGGCATTCTATCCAATGTGTCCAGTGTAGCTTCCCTTAAAACATTATACAGATAAGGAAACCAAGGAGTAGAGGGATTAAGTGACTTGTCCTAGGTCATGTAGCTGGTATATGGCAGAGGAAGGATTTGAGTACAGGTGTCTTGACTCTAGGTCTTCTGCTAGCTAGTAAACCCCTAGGAGCCCTGGGTGGGATCTCTTTATGGCTCAAATAGGATGGGATAAAGAGAGGACATATGATCCTAAGGATTGTTTGGGGGAAGGGGGAGGTTAATGTGGAATGCTTCTCCTATCTGAAAATTTCAAACACAAGAGGTCAAGTGCTGAGTCTGAATTCCTCTTCCCAGGGTATTGTCCCAGGATGGTCTTTCCAAAACTGGTCACTACTTCTGTTCCATGTGGCAACTTTGCTGTGCTGGACTGTTTTAATAAATGTAAGGACTCCTATGTCAACATCAATGGGTAGCTGGTTTGGACCTTTTGCTATGGTGAAGACAACTGTAACAATAGAATATGGCTGGTCAATAGAAGGAAATGGAACCAGCTTCCACTATCTGTAATATCTTTGCTTTCTCACAGTCTTGGCCTCTTCATTCCTTCACCCTACAGACCTTTCTAGCTACTTCTACTGTTCTGCCTTAGGTTCATGATTGCCTTGTGATGGGTAGAGAGAACAAAGGTAGATACACAGAGAACAAGTTAAATTAAAGAACATTGGTTCATCAAAAAGTAAATTTAAAAACTTGACCATAAGCTTTTGTACCTTGTTTTTTTATAGCTGTCCATTTTAATTTACCAGGAAAGCTTTCTTTGAGCCTACCATGTTTAAGATCAATTGTATCCAGATGGGTGGAAGCCAAATAGCAGAATAGAGGAAGCATTATAGCCAAACTCACTTAACATTCCCCTCAAAACAACTTAAAATAATTCCTCAAATTGATTTCAGAAACAAAAAAGCTAACAAAAGGTCAGGGTGAGATTTTTCCCATCCCAACACAACTTAAGAGGTCAGAAGGAGAGGTCTATGACAATGGGGTGGGGACTGACCTGGAGGTCACATGATGGCAACGCCAGCTGTGAGACTTGAAAGCAGTGACAGTAGCAGCAAGCAGCTTTGGGAGCTGCCAGTCCAGAGATGGTAAGGAGATTGGGCAACTGGTCAGGAAGGGATCACAAGGGACCCTTGTGCTAGCCCTGGGCACAATACAAGCCATTGTCTGACAATTCCATTGTCCATAACTACTTCCAGTTCACCGTCCCAGGGTGTAGAGAAGCACTTTTGCCAAAAGGGGGCAGGGGCACTGAGGAGTAATAGTGCTTGTGGGCAAAGGAGAGCAGAGACCCTGAGGAACAATAGTGTTTATGGCTACAATGGATAAGGCACCCTTCCTGGATAAGGACCCAAGTGAAGACCAGGAGTGTAGTGACCATTGATTATATGACCCTGGAAGCATCAAAAGCTTTAAAACACTCAGAATTAACTAATTAAAACAGAAGGGAGGGGACCTGTAGCTCAGGACAGCATCTTTCCAACATCTGGTGAGCAGAGCCTAACTTTAACATAGAGTTCAAAGTTGAAGAATAGGCTAGAAAAAAAAATGAGGAAACAATAGCAACAACAAAGATCCTGACAATAAAGAGTTACTAAGATGGCAGGGAAGATCAAGACACAAACAGAAGAACAAAACAATGTGAAGACAGTTACAAGAAAAGCCTTAAAGAAAAATGCAAATTGGACACAAGTCCAGCAAGGATTTCTGGAAGAGCTAAAGAAAGTGCCAAAAATTATTTTAAAAACAAAAGAAGAGTGATGGAGGTAAAACTGAGAAAAATGAAAGTAATGCAAGAAAATTATGAAAAGACAATGAACTTGGTAAAAGATACATTTTTTAAAAACCACAGAAGTAAATGACATCTTAAAAAACAGAATTAGCTAAATGACAAAAGAAGCACAAAATCTCATAAAAAAATAATTCCTTAAAAATTGGAATTGGGTAAATGGAAGCTAATGACTCCATGACACATCAAGAAACAATCAGAGTCAAAAGAATTAAAAAACAGAAGAAAATGGGAAATATATGCTTGGAAAAACAACTGACCTGGAAACCAGATTAAGGAGAGGCAATTCATGAATTGTTGAACTACCTGAAAGCCATGATCAGAAAAAGAGGCTAGCTATCATATTTCAAGAAAATATAAACTATAAAGGAAAGCTTTCCTGGTATCTTAGAACCATAGTGTAAAATAGAAATAGAATGAAACCAACAATCACCTCTAAAAAGATATCCCAAAATGAAAACTCCCAGGAATATTATAGCAAAATTCCAAAGATTCCAGGTCAAAAATGCTTCAAGAAGCAAGAAAAAAACCATTAAAATAAGATGCAGCTGCAGTTAGGATCATGCAGTTAGGATTTAGCAGTTATGATATTAAAGGAGAAAAGTGCTTGGAATTGGTATTACAGAAAATAAAGAAGCTAGCTAATAACCAATAATAATTTATCCAGCAAAATTGAGTATACTTATTTGTAGGGGAAAATGGATATTTAATGAAACAGGGAACTTTTAAGCATTCCTTATGAAAAAAATCAAAGCTGAATAGAAAACTTTACTTTCAAATAAGTAAAGGGGACAGATTAAAGAAGGCAGTGGTCAAAAGTAAAATAGAATTTTGAGGGGGAACAGTATAAAAAGAAACAAAGAAAGATAAACAGAATGAAATAGGATAGAGGGAAATACAGTCAGTAATCATAACTGTGAATATGAATGGGATGAGCTCGCTCATAAATGAAAATGGATAAATAGATTACAAACAAGCATCTAACAAATTTTTTTGTCTTCAAAGTGAGAAATAACAAATTGAGAGCAGTTTGAAGCACATTTTTCCACTTTATTTTTCTTGCCTTTTTTTGCAACATGGCTAACATGGAAATATATTTTGTAAGACTTCACATGTATAATTAATATCACATTACTTGCCTTCTCAGTGAGTGGTGGAGGGGATAGAGGGAGAGAGAATTTGGAGCTCAAACATTTTTTAAAAATGAATGTCAGGAATAAATAGAAGATTGAAGTCATACAAAAAAAGAAATAAAGACAGATAAAATGCTCATCAGATTTACAGACGATGTAAAGCTAAGAGAGAGAGCTAATTGACGAGATGGTAGAATCCAAAAATATCTTGATGACTGAGCATTGACTTAAATCTAATAAGGTATAGATATAATAATAATGGCCATAATTATTTCACAAAGAAAGCTAATAAATAGTGTTCCTACATGGGTTAAAAAACACTGGCTTCATACATATAGGAGGGGGAAGGCATGGTTAAATAGCTGGTATGTTTTAAGAGTTTTAGAGCATTGCAAGCTCATTGTGAGTCAGTAGCAAGACATTATAAAAAGCTAAGGTTACCTTGAGCTTCATTATGAGATGACTATCTTCCAGTATTCAGATGGTGATAATTGCTCTTTACTCATCACTGGTAAGATCAGATATAGAATATTCTGTTCTGTTCTGAGCAGCACAGTTTGAGGACATTGGATGATACCTAGAGGAACACAACCAGAATGGTGAATAGCTTTGAGCCTACGTAACATAAAAATTGATTAAAGGAACTAGGGATATTTAGTTTGGAGAAAATAAGATAAGGGTTTTTAGCAAAGGTAGTGACAGTAAAATTTCCATAAAACCATGAACAAATGTAAAGAAACAACACTCTGGATACTATTCAAGAAATCATAAAAGAAAACTGCCCAGAAGTATTAAAACCAGAGGGCAAAGCAAAACAGAATCTATAGGTCATTGTGTAAAGGAAACTCCCATCAACACATCTATAAACATCATAGCCAAAATTTGGCGCTTCCAGGTAAAGGAAAAAAATGTTACAAGAAGTCAGAAAGAAAAAAGATCAAGAAAAAAGATTAAAAAAAGATCAAAAGATCAAAGATTGAGGAACCATAGTCAGAACTATACAAGACAATGCAGCAATTAATTATGAAGGAATGAGGTAAAAGCTTGGAATAGGGTATATTACTACTACTACTAGCTAATGTTTACATAGTGATTATTATATGCCAGACACAAAACTAAGAGCTTCACTATCATTGTCTCTTTTGAGCCTCACAGCAGTCCTATGAAATATATGCTATTGTTACCCTCCTTTTATAGATGTGGACACTGAGGCTGAGGGAGGTTAAGTCACTTGCCCAGATATGAAGTGTCTAAGGCTGGATTTGAACTCCTTTCTGATTCCAAGCCCAGAACTATATCCATCACAGCACCCAGCTTCCTCAACAAATTAGACACAAAATGAATGCCAGCCAATTAGGAAATAGATTAAATATATTGTTGTACATGTGTATAATGCAATATTATTTCACCATAAGAAATTATGGACATAGCGTATTCAGACAAATATGAGAATGAACTCTATGAACTACCACAGAGTGAAGAAAAAGTAGGAAAGCAATTTATCAATGACTACACCAGTGTAAAGGAAAACACTTGGGAAAAGTTAACTCTCATCAAAACATCTTTTTAAAAAAAATTTATTTTGGGGGTAGGGGAAGGCAAGGGTTAAATGATTTTCCCAAGGTCACACAGTTAGGTGACAAGTGTTGGAGGCTAGATTTGAACTCACATTCTCCTGACTCCATGGCCAGTGCTCTATGCCCTGCACCAGCTAACTTTGAAAGACTACTGCTGAAGCACGCTTATGCTTTCTTGGCAGAGAGGTCATAGACTAAAGGTGCATGCCTTATCACAAGTAGTCAGTGTGTGAATTTATTTTTCTTAACTATATTTATTTATTTCAAGGGAAGGTGTAATGGGAATGGGAATTTGAAGAATTATTGCTTTGGTGCTACAGAAAGTTTCAATGGGTGAAACACTGGTGGAAGTTGCTTAAAGGGTAGTGATAGTAATACAAAAATAAAGAAGATAAGAACGAAAACTGTCTATCAAACATTAAGATAAATTTACTGAAAAAGTCAATAGGAAGCAGAGAAGTGGACAAGCAAAAACATTTTGTTGCTATTGGGTTAAATTTAATATGCTTTTTTTTTTTACAAAAACAAACTACATAATAGAATCTCACAATTTTATATACAAACCTCTTTTCTACTCTTTGTATGCTGGATCATTCATTTGTTGATGTTTATTGTTCATAGAAAAATAAGTTTAAATTTGAAAAAAAAATAGAGCCTGTGACAAAGAAAATAAAGAAAAAAGTAACAAATAATTAAAAGCATAACTAATATTTATAGTTGGGCAAAAATAGTATAATGAGCATGTTTATACTTCAACAACACACTGAATTCACAGGGTCCCAAAACAGTCAACATCATTCCCTTTAACCTTTCAGTGAGTCCTGCCTTCTCTTCAGAGACTTATACAGTCCTCCAGTCATAAAATACTACCCTAAGGGCTTTGATTTGTCCTAAAAATAAAATAAATTTGGGGTAAAGGATCCTCTTTTCACCTTCCAGTGAACCCCTCAAGTCCCCTGGTGGTCCATACAGTATTTCATATCCATTATCTGTTCTAAGGATTTGGACCCTTCCAGAAAGGAATTTTGCTAGAGAGGCATTCTTCTCTCATTGGACCTGCACCATTTGAATAACTTCAGGTAATAAAGGAAGGGTAGGCTTGCAGATTCCACATTGTGACTCATTCCTTTCAGGAGTTCTCTATTCTTTTTTGCAAGTATTGCCCAGGCACGACCCTTTTTCTCACTATAAGGCTAAGTTCAGGTACTCTTGCTCCTGTTCCAGAAGGCTGTGGTTAATGGATGTTTACCACTCTACCACTGCCTCCTGTAAATCCACATGGTTCCCTTCTCTCCTGGACCTACATGGTTCTCTTCTCTTTGGTTATCATCTTTGGGACAAAGTGGTTCTGCCAACACCTCTGCATAACTGGATCCCCAAACTCAAGATATAAAAACTCTATTCAAAGCTACACTGCCCCCATGTTATGGCCATCTCTCAAGAGACTGTTACTTCATGACTGACTTCTCTGGGGCACAGGTATGAGGAAGGAGGTTGTCACTAGAGAGGTATGCCAATGTGTATGGAGCCTTAGCTTAGCTGCAATCAGGGCAGCTAGATAGCACAGTGGATAATAGTGCTGAGTTTGGCGTCAGGAAAAAGCATCTTCTTGAGTTCAAGTCTGGCATCAGATGCTAGCTGTGTTACCCTGGGCAAGTTACTTAACTCTGTACTAATTATTCTTTAAAAATTTGGGAGGATGAAGTGCCCCTTCCCCCCCCCCCCTTTAGCAATTCCTTTATAGATAGATCAATTTCCTTTTCTGACACTAGGTTATTTAAGATCTCTGTCAGATTTTCTGATAACTTGTGTCTTATATTTTTGAAAGTATTCCAATTTTTATGTGTTCTTAGTTTTGTTAGCATATAACCATGCATAATATGTTCCAATTATTCTTTTTATTTCTTCTAATTTTGCTGTGATTTCACCATGCTCATTTGCTATTTTATTGATTGGATTTTCTGCTGTCTTCTTTTTAATTAGATTAGTTAAAGGTTTTCTCAATTTTATTAATCTTTACCAAAAAACCAGCTATATACTTATGAATTTATATATATCAGGGCAATTTTCCTTGAGAATTTCTTGAAGGATGCTTTCTAAGTTCTTTTTTTGATTATGGCTTTCAGGTAGTCCAATAATTTTTAAATTGTCTCTCCTGGATCTATTTTACACATCAGTGGTTTTTTCAAGGAGATATTTCACGTTGCTTTCTATTTTGTCATTTGTTTGTAACTGTTTAATAGTATCTTGGTTTCTCATAAAGTCATTTGCTTCCATTTGCTTTCTGCTAATTTTGAAGGAATTATTCTCTTCAGAATGCTTTTGAGAGTCTTTTTCCATCTGGCAAATTCAACTTTTTAAGGCATTTTTCTCCTCATTGGCTTTTTGGGCCTCTTTTGCCATTTGAGTTAATTTATTCTTTAAGGTGTTGCTTTCTTCAGTCAGCTTGTTGACTCTTCTTTTCATAATTTTTCTCCCATCATTCTCATTTCTCTTCCCATTTTTGCCTCCACTTCTCTTATTTGGTTTTCAAAGTCCTTTTAAAGTCAATCTATGGCTTGTAGGCAATCTTCATGTTTCTTGGAAGCATTTGGTGTGAGAGTTCTGTGTTGTCTTCCTACTGTTCCATGCTTTGATTCTTTTTGTCCCCCAAAAAGGATTCTAGAGTTTGGTTGTTGTTCCTTCTTTGCTTTCTTTTTCTGCTCATTTTGGCCAGTCAATTAATTGCTTGATTTTTTTAGCTCTGTGGAACTCTGCTTCCAGAGGGGAAAGCTCTGTCCCAGATCACTGGGGTTTTCACAGCTGCCAGAGCTATTATGGGGGTGCTGAAGCCCCCACCAACTTTGGCTTGCTAAAACCTCACCCCAGGACCACCACCCAAGACCACAATCCAGATCCAGGCCACTCAATGCAAGAGCACTTGGACTCTCATCAATCACCTTGGCCCCCTTGCAATGCAGAGCCAGGAGCTCTGAAGCAGCCGGTGGAGGTGGTTGCCTACATTTCTGCCGCTATTGCCACTTCTGCTGCTTCCTTGCCCTGGGGGCAGTTTGGTCGGACTGCTTTTCTCCCCCAAATTAAGCTGAATTCCACTGACCTTTCTCTTAGGCTTATTTCTTCTAGCTTGATAAGTCTGCAAACTGCCTCAGCTGCCTCCAATCTGCTCTCCTGAAGACTCCAGCTGCGGCTCCTCCTGACCACCCTGGGGCCAGGCTGCGGTTTCAGGCTGGGCTGATTTCAGCTCCCAGCCTGCTGCAATGAGCTGTTTGTGCTGAACTGCCTTCAGCAGAGATATGCTTTTTGTATTTTTGTGAGTTTTGGAGCCCTAAAATTTGTTTAGAGTCATATTTTCTAGGTATTTAAGGTGCCTATGTGGGAGCTGCAAAACCTTGCTGCTTCTATGCCACCATCTTGGCTCCACCCATTCTGGGATCTCTTTCAAGAGGTAACTGGTGGATTCTTTCCATTTCTCTTTTACCATCTGGATATAAGATATTGGGACAGTTTTCCTGGATAATTTCTTGAAATATGAAATCTAGGTTCTTTCTTTGATCATGGCTTTCAGGTGGTCCAATAATTCTCAAATTATCACTCCTCAATCTATTTTCCAGGTCAGTTCTTTTTCCAATGAGATATTTCACATTTTCTTCTATTTTTTTTGTTCTTTTGACTTTGTTTGATTGTTTCTTGATGTCTCATTGAGTCATTAGCTTCCACTTGCCAATTTTAAATTTAAAAAATTAAATTTTCAAGAAATAACTTTCTTCAATGAACTTTTTGTACCACCTTTCTCATTTGGCCTATTCTGCTTTAAAAAAAAATGAGTTCTCATCAGTAAATTTTTGTGCCTCTTTTACCATTAGGTCAATTTTGTTTTTAAAGATTCTTTTTTTTACATTTATTGGTGTCTCTTTTACCAGGCAGTTAATTCTGTTTTCATAATTTTCTTGTACCTCTCTAAATTTTTTCTCTATTTTTTCCTCTGCCACTCATCTTTTTCTTTAACTCTTCCAAAAAATTTCACTGGGCTTAGATCCAATTAGGATATTTTCTTTGAAGCTTTGGTTGTAGCTGTTTTCACATTGTTTTCTTCTGAGTTTATGTCTTGGTTTTCAATGCCACTTTACGGTTAGGTTAAGTTCACTCATTTTTCCATCCTATTTTTTGACTTTGAAGTTATTGCTAAAGTTGGCCTCTACTCACCTTGCAGCACTTTCCCAAATTTCAAGCTTTTTTGTGCTGCTGTTTTCAGAGGTAGTCCAGGGGTGGTGGTAGTCTTCAAGTTTTCAGTGCTTTTATGCTGGAAGGATCTGGGGAGAAATATGGTCACTGCTCTCTTGGTCTCTGCTCTGGTCTACATCCAGGAAGTGCCCCTGCTTCTCTGCACAAGCCCTAATGCTGTTCCCCTTGGCAACAGAATCATGACCAGGTCCTCTGCTTTCTTGCAGTCATAAATGTAAGTATTACACTCCACCTTGGAATTGTGACCCAGGCCCCTACTTCCTTATGACCAACCACAAGCACTCTTTTCTGTTCTGAAACTGACCCAGAATTCCTCATGGGCCATAGAGTTGCCAATCAGCTTTGATCTCTTCTGATCAGTTGTTCAGTCCCATTACTGTCTCTGGGCTGCTGTTCCAGCTGTTTTCACTGTTATCATTGACTCCTCCAGGGCCCACTGTTTGTGCTACTGCTGAGTTCCATTCTGGGCCCCAACCCTGTTGTCCCAGAACTCTCCTGCCAACCTCTTAAGTTGTCTTAGACTGGAAAAATATTTCACTCTGACCTTTAGTTAGCTCTGCTGTTTCAAAATTTGATTTGATGAGTTATTTTAAAGTTGTTTGTAGGGGAATGTTGAGAGAGTTCAGCTGGGCCCCAGCTTGTATTCTACCATCTTCTATCCAATTTATTTTTTCACATTTATTTATTTTATTTTAAAATATGGAACAAAAGAGGCATTTCCATATCATAGTATAATAAAAAGATGATTGCACATGAAACTGCAGATCCATACAACTGCTATTCCTTTGAAATATGCAATAAAGTTATCATGTACATTTTTTCCTTTTATTTTTCCCTTCCTTCCCCCCATCCCAAAATGGCTACCATTATGTGTATGTGTGTGTGTGTGTGTGTATGTATACACGTATATATGTATGTGTGTATATATACTTCTATTTATCAGTTCCTCTGGATGCAGATAGGATCTTTCTTCATGTAAGTTGGATATTTATGATAGTCAAAATGACTTACTCAAAG
Organism: Pseudocheirus occidentalis; assembly: GCA_028646575.1. Classification (NCBI taxonomy): domain Eukaryota; kingdom Metazoa; phylum Chordata; class Mammalia; order Diprotodontia; family Pseudocheiridae; genus Pseudocheirus; species Pseudocheirus occidentalis. The sequence continues at coordinate 130,734,429 of CM053596.1, read as the reverse complement.
TTGCTCTTAATCTTGCTGTTACTGTCTACAATGTTGCTTCTGTTCATTTTACTCTTCAGTATTTCATGCAAGTCTTTCCATGCTTTTCTAAGATCATTGAGCTCATTATTTCTTATAACACAGTAGTATTCCATCACAATCATAAACTGCAATTTGTTCAGCCATTCCCTAATTGGTGGACATCCCTGCAATTTCCAGTTCTTTGCCACCACAAAAAGAGCTGCTATAAACATTTTAGAGCTATAGGTTCTTTTCCTTTTTCCCTAATCATCTTTAGAAATAGACCTAGTAGTAGTATTATTGGGTCAAAGAATATAAGCAATTCAATAACTCCTTGGGCATAATTTCAGATTGCTGTCTAAAAGTGTTGGACCAGTTCACAATGCAACTAACAATGAATCAGTGTCCCAATTTTTCCATATCCCCTGCAACATTTGTTACTTTCCCCCTCAATCACTTTAGTCAATCTGGTAGATGTAGAATGAGATATCAACATTATTTTAATTTGCATTTCTCTAATTAACAATGATGAATAGCATTTTTCATATGCAAATTATTTTTAATAGTCACAAGTGTCATTTTGTGGAATAATATTTGAACTAAAAAAATAAAATGAAAAATAATATGCTTTGCTCTACATTTAGACTCAATCAGTTCTTTCTCTGGAGACAAATAGCATTTTTTGTCATGAGTCATTAGGCTAAGTCTAACCCTACCCTGAATAATTCCCAAGGTCAAAGTGTCATAGAACCCATATAGTACGTAGAGTTCAAACAAAGGAATAAGGACTGTGTTCTACTCAAACCCCCAGATTACTTTGTTTCCCACCTAGGCCAATCCTGCTTCTTAGGATAATCAACAGTGATCCCACTTCTGACACCATTATTGATATGGTAGAGAACAAAATCCAGAGCTGAAATAATTTTGAAAGAAGTTTGTTGTCATACAGCAGAAGGGAAAGCCAAAAAAGGGATATCCCATTACCCTTTTTCCCTTGCTCTTATCTCTGAGTGTCCATACAGTACATGCTATATAGGGTTCAAATAAAGGTACAAAGAAACAGTAGTGGATTGGCCAACATGGATTCAGTTTCCAGAGAAGTTGCTTAAAATGTATAATGGGAAAAAAATTCAATTAAATTCTAAAGTTTTTCCACTTTAACAGATTAGTTTTCCTAAGATCCCATTTTTATTATGTTACTTACTGCCTGATCAAAATTTTCAAATTAATCCTTATTGATAGAAATACGAAGGTAAATTAAAGATAACCTGGTACAACCTATACCTTATGAAGAACATACATGAGAAGTGGTCCTGAAGTATTTGCTCCCTGGGGAAGTGATGTCTTTTCATCTGTGTTACAAAAGGTTTACTTGTCCAGATAGTGGTTGGGCTGGGTGGCCTCTGAGCACCCTTCCAACTCTAAGATTTTGGGACTATATGAAAGTACCTTAAGTGTCTTTCAATTGACTCTTCTCAAGTACTTGGATGGGAGCATTTGAAGCACTTTTAAGAATCTCATCTACCTTTAGTAGTTAGAAACCCTATCCCAGGAGGTGGATGCATCTTTGGCATTTCCTAGAACAAGCATGCTTTGAAGTTTTTACACTTTTACTGACAGCTTGGGGTTGGAAAATTGGAGGTAGAGAGACCATCTAATTCTGTTAGTCATATTTTCTCATGAAATGAAAGCTAAGACATAGAACAAGGTCTGTCATATATCAGGAACCTAATAAATATTTGTTGGTTGACTTAATTACCATTTCAGCAATTAACATTGCTTGGCTTTTACAAAAGGGGTGTTTACTTCAAAGATATAGCAAGAACAGAACTAAAAACACCCTCTGCTCCAAATATGGTGACATTCTCTTTTATCTCTCCCCAGTCTCAGGGGAGAGCTGACACTTAATTAGTTGGCACTTTTATGTAGTATTTGCTCCCACCAAGTTCACCTCCAAGTGTGGGAAAGCCAGTAGACAAGTCTAAATCTATTGGGTTGGGTTACAAAGGAAATTCCTTGGTGCATCAATGCTAGACTGCCACTAAGCTTAGTACAAGCTCTACTCTTCTGAGTTCTGATGTTTTGCTTTCATGATCTTCCAAAGTTCACAAGGTCATAGCCATCTCCAATTTCCTTTATCTAAAAGAAGTAAAAATACAGAACAGAGAGAGAAGCCAGCTCTCAGTCAAAGAAAACACAAGAATGCTTCTCCTTTCAAGGCCCTCAGCATCTCATTCTCCTCTAATGTCAGCAAGCAAAAGTAATAATTAAAAAGAGCTAGAATATTATATTGAACCTGTTATGTGCCAGGCACTGTGCTAAATGTTTTACAAACATTATTCCATTTTGATCCTCAGAACACTCCTGTGAGTTACAAAGAGACTGCTATGAAACCATTCTTATAGATTGTTGCTTTTTTGAATGCACACTGGTTCTGTCTACTTAGCCATTCAAAAAAAAACCCCTCATATTCACCTCAATTCACCCAATTGATTTATGTTTTGGAGTTTCTGAATATGAAAATATTCCAGACACCAAAATACTATATCGGATCATCTTAGCTAAAATAAGTTTATCACCTAGCTCCAGCTTCAGTCCAGAATAATTTTTGGCAGAAATAAACACTAGAATATTTACTGAGCTTATTGTAAAGACCTTTATCAGTGTGACAGCATAGTGTTGAGAAATCGATATTCATAGGATACATAAGCTAGGGGATTGGATGGAAAACCATTCCATACTTGGCAGTACAGAGATTGGTCACTTTACCTATTTATAAAATAATCCCAGAGACTAGAGAAGAAGCTGCAAAGGTGACTTACCGAAATCATGTATTGTAATACATGAGTTATTGGACTCTCTGATGAGCAAGCTGAGACTGATAGATATTCACCTCAACAGACTCTTAGCCACTTGTCTCGTGGTCATAATTAGTCTAATTAGTCTGCCTGACCTAGACAATGGCTCATAAACAGATACTGTAAGCAAAGAAGAAATTGCATCTCAGAAACTAATAACACTACTAAGTGCCCTGGGACCTTTACAAGTTCAGATTTATGAAGGCAGGGCTATAGTTCTGAGGATTAGTACCATCACATCCCAGTAGTAACCAGTACCATTAAGCATCTATGACAAGAGCTTAGTGACCAGATTGAATTCTGACACCTCAGAAAAGTCTGGAGAACCTGGAGAAACAGTGACAGACGTAGCCTTGAGATAATGCAAATGCTCATCAACTTACATTGTCACTGGAGATGGGATGTCTCTCACTATTACCCTATAGGTAGAAAGAGATTGGACTTATCCAGTCAAGGCTAGAGTGTGGCCATAGGTTCATTCTTCAGACACAAGTTTAGAAAGGAAGCTTCATGATTTTTTGCTGGTATTTGGGAGAAAGAGGGTGAGATTGTGGATCCTATGGGCTCCCAAAGAACTTCCCATTGTCTCTAGCCAATAACACAATCTGTCTCTCATCAACTCTTTCCATACAACTATTGGATTTGGTGGATTATAGTGTCTCAGTCACCCTGGCTTGGAAGCTAAATGCCATCCATTACTCCTCACTCTCTTACATTCCATATCAAATTGTCACCAAGTGCTATTAATTTACCTTCATAATATCTTTCTTACATGTCACCTTCTCCCTTCTAATATTGCCACCCTTAAGAACTTAAATCTGGCCCTCATTGAATCAAACCTGTACTATTTCAATAACCTATGGATTAATCTCTCATCTGTCCCCAATCTGGTCCATTCTTCACTTAGCTGTCAATGTGATCAGTCAATTAATCAACAAATATTTATTAAGCATTTACTTTGCCGGGAACTGTGCTAAGCACAGGTCTTTGTATATCACTAACCCTGTCCCCAACATCAATCAACTCCAGGGCTTTCCATCAGCTCCAGGATCAGTATAAAATCTTCAGTCTGGCATTCAAATTCCTTCATCTTCTGCCTCCCACTTTTCAGTCTTCTTACACTTCACACACACACACACATACACCACCACCACCACCACCACCACCCATTTCCAACATCTGTCATACAGTTATACTTTCCCTCTTGTAGTTTCTAGGATAAGATACTCCATCTCCAGACTCTTGGGAGTTTCACTGGATATACCCACTGCCTAGAATTCTCTCTTCTATATGACTTCAAGATTCCTCAATTTCCTTCAGGTGCTAGCTAAAATCCCACATTCTGTACAAAGCCTCTCTAGCTCCCCCTTAATTATCTCCAGTTTATCCTGTATGTATTTTTGTATATAGTCATTTGCAAGTTGGTTCCCCAATTATACTATGAGCTCCTTGAGAGTGGGAACTGTTTTTCCTTTCTTTGCATCCACATCACTTAGCAGAGAGCCAAGTGCAAAGTATGTGCTTAATAAATGTGCAATGACTAACTAACATTTCATCAACAGATAACTCAACTTTCAAAAGGTCTAGCAGAACAACATGCTCTCCAACCCACAAGGGCAACACTTAATGGGAAAATGTTATATATAGTCCTGAGTGTTGAAAGACAAATTCTCAGAAGCTTCTATTGGCTGTGAAAGAGTAGAAAATGTATGAGAATAGTATGAATTTATTTTATTTCTATTTCAGGTATTTAAAGTTCTGAATGCCATTCATCTCTCAAGAAACTAAAATCATGACTCCTAATGACATTGTCCTAGCTATTGTCTTCTGCTCTCAGACTCTAATTGGGGTTCTGGGAAATTCTTTCCTAATTTGGCTCTTCAGTATCCTGTAGGAACACTGAGGACAGTGGACACAGACTAAGGATCATAGATCTGATTCTCATCCAGCTGGCCTGGACCAACTCTTTGATGCTTCTCTCCAAGGGCATCCCTCAGACAATGAGAGCTTTAGGCCTGAAGAATCTGCATGGGGATGAATGTACAATTGTCCTCTACCTTCACAGAGTGGCTCGTGCTCTTTCCCTAACAATGACTGGCCTCCTGAGTGGCTTCCAAGCCATCACCATCTGTCCTAGCAACCCTAAAATAGCGGAGCTTAAAGCCAGAGCCCAAAAGTATATCATCCCCTTTAGTCTCTTCTGTTGGATCTTCTATATGCTTTTAAATATCATTGTTCTTCAGGAAATCAAAGGAGCAAGACTCTTCAGAAACATCTCAAACACACCAGATGTTGAGTATTGTTCTTTAGTGGACACCATAGTTAGTGTTGCACTGTTTACAGTTGTGATCTTGTTCCCTGATGTTGTGTGGATGGGGTTAATGCTTCTGGTCAGTGGCTACATGGTGTTGTTTCTGCACAGGCACCACAAACGAATCCAGGTAATCCATATGATCAGTCTTTCCCACAAAACCTCTCCTGAGATCAGAGCCACCCAATCTGTCTTGCTGTTGGTGAGCACATTTGTCTGCTTTTATTCATTCAATTCCATTTTGGTAGTATATATTCATTTCAGAAAGCCAAGATTCTGGTTGGTGCAGTGCTCTAACTTTGTAGCAGCTTGTTTCCCAAACATAAGTCCATTTGTGCTGATCTACAGTGACTCCCAAATTCTAAAGTATTGCTATATTCTCTGAAGATCTCCATATCTTTTGTCGTTCTTTGTGTCCTCAGTGTTTAGTAAAGAGCCTGATCCACAGTAACCATTTAGAAAATTCTTATTGGCTCACTGACTAATCACTAACCACAGGGATATCAGATTCCTATCACTTCCCCTAGATTCCTCTACCAGAACTCCTGTTTGAGGATATCATCAAGAATCAGGGACAGCTAGGTGGTGCAGTGAATAGAATACTGGCCCTAAAGTCAGGAAGACCTGAATTCAAAAATACAGCCTCAGATACTTGACACTTATTAGTTGTGTGGTCCTGAGCAAGTCACTTACCCCCAATTGACTCAGTAAAGAAAAAGAAAAAAAAAAGAATCAGGGACAACTGGAGATCCATTGAAGTCTTTGCTAAGGAGAACTGAATTCAGCTAATGTGACTGAATTCAAGAGGATGGTTCTCAGAATTACTATTCCTATTGGCAAATATGGAATCACAGAATTTCAGAGGTAGAATACACCTAAACAGAAATCTAGTCCTATGCAAACCTGAAGGATTCCTTCCACAATATAGTTGACAAAGTTCGTCCAATATCTGCTTGAAGACTTCCAAGGAGGGGGATCCTACTTCTTCCTTTAATGACCCATCCTACTTGGGGACAAATAGAAATATAAGAAATTGTTCCCTATTCTCTTGTGTTTAACTTGTTCCTACCACAGATCTCCCAGATCTCTCTTTTCCTACAGATTACATCTATTTCTCCTGGTTTAATTTCTCCTCCTTTGAGGTTCGTGCAATCCACAAACAAAATTCTGGTCACTGATGTCTAACTTACTCTTCTTCCTTCCTCAATGAGTTTAATACCTGGTTCACAATTTGTCTCCTCTCTATCTCCTGCTCCCGAACATGGGGACTTGAAAATACATATTGCCTCTCCCTCAAACACCTAGGGGTATCCTGGAAAGTGAAATCATCTACTCTGGGTAGTATATGATGGTATACTTTTGTCCATACATCCAAATCCTCTGGACAGTGCATGAATCATACTGGACAAAGTATGAGTAAAGTGACCACTGATCAACTTTTAAAATAAAAAGAGGAAACATAAGTTGTCATTGTGATTAGTCTACAGGTGGGTAGGAAGAACTATTCTGAATTTTGGCACATCTAAAAGTCAGTTAGTGAACTCTATGATTTCTGGGGTATTTAGTCTGAGATGGATAAAGTGGAAGGTAAAAATTTGTGGTGACCAAAAGCCATCTCAGATGAGTCTGCTTCATAAGCAATCCTGAGGTGGGGTTCCTATCAAACTAAAGGTGGAGTTGATGGATTTCAATAGTTATAAGACATTGAAATGGAAGTTGTGGCCATATTGATTTGGTACCAGGTGAACTTACTGTGAGAGCTAACTTTGAAGAAAATGTTAGGTCTGGTGCTGGATGGTGAGGTTGTGTGGGGACCACCAAGAATCATATATGAAAGTGTTGCTGATATATAAACAGTCATAGGTACAGATGGTTGGGAATTTTTTTGAACCACAGTCATGTGGGGGTACCAATAATTTTTTGGCAATGAACAAAGGGGTTGGCATTAGAATTACATATAGAAGTGAAGATATTCAGGGTATTAGTGAAATAGCTTTGGACAAGAGAAATGGTAGACTGTGTAACAGTCATAGGCACACAAGAGGATAAGAAAATTAGTACCAAGAGGAATTTTAAGAACATGGATGGCATGGTAGGAAGAATCCTACAATCAAGATTATATACACTGCAAAGGCCATCTTCAATAGTTTGATGTATGTGTTTACATATCTCAAAGATGTATCAAAAAGAAACTTCAGTTCTGGTGAATCAGGTGGAGAAGAGTTCTTTTGGTCTTAGTCCAATGATTCCAAATCATTCTGACTTTCTGTGGCACATTTCCAAATCTTAAAGGATGGACAATTCTGTGTTCCCATTTTGAGTTTTCCATATTGTTTTTGTCATTTTCCTTGGATTGTATTTAATTCTTCAACTCCCACTGCAGACACAGCTCTTCCTGCCCAGGGTAAGCAAAAGTTCTTGTCAGCTCTAACAGTAAGAAAACAACTTTGAAGGGTCTGCTGGAAGTAGGTAGGTGGAGAGGAACATATAAAACACTAGAGCTTCAGTCAATGGAGCAAAGCCTTCTGAGGGTGTGAATAGTACTTCTGTCCATCAATCTCTGTGACTTTCATTAAGCTGCAAATGGCACCATAGTAGTAGGTATCTACAAGCTGGGTAAGCAAAGACAAAAAGGGCAGCCTATTGACAGTTGACACAGGTGAAATACAACCATGCAAAAACCCACATTGATGTATAAGTGAGACATAGATGTTGCTGTTCAGTCATTTTTCAGTCATGTCCAACTCTTTCTGATCCCATTTAGGATTTTCTTAGCAAAGATACTGAAGTAATTTGCCGTTTCCTTCTCCAACTCATTTTACAGATGAGGAACAGAGGTAAACAGAGTTAAGTGACTTGCTCAGGGTTACTCAGCTAGTAAGTGTCTGAGAATAGATTTCAACTCAGGAAGATGAGTCTTCTTGACTCCAGGTTTGGTAGTCTATCCATTGCTCCACCTACCTGTCCCAAGGCATGAATTGCTGGAAGGATTTGGGCAGATCACTGCTGTGATGAACAGAAACAGTTAGGTGAGGAGCAGTTCAAGTATAGAGCCGAATTTGGTAGCAGGCTGCCCCAATCAGGTGGCATAAGGTGGTGCCCAGGAATTGGTATACAATAAGATATACACAGACTGTCAGTATCAGAGCAAAAAAGATACTGATGTTGCGATCACAGCACAAGTATATTGATTAAAAAGAAAAATGAATCCGGTATGCCACACCAAAAAACTCTCAAAGAATTATTTTCTAGGGCTAGAAAAAAATAACAAAATTCATCTGGAAGAACAAAAGATCAAGATTATCAAGGAAATATATGAAAAATGAATAAATGAAAAATGTGAAAGAAGGGAGCCTAGTAGAAGGGGACCAGAATTCAAAGTATATTACAAAGTAGTAATCATCAAAACAATCACTGGTTAAGAAATAGAGTGGTGGATTAGTAAAAATAGATTATGTACACCATACATGATAGTAAATGGCTATAGTGATCTAAAGATCCAAGATTTTGGAGGTAAGAACTCATCACTGACAAAAAGTGCTAGGAAAACTAGAAAGCAATTTGGAAGAAACTAGGCATAGAACATTTCACACCATATACCAAGACAAGATCAAAATGGATAAATGATTTATATATAAAGGATGACATAAATAAATTAGGGGAAAATAGAGAAATGTACCTGTCAGATCTATGGATAAGGGAAGGGTTTATGCCAAAATAAGAGATAGGAAGAAACACAAGAAGTAAAATGAATAATTTTGATTACATAAAATTAGTAAACTTTTGTACAAACAAAAACAATGCAGCTGAAACAAAAAGGGAAACAGGAAATTAGGGGGAAAATTTTTATAGTAAATTTCTCTGATACAGGCCTCATCTCTCAAACATATAGGGCATTGAGCCAAATTTAAAAAATAAGAGCCATTCTACAGTTGATAAGTTAAAGATATGAACAGCCAGTTTTCAGAGGAAAAAAATCAAAGCTATCAATAGTTACATTTTTAAAATGCTCTAAATGACTACTGATTAGAGAAACACAAATTAAAACAAGATACCACCTCACATGTATTAGATTGACTAATATGACAGAAAAGAAAAACAACAGATGCCGGAAGGGAATATGGAAAAATTGGGACACTAATGCACCGTTGGTGGAGTTATGAATAGTTTTGGAATTATGTCCAAAGGGCTATCAAACAGTGCATATCCTTTGACCCAACAATACCACTACTAGGTCTGTATCCCAAGGAGATTAAAGAAAAGGGGAAAGAACCTACGTGAATAAAAATATTTATAGCACCTCCTTTTGTGGTGGCAAAGAATTAGAAATAGAGGAGATATCCATGAATTGGGGAATGGGTGAACAAGCTGTGGTATATGATTATGATAGAATACTATGTTGTGCTATAAGAAATGCCGAACAAAATGGTTTCAGAAAAACCTTGGAAGACTTACATAAACTCATGCAAAGGAAGTGATCAGAATCAGGAGAACATTGTGTATAGTAACAGCAATATTGTAAGGATGATCAACTGTGAAAATCTCTGATACTACTCTAATCAGCACAATGAAAGCCAATGATCCAAGACAGTTTCAAAAGATCCATGTGAAAAAAGCTATCCACTTCCAGAGAGAGAACTAATGAACTCTAAATGTAAATTGAAACATATTTCTTACTTTCTTCATTTTTTTGGCCTGTGTTTCCTTTTGCAATATGGCTAATATGGAAATATATTTTGCAGGACTTCACATGTATAATCGATATTAAATTATTTGCTCTATCAAGGTGGGAAGGGATATGAAGAAGGCAGAGAATTTGGAACTCTAAATTTAAAAAAAGTTAATAAAATTTTATATAGAATTGGTAAATATTGAACAACATAAATAAAAATATATTTTAAAATGAATCAGGTAGATCTCTATGAAAGTTGCCTTAAAAGACCCAAAATAATTTTCCATATCCGTTTGTGACCCTGACCACATTCTCCTTCTTCACCTCAATGGTTTCTACTGAAACTCACTGGTGGTCTAAGGTCTACTCTACCACATTTAGGCTCTTCTGTGAGAATTTGTTCTTTCTTTTCCAAATTAATGGAAGGTACAACTATAACTTAAACTCATTCACTGATGCAAAATGATTTCTCCTCCTATTTATCTCACTGCTCCATCTCAGTTTCCTTTGCTGGATCCTCCTCCAGTTCATGTGCCATGACCATAGGTGTTCCATAAACTTGCCCTGGCTACCTTCTCTCTTCCCTCTATACTATTCCACTTGATGACCTCATCAGCTCCCAAGGATTTAATAACCATCTTCATGCTTATAATTCTCAAATCTATCTATCCTGACTCAACTTCTCTGCTGACATATAATCTCAAATCTCCATCTGCCTCAGACATCCAAAACTGGCTGTCCAGTAGATATCCTAAACTCAGCATATACCCAACTGTTCCTCCCCCCTCCACACACACTCTTCCACCTTCCCTCTTACTGTGGACAGAAACACTATTCTCCCAGGCCCTCGGCATCCCAAGCTAGGAATCATCTTTGACTCCTCACTATATCTGTATCACCATATCCCCCCATATCTGAGCTGTTGCCAAGATCTGTTCATTTCACCTTTGCAGCATCTTCCCAACATGATTTTCTCCTCTGACACTGCTGTCACTCTGGCGCAGTTCCCCATCACCTCGCATCTAGATCATTACACCTATCCATTACTCCTACATCTCCTGGAATATGTTTTTCTCTGAAGATAGTTCTGTGGCTAAGGCTGATTACCAGGTTGGGAGAGTGAGGTTGACTGAGGCCATCAGAGAGTGTGTGTGTGTGTGTGTGTGTGTGTGTGTGTGTGTGTGTGTGTGTGTGTTTGTGTGTGTTTACAGCCTAGGCCCTGGTTATATAGACATAAGTGCTTGAAATGATCAACCCTAGAGCTGTCATCATCGTCACCTGCAGATGACATGATGCTCACTGCAAGGAGATCCAGAGACGCCCTAGAAGACGTGAATTTTTGTTCCAGGTACAAATTAATTCTATGACATGGGAGACACAGGCAAAGGCCTGCCCAGCATGGTGTGTCTGCATCAAAGAAAGTGCTGTGCTCTACAAGTGAAACAAAATTACAGTAGCTCAAAACAAATGTGAGATGCACAAATTTAGACATGTTTGTTCCAAATGTTCACATAGACTATTTCTGCCTGACCTGTAATCAGAATCAAGGTTCTGATTACATAGTATCATATTGGTTTGATAAGCCACAGTAGGACATACTATACCTTGACACCAACATAGTGATGTCATTTCCTGGTCCTCCATGAGAACAAAGGACAACAATCAACTGACCAAAGAATTATGCACAGGATTTACTGCTGAGGAACAAGGATAGTCAATTAAGCATACACATGAAACTGGGAGAGAAACTTTCATGGGATTCACAGGCAGGGGTATGTGAATGATGTATAACAAATGGTATGTTTTGATCCAAAAGTGTTTTGAAGGATGTATGCAAAAAAACCAAACAACATAGCAACTATCTATACCCCACTAGTACAGAATAGTTTTATTGATTTATTTTTAAATTAAAATTAAATTTTAAAACTCACATACCAAAAAAGAGCATTTTCACACACAACAAAAGAATATGAAAAAACGATTCACTAAAAGACTGTGAACCTTCATTTCACACTGCTTGCTCTTTTAAAATGAGTTTCTAATTAATTCTACATATTACTTTAAAAACTCTGTTGCTTATTTATGGTTTTTTTGTGAGTTACCTTTATCTCCCTTCAATGCATTAAAAATGTAATGTATTCCTTTTTGGGGGGAGATAAGAGCATCACTGTTGCTAAACTGGCTCTCTTCTGACACCTACTCAGCCCAAAATCTCAAAGCTCTAATGTTTTTCAAGGCTCCTTCTAAAAAGAGTTATTATTATTGTATAAATTGTTCTCTTGGATCTGTTCACTTAATTTTCATCCATTCAAAGAAATGGTTCTGGCTTCCTCTGAAAATGTATGTTTTGCCATTTTTTATGACTCAACAATAGTTCATCATATACATATGCAATAATTTTTACAATTAAATTTTTTTTCATTTAGCAAAAATCTGGCTTCTCTCCTTCCACCTATTCCCATGGGAAAAAAGAAATAAAATTCTTGTAAAATATGCATAGTCAAGTAAAATTAATTCCCCATTGGCCATATCCAAAATACATTTATCTTAATGTGCGGCCTGAGTTCATCACCTCTCTCTCTGGCGATGGGGAACTCATTTTAATCATTGGCTAGAATTGCATTGGTTAGAAATCTTAAGTCTTTCAAAGTTGTTTGTCTTTGTGTGGTTGTTGTTATTGTGAAAACTGTTCTCCTGATATATCATAATTTGTTTGGCTGTTAATAAATGGTACCTGAATGGGCACCTGCTTAGGTTCTGCTTTGGAGGTACTATGTAGGGAGTTGTAATAAACATTTTTGTGCATATGGGTTATTTTTCACTTTCTTTGATCTCTCTGGAGTATTTATACCTACAGGTATTATGGGTGGATCAAAGTGTAGTGACTTTTGGGTATAGTTCCAAATTCCCTTCTAGAAAAATTAAACCTATTTGCAGTCCCACAAATAATATACTAATATGTCTATTTTCCTGAAGTTCCTAAAAACATCTGTAATTTTTTTCGTTCATCATTGGATGTGAGGTGCTATAAAGCCATGCATGAGCAGCTTTCCAGAGGACTGCTGCTGTGAACAGCTTTCAGGGTTCTGATTACATAGTATAGAGAACTCTCTATTCATTCAGTAACAAATCAGAGCAAAACATTCACAGAAAATCAAGGTATGACATTCACAATGTTACAATTCATCACAGCAAATAAAAATACAGCATTCACCATGTCACAACTCAACAACTTATCACTAAAATGGCCACATAGTTTTCACCAAAGTGGTCATATAGTTTTGAACAAAGTGCAATCATTTAGTAACTCAATCATTTAGTAACACGATCATTCAATCATCCTTACATAAAGCACAAAAGTCAAAGTACTCCACCCCCTGGGGTGCAATTAAATTACAATTTCATCAGTCATTTGGCACAATAAGTAGAATGATGAAAATTACTTCTTGGATTAAGCAAAGATAAACGGAGAAAATAAATTTGACTCTTACCATAGGCAGTTGTGGAAAAATATCACCCATGAGATAAGATGGGATGCCCTGCCCAGCTTTGTTGTGGTTGTTCAATTGTTTCAGTCATGTCTGACTCTTTGTGACCCCACTTGGAGTTTTCTTGACAAAGACACTGAAATGGCTTGCCATTTCTTTCTCCAGCTCATTTTATAGATGAAGAAACTGAAGCAAACAGGGTAAAGTGACTTGTTCCCAGTTACACAGCTGGTAAGTATCTGAGGCCAGATTTGAACTCAGGAAGATGAGTCTTCCTGACTCTGGGTCAGACACTCTATCCACTATACTGCTTAGCTGTCCCCAAATTTGGGTTCCAAATAGTTTTTTTGTTGTAGAGTTGTTTTCAGTCATGTCTGACTTTCATGACCTTGTTTTTGGAGTTTTCTTGTCAAATATACTAGAGTAGTTTGCTATTTCCTTCTCCAGCTCATTTCACCGATGAGGAAACTGAGGCAAACAGGATTAAGTGACTTGCCCAGGATCACCTAGTTACTAAAAATCTGAGGCCAGATTTGAACGCAAGAAGAGGAACCTCGCTAACTCCAAGACTGGCACTCTATCCATTGTGCCACCCAGACACCGACTGAACTCTAGGAGGCTGCTGTGGTGGATGTAGTATGAGAAAGGCTCTCCTCTTATAGAGAGAGAAAAATCTTAACCCTTTCAACAACAGAAATAGCTCTCCTGGAAAGAAAGAAGCTTTAAAGTTTGTTTCATTTTCTCCTAAGAGAGAGAAGCTTCTCTGTTTTGTTTGTCCTCTGTTGTGTAGTCTAAAGGTATTGCCATCAACAGTATCTGTTTGTATTCTGAGTCTATACAACAAAAATTTCTTTTTTCCTGTCAGTGTGCTCAGCAAAAGGAACAAGGGTAGAGAAGGAGTGAGAGGTAGAAGTTCCTTAGCTTTTGAAATATGGAATTTTCTGTTTGCATCCAGTTAAGTCTTTTGCTTTTTCCAATTTTTATTTATTTTTCACATTCATTAAAAAATTTTTTTGAGTTTGAATTTTCCCCTTCCTCCCACTCCACCTCTGTTCTTTGAGAAAGCAAGCAGTATCATATAATTTATATATGTAATGTTATGTAAAATATATTTGCATATTAGTCATTTTTCAAAATCAAGCAAGAAAAATAAAAAGCGTAAAAAATGTGCTTCAATTTGCACTCAGAACTCATCCATTCTCTCTGGAGTTCTCTCATCACCCTTCTGGAGAAGGGTAGTATTTTTCATCATGGGGTCTTTGAAATTGTCTTGGATCATTGTTTCGATCAGAACAGCTAAGTCTTTCACAGTTGATCTTCCTTACAATATGACTGTTACTTTGTACAGTATTCTCCTGACTCAGCTCACTTCACTTTAAATGAGTTCATATAAGTCTTCCCAGGTTTTCCTGAAACCACCTCCTTCATGATTTCTTATATTACAATAGAAATTCTGTCACAGTCATATACCACAACTTATTCAGTGATTCCCCAATTGACGGGTATCTCCTCTATTTTCAATTCTGTGCCAACACAAAAAGTGCTCCCATAAACATCTTTGTACAGATAAGTCTTTCTCTCTTTTCTTTTTTCTCTTTGGGATAAAGACATAGTAGTGGTATTGCTGAATCAGAGTATACAAAGGTTAGCCCTTTGGGTATAATTCCAAATTGTTTTCCAGAATGGTTGGAACAGTTCATAACTCCACCAACAATGCGTGTGTCCCAATTTTTACACATTCCATCCAACATTTTCCACTTTCCTTTTCTGTCGCAGTAGGAAATCTGACAAATGTGAGATGTTACTTCAGCATTACCTTAAAATGCATTTTTAAGTCAATAGCAATTTAAATAATTTTTTTCATATGAATGTTGATAATTTTTATTTCTTCTTCTGAAAACTACCTGTTCGTAGCCTTTGACTTGATAAACTGATCCCAACTGATCATTTGGGAAATCATTTTTATACATTTGATTCAGTTCCCTCAATATTTGAGAAATGAGGTCTTTATCAAAGAAATGCTATAAATTACCCCCTGTGCACCCCTCCCCCTAGTTTCTTGCTTTCCTTTTTAGTTTTTACTGCTTTGGTTTTGTTTATGCAAAACTTTTAAAAATTTAGCATAGTCAAACTTATCCATTTACATCCTATAATGCTCTCTGTCTCTTGTTTGGTCATAAACTGTTCCTTTATCCATAGATCTGACAGGTAAACTTTCCTATGCTCCCCTAATTTACTCATGACATTGCCCTTTATGTCTAAATCATGTACTCATTTTGACCTTATCTTGGTATATAATGTAAGACTGGCATATGATTGATCTATGACTAGTTTCTCCCAAACTGCTTTTCAGTTTTCCAAGCAATTTTTTTGTCAAATGGTGAGTTTCTCCTGCCCCAAACTTACTTCCTTGGATTTATCAAACACTAGCTTACTATGGTCATTTATCACTGTGTGTTGTATACCTTATTTATTCTACTAATCTACCACTCTATTTCTTAGCTAGTACCAAACTGTTTTGATGATTACCACTTTGTAATATAGTCTGAAGTCTGTGCCTTCCTTTATATTTTTTCTTTCATTCACTTGATATTCTTGACCTTTTGTTCTTTCAAATGAATTTAATTCTTATTTTCCCCACTTTATAAAATAATTCTTTGATAGTTTGATTAGTATAGCATTGAATAAGTAAATTGATTTATGTAGAATTGTCATTTTTATTACATTGACTAGCCCTACCAATGAACAATTAATATTTCTCCAATTGTTTAGATCTCTCTTTATTTGCCTAAAAAATGTTTTGAAAGTGCATTTATTGGGGCAGCTAGGTGACGCAGTGAATAGAGCACCAGCGCTGGAGTCAGGAGTACCTGAGTTCAAATCCAGCCTCAGACACTTAACACACACACAAAAAAACTAGCCGTGTGACCTTGGGCAAGTTACTTAACCCCAACTGCCCTCCAAAAAGCAAAAAAAAAAAAAAAAAAAAAAGAGCATTTATACAATCCGTGGGTATGTCTTAGCAGGTAGACACCTAAGGGTTTTATATTGTCTGCACGCATTTTAAATGGAATTTTAATTTTTATCTTTTCCTGCTGGATTTTGTTGGGAATGTAAAGAAATGCTAATGATTTAGGTGGGCTTATTTTAGATCCTGCAACTTTGCTAAAGTTATTATTGTTTTGACTAATTTTTAGTTGACTCTGTAAGGTTCTTTATTATATCATCTTCAAAGAGTGATAGTTTTGTTTCCTCATTGCCTCTTCTAATTCCTTCTGATTCTTTTTCTTCTCCTATTGTTATAGCTGGCATTTGTAATACAATATTGAATAATAGTGGTGATAATGAATATCCTTGCTTCACTCTTGATCTTACTGGGAAGGCTTCTAACTTATCCCCATTGAATGGGATATACTCTCTGTGAAGACTTCCCAGAATAGGAAAGAGAAGTAGAACAGAGTCCTGGGTTCCCTAAGAGAAGTACAGAACTCGAGACCCTTTTCCCCCTTCCTCTTCCTAGTACCTTAGCTTTTTTTCCCTTCAAAGTTTTTCTTTTTAAACCCACCATTTTCCTGCAGTAGTATGTAATGGTAATGGAATTTGGAGATGCCCCTGAATTGATTTGGCTTTTGGGTTGAGTGTTAAGACCCAGAGCTTGTGAATCCCACTTGTGGGATGGACTTGTTGACGTGAAGAGAGGGGGCTGACCTGGAAGGAGCCATGAATGGAAAGGAAGGCTCAAGCCCAGAGAAGGCCAGAAGAAGAGGTACTTTTGGGAAGAGCAGTATCCAGTGTCGTTGAGCTGAGTTGCTGAGAGAGACTGCAAAGAGCCCATTGGAGCTGTCCAGGACTTTTGAGGATTGCCGCCTGGAGCTGCTGAGAACTGAGGAGGCATGGCTGTGATGCTGGTATTTTGTCTGTCTGTTTTGATGTTGTTTTTCCAGATTCACCTGATAGTGGACAGTGCTGCTATTGTAGAGGTCTTGGAACCTGGCTGTTGGTGCAGAAGCCCTGAAGAAGGAATTTCTTGTTGTATGTTCACAGAAATCCTGGAAGGGGGCTTTGCTGTTACTTTCAGGGGCTCTGGGATTGTTCGACAGGCAGAGTGTGACTTGATGAGGACACTGGCTTTGTTGAGCCTTGTCTTCCCAGAAACTGAAATTGCTGAGGGCTTACCTCAAGTGAAGATGAAAGAAGGGCCCTTCCTTGGCCTTTCCATGCTGAGATGTTATCTTGACCTTGTTATAGTTTAAGGGTGGATGGCTTTTTATGCTCTCCTGCTCCCTTTTGAGAAAGTGCTTGTTGTTAATGGATGGTATTGTAATTACTTTGAGTCCAGGGGTGGGAAACCTTTGGCCTTTTTGTGAGTGTACTTTGTTTATGATTGGAAACTGATCTCCATTTGAGAAGAACTCTCTCTCTACTTTTGAGAAGAGACTTTGATCGACTAAAAGAATGTACTGCCTAGGGGTGGAGTAGTCTGATCTCCATTTGAGAAGAGACTTTGACTAAAAGTATGTACCATCTAGGGGTGGAGTAGTACCCGGACTGAATTAAAAACTTACTTGTGAAATGAATGAGTTATACTCTATTTTGATTTTCCCTGTTCTATGAATGTTGGCTGAATAAATGGGGTTTACTATGCTGGTAATCCGAACCTTGGAAGTTGCCATTGCTTGGCATTACATAGTATTAGACTGGATGGCTTTCCAGATCTTCACTCTGCCTGTGAAAAACTATGAACTCATCTCTCAGGTGAGGGGAGCAAGGGAGCAGTCCAGAATGTGATGTCTCCCAATGGGAGAGTGAGGGATAGTGAACCCCGCCTCCCAACCAATGGGAGCAAGGGATAGCCCAAGTATTTTCCCCTTCCTTTGCATTCTTCCCATCTTTAAAATGTGGGCCCCCGCCCCAACCAATGAGAGTAGGGGATAGTGGGGAAAAATGACCCTGCTGTATTAGGATTTTAAAAATTCCATTTGCCCCATATTGTGCATCCCTTGTCACTGATCCACCATGGAGAGGACCGCCCTCTTCCTGTGGGGGAAGAGAATTAAAATTTCCTGTTTTTATCCTGAGAAACCTCTATGTTCTTGAGTAAATTTTGAATGGGATTTTTTTAAACCCATACACCATTATAGATATTGTTTGCTCTTGTTTTTAGATAGATTCTATGTATTATTTTAAGAAAGGTTCAATTTATTCCTTTGCTTTCTAGTGTTTTTAATAGGAATAGGTGCTGTTTTTTGTCAAAAACTTTTTTCTGAATCTGTTGAGATAAATGATTTTTATTATTTTTCTTATTGATATGTCAATTATGTTAGTAGTAAATAAACATAATAATCTAATATTTGATAAACCCAGAGATCCACTCACTATTTGACAAAATTTTCTAGGAAAACTGGGAAGCAGTTTGGCAGAAACTAGGTATAGATCAGCATTCACACTCTATGCCAAGATAAGGATCTATGATGAAAAATGTATCCATCTCCTGAGAATGAACTGGCAGAATTTAAACGCTGATAAAAAGCATCCTTTTTTTTTAAACTTTACTTTTCTTGTGATGGCAGCCACAAACCCTTGGCCTTCTCAGTACAGGGTGGCAGGTACAGCAGGGTTGTGGGCTTAGAGGGAATGGGCATGAGTCTGGGGTAGTGGCTGCAGGAACTGCTTTTCACACCTCATGCTTCTTCTCTCCTGGTGCTTGGGACTTTCAGTCAGTTCCTCTGACTGAAGATGGCATGCTTTAAAAAAAAAGTCAACAGTGTTCTGGTTAGCTGAACTCAAGTCTGCAACAGCAGAAAAAAAAAAAGAAAGAAAATTTGCTTCCTATTATAAGAGGGAGGCTCCCCTTAGACATTTAATTAACACCTGGATGCAAAAATTCAAGGAAACTGGCTTGATTCTTGACAACTCTATATTTGGGAGATGCCAAGGAAGCAAAGAGACTGGCTGAATTGAAAAGGTATTTGAACAGAATTCCCCCAAATCATTGTGCACTGTCTACTGAATTGAACATTCTACCATGCACAGGATACTTAACTATGAAGTGACTGTGTTTACAAGGTTACAACTATTTAGATGCTACAAGAAGATTATTATCCAAGGTTAAACTTCTGTCAACTGGTAAAATAAAAAAATCTAAAATTCCAATGACCTTCTGTTCAAACTGAGCTTTTCTGATATAACCACTTTCCACATAAGTGGCTCAGTTAACCACCACCACACGGGCCACAATTGGGGTGGAAGTCTAGCAATGTGAGAAAAACTCCCCAAAAGTTAATGTTTAGTTCACCACTGGGAAAACTTGCATTACTGACCCGTTCTTTTTGGAAGAGTTCTACAGTCAGTGGTGAATCTTATTTAGCAACACTTCAGAATTTTTTCATTCCTGAGCTGTGGAAGTTACATCTGTTATACAGCACAATCTTCCAACAGCATGGGTCACCCTGTTATTATGTATTGCCCATGCAACAGTTTCTAGATGATGTTTTCTTTGATTAGTCACCAGATCTGTCTCCATTAGAACTTTTCTTGTGAGAATATTTCAAAACTGTTGTGCATGCCTCAAAACCTGTTCTTTGGTTGATCAAAAATTACATTAAAAAAGACTATGGTAGCATAGGTTAAAAGTTGATCGGATTACAAATCCAAGGAGAGAATTACAAATGCAATCCTCTCAGCCACTGAGCAGCAACTGACGAAAGATTTTACAAATTTTGAAAACTGAGTAATGTATAGCACAAGATGGTGGTCGTATTGAATTCTTATGAGAAACATCAATATTTTAAAATCACAAATAGCTTTTCAAATGTTTTTTGTAAGTTTATGACATGTATGCTCCCAAAGCTATTAAGTCTTAAAATAGTAGTGAAATTTCTGGGACGGTTTTGTATACTAGTTCTTCTGCACAATGATTTAGTTGTATTAAGGAAGCCATTCAACTTATCTACCTTAACTTCCTGTTGTATCATAGATCTGCCCACTTGGGACAAACAAAATAGGTTAATCTTTTTCCATATAATCTTTTAAATATAGGAAGACTTCTATTATGTGCTCTTACGTTAAACTGGCTTTCCAAAGGGCTGCAATACTCTCTTAAGTATTACTTTGGCTGCATTCCACAAATTTTGATATGTTTGTTGTCATTCTCTTTAATGAAGCTATTGGTTATTTCTATGATTTGTTCTTTGACCCACTCATTTTTAGGATTAAATTGTTTAGTTGCCAATCAATTTCTAATCTATGCTTCCACAGTCTTTTTAAATGTATTTTTTTATTGCATTATGGTCCCAAAAGGGTTCGTTTAATATTTCTGCCTTTTTTTCCCCCATTTGGTTGTAAGGTTTTTATGCCCTAATACATGGTCAGTTTTTGTGAATGTGTCATATTCAAATGAGAAAAAAGTTATACTACTTTCTGTTCCCATTTAATTTTCTTCAGTCGTCTATCATATCTAATTTTTCTAAAATTCTATTCACCTCCTTAAGTTCCTTCTTGTTTGTGGTCAGATTCTTAGAGGGAAAAGTTGAGGCTATCACTCTTATAGTTTTATGGTCTATTTTTTGCTCTTCCCTGATACCTTAGCAGATTTTTATGGTTTTGTTCTTTTTGTTTCTTTGTTTTTGCCCATTTTCTAAGTTATTATTTTTTTACTTTGAATTTTATGTTAAAGTTGGTCTCTGCTCACCTGGTGGGATAGGGGCAGGGGTGCTATCCCAAGCGGCAGGCTTTTTTGTGTTACTATGTTCAGAGCTAGTTCTGGAAGTCTGCAAATTTTTGATGCTTCCAAGGTGGTGTAATCTTGGGAAAGATATGGTCACTGTTCTCCTGTTCTGTGCTCTGGTCTTTACCAAGGAAGGGCCCCTAGTCTCTCGCAGCTGCAAACGCTACTACTCCCCTTATTGCCACAATAGCTAGTGGAAAGTCTGACATTGTAACTTCACCTGTGGTCAGGTCAGCAAGAACTCAACTCCTCTGAAGCCTCAAGTGCAGCCTGCTCCTTTCTGGAACACCTTCATTCTTTATTCTATCTGTTCATGTGCTAGAACAAGTTCCACCTACCCCATGAGGATCTTCCTGAATTATTTATCCCTATCCTGTCCCTTGGCAACCTCATGGTGATGAAAACAAACCTGGGACTGAGGAAACCAAGATTCTAATCCCAGCTCTGCCACAAATAAGATACGTGACCACAGTCAAAGAATTTAATGTCTCTCAGCTACAGTTTTCTCCCCTACAAAATCATAGGATTAGACAAGATTATCACAAAGGCATCTTCCAGATTTAACACTCAAAGATTCAATGAATGTATAATACTTTGAATACCTAAACTGTAAGATATCTTCTGCATGTCGACTCCATAGCATAGATTGGATATTTCTTGAGATTAGGGTCCATGTCTTATATTTCTATATACTTCATAGAATTTAGCACAATGGTAGACATATAGAAAAGGTTCACTGAATACTTTTGAAGGCTCGATCAGCTAAATGTCTGCTTATTTTCATTCATGCCTAAATCAGGAGAGTTACATGCCTCAGGATACAAGCAGCTGAGTGGAGGAGAGGTCTTTGGGAAAAGAAATTAGTGAGCTGGGTACATAAAAAGGGTGCCCAGGGAACAGTCAGTAAGAACATTTAGATTGCCTTTTCCTCTCCTGGCCTCCCACCGTTAGCCCAATTCCTTTCTAGCCACAGTTCAAGATATTACATATTAGGAAGTCATGGGAGATAAAAGCTGATTTAAGGCACTGAGCTAGCATCTGACTCCACCTAAACGCCCTCTGGTTACCGTACCATTGAGTTCCTCCACTCAACTGGCCCAAAACAAATCAGGAATAAGATGAATAAACTGCTTCTCCTGGGTTTCTCTCTGCTCTGCCTCTTAAGGGGTGAGTTTGGGGACATGCTATTAGGGACATGCTAGGGTCTCCTATATATGCTTCATATCCAGGTCTGAAATAGTAGGTGAAGAGTGATACAAAAAAGTATTCCATTTTTTCCCCTCACACCTATTCCTTTCCCCTTGGGACCCTTGGGCTTCCTTTCCCAGCTCTAACCAGAGTCATATGCCTACTGTGAAGTAAGATCAGCAACAAGTGGGCTATAACAGGAGTGAATTATCTGAAGGAAATAATCTAATGCTTTCTGTGTTGCTTTCAAGATGGGGAGCCAGGGCTCATTCAGGACAAAGAAGAGAATTTCCTGGTGTGTGCTGTCTGTGAAAGGTTTAAAAATGGCATCTGTTATAAGGGTGACAATGCTTGCCTTACCACGGGCACATGCAGAAGTTGGTCTTACTATAGCAACACAAAAAATGGTGAGAAGACCCCAGTCTTTCCTGGCCTGGTCAGCTAAGCCTCTGGGTGGTGGTCCCTATGCCTAATGAGTTCTGGGGGGCACTTAGTTAGTCTAGAAGTGGGAACAGCAATCACTGCTTCCTTTTTAAAAACACTTTAGGATTCCTCAAAAGATCTTCGATTTACAGTTGAGGTCATTGAACATCCAAAAGATTAAGGCACTTGTTCAAAGTTACGTAACTACTATATTACAGAGCAAGAACATGAATCCAGGTGTTCTGCCTCTGGCTCCCTGCCCTTTCCATAGTACCACAATACTGACACTGTAGGTATTCAGTTTCCTCCCTTAGGGAAGACAGATTAGTGCATTGACAGAGAGGGGATAAGAGATGCTAGAACAAAATCTGACTGGAGTTATTCTTACTCTGTGTCTGCAGGGTTCAAGCACAAGGGATCAAGTCCTAGAATTGAGTCTCCAGCTTTAGCTTATGACTTAGGGCTGGGAAACCCTCTTCAAAAAGTGAAACAATGATAATAAAGATGTTTCTTCCTTCCTAGGGTGGGAATATACACATGCTGTACTGGACTGTGCTGAAAGCTGTGGGAAGCCTGTAATTAGGAAATACATGCCACCTGGATCATATGAGGTGAGACGTTGCTGTGGACGAAACAATTGCAACAGAGAAAATTCACTTGCATGACTGCTCAGTAGAAGTGCTAGTACTCCCTGTTCACTTCAACAGCAATAATAAATTTGTTGTACCCTACCTCTCCACCAGAGCATTCTCTTCCATCTCTTACAGGCATCCCTGGCAGCATGTAGTCCTGCTCCCACTTAGCCCCACAACCAGCTCTGTGATCAAGGGTCAGGTGTGTGTGTGTGTATATGTGTGTGTGTGTGTGTGTGTGTGCGTAAATCTATAGTTAAATGGAAGATCTCTGAAACTTGACCATAATTAGTTTCTGCACCTTGTCTTATATTACATTTTTGCTTTAATTTCTAAATAAATTTAATTTGTCAATTTCTTTAAGCCTATCTTGTTTGAATTGAGTGAAAGCAAAAATCATTTATGCTTAGGTCAGGAAAGCCAAAGTTGATCAAAGTAACCCAGAATTCCGGCAGGTACTGATGGCAGAAAAACATAGGGATCACCAAGTATATTTGGGATGAAATCCTCTTGGAAAGGAAAGCATGACTTCAGATGGGACTAAACTGAGCTATAACTGACTGTCTTCTTCCTTGTATGATCTGTTTCATGATAAGGCCCTGGTTCTGGTTTCTCCTTAAAATAGGAAGACAGGAGATTGGGTTCTGAGGAATGCTAGAAAACAAGGAATCTGGAAAGGCACAAGGACTAAGGGAAGGCTCCTTGCACTATGGCCATTGTCATTGTCATGACTACGTCATTCCCCAGCCCTTCTGGGTATTTACTAGTATGCCATTCTGGCTAGTTGAATGAAGCCTGCCCATCAGCACCATGGACACTTCTTGAATTAAACCATGGATTATTGTTTAGTCCCTTTTTAATTGTATCCAACTCTTCAGGACCCCATTTGTGCTTTTTTTTTTTTAACAAAGATACTGGAGTGGTTTGCCATATCCTTTTGCAATTCATTTTACAGACTGAAGAACTGAGGCAAGTAGGGTTAAGTGACCTGTCCAGTGTGTGAGGCCAGATTTGAATTCATGAAGAGGAGTCTTCCTGATCCAGCATTCTATCTACTATACCATCTAGCTGCCCCAAACCACAGATGTGATGTGGTAAAATTGGGATTAGGAATGGAAAACCAATAGTCCAGACCACTCTACAGAAGGCAATATACCCAGAGTGACAATAATGAGCTGCTTTTTAAAAATAATGCACTGAACATTAATCAGATCTTAAGAATTTGGTAGGCATGTGGGCAGCTAAGTGGTACAGTGACTAGAGCACTGGTCCTAGAGTCAAAAGAATCTGAGTTCAAATATGACCTCAGACACTTGACACACTAGCTGTGTGACCTTAAGCAAGTCACTTAACTCTAATTGCCTTGTCTTTGCACCTCCCCCAAAAAATTAGCAGTCAAGATGGCAGCCAATCAACATATCATGGGATTGGAGTGTTGGCTCACAGATATTGGTATCGGGTGAGACACTTTTAGATAATTCCACCCCACAGGACTGGGAATTATGTGCAGGTTTTATAAGGAGAGGTGCAGCAGCCTTGAAAATGCTGGTGTTTCTGAAACTGGTCCACTATAACTCTGCATTAGCAGAGAATGAACCCAAGAAGTTGTAAGCATGAGAAAGATAAGGAGCAGGCTTTAGCCCAGGTTACCACTGGGAAACTGGTTATCTTGGGGAGAAAAGGGGAAAAAGAATGCTTTACTGTAGAAAGGAGGAAAAAGAGATGGAACTTGCTATTTCTCATAACTGGGAAGCATGAGGAAACTGAAGGAAGGAATGGAAGAAGTGGGCAGAAGATGAACTAATTTTTACATTAAACAGACAAAGTAGAGTTGAACTCACATACACATGCACAAACATGTGTACACACAGATGCACACACATACATACATATACACACACAAACATACACATGAACACACAGATTCTGGAATAGAAATGAATCAAACTTAACAGGGAAATGCTTGAGGAAGAATGGATGGCATCAAGAGAGAAGATAAGGTGGGGGTGATGGTGGAGGAGAAAAGTTGAAAGCAAAACAAACTTCCTGATTCCAAAGAAAAAAGGAAAAAAGAAAGAAAAAAGAAAAAAAAGAACTAGAATCAAAGGAAATGCCTTAGAGTTTGTCTTAGTTTAGAAATAGCCAAACACATTTTAATATATTAATATAGTGGAATATAAAAGGAATATATTTTCCCACAAGAAATAATGGCATCAATTTTGCAGAATCTTGGCAGCATGGACAGACACAGAGTGAAACGAGTAGAACCAGGAGAACAATTCATACAAGGATAGAAACATGGTGAAAAATTTAAAAATTCTGAAAGCCTTAAGTATTTTGATCAGTGCAATGATCGATATGACTTCAGAAGACCAAAAATGAAGAATTCTACTTGTTTTCTGCCTGAGAGATCATAAACTAATTTGCAGAATTAAACACACATTTTCAGACTTGGCTAATATGAAATTTTGTTTTGATTGATTATTTTTGTTTGTTACCAGAATTTTAGTTTTCTTCTCCTCCTGCTTCCACCCAAGGGGTGGGGTGAAATGAAATGGAAAATAGAAAAAAAATAAGTGCTTGATAACTAAAGAAAAGGATACTTTTAAAATAAAGGGAAAAAATGACTTTTGAAAGAATTCAGTAGAACTCTGATCAATGCAATGATCAATCATGTCTCCAGAGGAATTTGATGAAACGTATTACTCACCTCTTAAGAGAGAAATTATGGAGAAAAGGTGCAGAAAAAGACAGATTTGGGGACATCACCACTGTGTGAATTCATTTTGCTTGATTGGTCTAATAGGTTATATGGGTTTTTTTCTTTCAGTTTTTATTGTGGGACAATGGAGGAGACTTGGGGAACAGAGAAGAGGGAAATGTTAGCAATAGTGAAGCCAGTTATAAAAAGGCCACTGAAATGTATTTTAAAATGCAAAGAAAACAGGAGGCAAAGAGAAGCAAGAAAATCTGGAAAGTAACATGTAAAATGTACTATATATGTTAAAAGAAGAAAGTGGTAAGAAATGGAGGCTCATTTTCATCAATAATCTTATTTTCTGCTTAATACATTAAATGCTCCTGGCATTTGAGTTGAAAATTACACACACACACACACACACACACACACACACACACACACACACGTATGTATGTATATATAATAAACAAAAGGTAAGTATTTCTGAGATGGTTAATATAAAAACAAATAGAGGGATAGAAGAGGGAAAGAAAGATAAAGGAACTGTCTTCTACTCCTTCAGCTTAGCCTGTGGTCTAGGCTTGGCCTAGTTTAAGTTGTAAGATCCCATGGCTCTCCCCAGACTTCCAGAATTTATATATCACACTAACATGCCTTCAAACATGGCAATGGTTTAAAAGTTTTACCCCCCCCCCCCAGAGGAAGATCCATATGTACAAAAATATTTATTGCAGCTCTCTTTGTGGTAGCAAAAAATTGGAAATTAAGGGGATGCCCATCAATTGCAGAATGGCTAAACAAGTTGTGGTATATGAATGTAATGGAATACTATTGTGCTGTAAGAAATGGGGAGGAGATGGACTTCATATTTACCTGGAAAGTTTTATATAAACAGATGCTAAGTGAGAAGAGCAGAACCAGGAGAAATTTGTACACAATGACAGACACAACGTATGTGTGACGACCAACTTTGATAAACTGGACTCTTCTCAGCAACACAAAGTT
>CM053596.1:130691011-130706925 GCA_028646575.1 Pseudocheirus occidentalis | reverse complement strand
TTAACACAAAAACTAGCCGTGTGACCTTGGGCAAGTCACTTAATCCCAACTGCCCTCCAAAAAAATTGCTACAATGACCTCTATTTTCGGGGCGGCTAGGTGGCGCAGTGGATAGAGCACCGGCCCTGGAGTCAGGAGTACCTGAGTTCAAATCCGGCCTCAGACACTTAACACAAAAACTAGCCGTGTGACCTTGGGCAAGTCACTTAACCCCAACTGCCCTCCAAAAAAGCAAAAAAAAAAAAACAACAACAACAACAAAAAAAGATATACAGGGGCTGGGATAGGGAGACCCTCCCTGCCCTACCAGAAAGTTAGAGAGCAGATCAGGGGAGGGGCTTTACAATGGGACTGCTGTTTTGGGGTTGGGGTAGGGGAAAAATGGGGAGAAAATTTGTAACTCAAAAATCTCATGGAAGTCAATGATGTAAACAAGAAAACAAATTTTAAAAATTATTAAAAAAAAAAAAGTCTACCCCATATGGCGAACTTTCAATAAACTTTTCTTTGACTGAAAAAAAAAATTGAACAGGAATTCCATTTATGGAAGGGAAATAAGCATTTAAATCATGCCCATTATGTGTCAGGCACTGGTACAAATATCTCATTTGAGTCTCACAGCAACCTCTCAAGGTAGGGGCTATTAAAATCCCCATTTTGCAGTTGAGGAAATTGAAGCAAACAGGTTAGGTCACTTAACCAATGTCACACAGCAAGTAAGTGTCTGATATTGGATTCAAACTCAGGTCTTCCTGACTCAATGCACAGGGCTCTATTCACCATACCACCTAGCTGCTTATTGGGGCATATTAAGGAAATTTTTTCCTTAATTATTTTTTCAGTCCAACTGAGTGTTGTACTTTGTCAAAGACTCACCTCTCCCCCACTATTTATTGAAACAATCCTTTGATCTTAGATTAAAAAAAAAATATCACTAATGATGCTTGTAATTTTCCCAATGTTGAATCACTCTTGAGTTGCTGGTAAAAATCCAGTTTCATCACAGTAAATTTTTTCACATAACATATTTTAGTCTATTAGACATGATTTTATTCAAAATTTCTAAATCAACATACATTAATACATTTTTATAGTTCACTCTCTTGTTTAAACATTAGCATTATTTTTGTCTCATAAAAAGAATTCAATAGGATGATTTCCTTCTCAATTTTTAATAATTTCTGTATAATTTTATATGAATTATTCTTTGAAATTTGATAGAATACTATAAACTCATAAGGACTAGGAGTTGGTTCCCTGTGTGTGGAATGAGTGAAAACTTCTCAATCTGGGGTTGTTAACCTTCCCTTCCCCCCCACTTCCATGGTTGCTGTCAATCACTTTTACCTTCCTTTGTCTGTTTTCCCGCCTTGGTGGGACCCTCCCCCCTTCTCTTCTCTTGCTGTCCCAGTTGGGAAGAATTCGGTGAGGTGTGCCTCTCCACCAATGAGAGAGGAAACAGTTGGGAAAGGGGGCTTGACTAAGTTAAGTTATAAATTCTGGTTCCACCCTTTGAAACATGCCCTCTCTCCCATGGCCAGGCATGGGAGCAGATTGCCCTTTTCTCCTGGGGCAGAGAATAAACTTCTGTTCTTATCCTAAGACATCTCTGTATTTACTTTTTTTGTACTAAATTAAGGATGAAGGATATTTTTCAATCCAAACACCTGCCTACCCCCAGCAGTTTGATAGATGCTTTATTGCTTGTCCTATTTCTTTTTCTGATTGGAATATTTGAAATCTCTATTAAGGATCTCTATTTTCATTCTGTTAGGTTGGGTGTTTTTGCTTTCAGCTTTTTCTTGGCAAATAGCTGTAATAATTTGTGGTAATTATTTTATTCCTTCTGATATTGTTGTGATTTTACCTTGTTCATTTTTTATTTTGTTGATTTGATTTTTAGCTTTAGGTTTATCAGCATTTTTAGCTTTTTCAAATAATCAGCTTTTAGTTTTGTTACTCTGTTCTATAGCTTTTTTATTCCAATATAACCATTTCCCTCTAATTTTCAAAATCCTCTCTTTTGTTCTTATTTTGGATTTTTCTATTTGTTGACTTCTTAATTTTAAAAAATGCATATTGAATTCATTAGTAATCCTCTCCTTTTCTATTTTGTTAATGTCTCTTTATAGTGATATTGAACCAAACCTGTTTGGTTTTGGTATAAATTCAAGCTAGTCATAATGTGTAATCTTTTAAAATATATTAATGCAAACTATTTGCAAAATTTTATTTAAAATTTATTGCAAATATTAATTAGGGTTCTTTAGCATCCTTTCTCTCATCTACGTCCTCCTAGTGTAAGTATTAATATAATATGTGTATTATACAAGGAATTAGGTAGAAGCTCTTCTTTTCCTATTTTTGAATACAGTTTATATAATATTGAAAATAGTTGTTCTTTTTTTTTCTTTTGGAGGCAATTGGGGTTAAGTGACTTGCCCAAGGTCACACAGCTACTAAGTGTCAAGTGTCTGATTTGAACCCAGGTCCTCCTGACTTCAGGATCAGTGCTCTGTTCATTGTACTACCTAGCTACCATACTAAGTTGCTCTTTAAAAGTTTGATAGGATTCATTTTAAGTTCACTTAGTCCTGCAGTTTTTTCTTTGGGAATTCATTTATGGTTTATTTAGCTTCATTTTCCGAATTTGAGTTAAATTTTGTATCTTGTTCTGTTAATCTCAGCATCCCTATGTTTTTGTAACTATTGGTTTGTATACAGGTTGTCAATTTTATTGGTACATAGTTGGACAAAATTGTTTCTAATAATTTCCTTTATTTTTCCTGATTTGTTGTAGATTATTCTTTTTATTTTTTTGCTGGTAATTAAGATTTCCTATTTTATAAAAAAATTAGCCAATATTTTATGTAGTTTTATTTTTGTCCTCCAAAAAATTAGCTCCTCATCTTATTTGTCAATGAAATGGGTTTTTTGCTTTTATTTTTGTTTACCTCTTCTATGATTTTCAGAATTTCTATTTTGGTGTTTAATCAGAATTTTAAAATGTGTTAGTTTTATTTTTAAAAATTTGAATGACCAATTTATTGACCTATTCTTTCTTTTGTTGATGAAAGTATTTAGAGATGTACATTTTCCCTCTAAGAACTATTTTGGCTGCATCTTACTGTCATTATCTTTAATAAAATTATCTATCTTTTCTATTATTTTTTCTTTGATCCACTAATTCTTTAGGATTAAATTATTTTGTTTCCAATTAAATTCTAATCCTTATTTCAATAACTTTTAGTAAATATAACTTTATAGCATTATAATCGATACAAAGGCAGCTAGGTGGCACAGTGGATACAGTACTGAGCCCGGAGTCAGAAAAACTAATATTCCTAAATTTAAATCTGGCTTCAGATGCTTCTCAGTCATATGACCCTGGGCAAGTTGTTTAACCCTGTTTATAGGTAAAATTATCTGGAAAATGAAATGGCAAACCACACTTCTATTTTTGCCAAGAAAACTCCAAATGGGGTCACAAAGAGCTGGGTATAACTGAAACAACTAATCAACAGCAACACAGCCCTTTATGGCAATAGGATTCTTAGGGGACTGTTTCTTCACCATTTAGATTAGATGGAAACAATTTATCCTTATATAGTACCTTTCAATTGATCAAATATCTCTGCCTTTAAAATTTTATATTCTTTTTATTTTTAGTGAAATTTATTGTAAATCAGTAAATTCATTTTGTGGATAACCCCACTTATCTTATACAACAATCATCCTCAGAAGATTAGTTTGTACTCCTAGCATTCCTGACTACCTTTTGATAATCCATTTTGTGTGAGTCAGAGAACACCAACTTAAATAAAATAGGGAGACTTCTCAAGGTAAAACAAAAAGGAGTTTTATTGTGATCTTGTGAAAAAGGGTGTCTGCTCCAATCAGGTGTCAGGCAAGAGAGGTGAGAGGCAGAAAGCAGGCACACAGTTATATATCCTTATCACAGAAACCTCCAACCCCTTCCAATTGGCCTTTACTCGCATTGGTGGGGAGGTGGGCTCACAATCTAAGTGCAGCAATCTATCTAAGAGACAAAGAACATGGAAATATGTAGGAAATATGTACAGCCAGGAAAGCAGTTTTGTCCTTATTTGGTATATCTTGTGCTGAGATGGCACTGAGAAGGGGGATGACTCCCTGCCACTCTGAGTTTTAAGTCCTTGTAAATCATGTGATTTCCCATAAAGGGGACTTGGGTTGTTCCTACAAGAAACCTTACTTTATTTTAGGGTACAATCTGAGAAATTTTCACCTCCTCACTCAATTTTTTTGTGAATTACTTAAATATATATTGAACTTTTGAAAGAAAGCACTTTAATTTACAGATATTAAATTAAGCTACATGATTTTGAATATAATATTCAATATAAATATATAATATTCAATATAAATATAATATATAATATAATAATATATAATGAATATAATATTGAATGTAAAATTATGTGAACAACTTTAACAGCTACCCACCAATCTCCCCTCAAATCAGTACATTTTAATAAGCCGTCTATGTTTGAATTATTTTCCACTGACAATTGCTTTAATAGAGGTTTACAAAAAGTTTAATTAAATGTGGATTTTCTGGAAAAGGGATGAAAATAATGTAAATACCAAAAAAAGGAATTCATAAAAATGAAAAAAAAAACCCAAACCTAGATTTCTTGAAAAGTTTTTTTAAAAAAAATATAACCTGTAAAAATATAGAAATCTTTATAGGGATGATATCAAGCTCAAATAGAAATGATAGCTGCTAAGGATTCTTGTGGGCTACACATTGACTTAGAAAAATCATGTATTAACATTATCTATGTTCTACTGGGTTTTTTTGTTTGTTAAATATTTCCTGTTGTCGTTCATTTGTTTTTTTAGTTATATCCAACTCTGTGACCCTATTTGGGGTTTTCTTGGCAAAGATAATAGAATTGTTTGTCATTTCCTTCTCCAGCTTATTTTACAGATGAGGAAAATGAGGCAAAGTGAAGAAAGTGAGGTTGAGTGACTTGCCTGGGGTTACACCTTTCAGTCTAGTTTAGACCACCTTGGGGAGTGATTGACATTTGTTTGACATGTTTTATATTACATTGGGACTATATTAGGAAAACTTAATTGACTTAAAACATGAGAAACAAAAAATCTTGTCGATTTAGAGATGTATATTTTGAATTTTTCTAAAAGCAGAAAAATTATGCAAGCTTTTGTTCTCATAGATAACCAGGTCTTATTCTGCTCTTTGAATATCTGGATCTTACCCATTTTTTATGATGTTACATTGATCCTTCTTAGAAAATTTGGCACCTGCAAGCTGATATGGAAGGTTCATTGATCAAACTTGAACTTGACTGTGTTAGTCATTTTGTCTTTGGCTTCTTAACACCCCCCTCTGCCCTTTAAAATTAAAAAAAAAAGTTCTTCCTCTTTCTTTCTTGTTTTCAACAAGTTTCCACTTTTTTCCAAGTCAAATGTCCTGACTTTCCTTCCAAAGCTCATGGAATCGATGGTGAAGGAAGCTCTGGATCACCGTTGGAAACATTGATAATTGTTGGAAATATAGTGTGCAGTTCCTCACGTATAGTACATGAGACCCGTGGCATTCTGGAAACACGGCTACACTTCTGGCAACCTTTGTCCGGCATGTTCAGGCCTCTGGACATGCAGGCTTGGTGGCGCCTGAGAAGGCTGGTGTTTGGAAAACCAGATGCTCCAAGTGATAAGCTCTGTACCGTGTAGAGAGCTCCGCCATTGTCTCCAGCTGCCCCTCATCTTGGAATGCAAGAGCCCAGCTACACATTTACTATATGTATTGCTTAACTCAGCCAAGAACTTTATAAGGGGAAGTGGGGGATTGCAAAAGGGGTGGAGTAATGTAATCAGCATATGCACCATAATAAAAGAACTCAGCTCTCCATCTTCATGGGCTCCTGACTCTTATTCCAAGAACACAGCTGGCTGTGTCTGATGCGTGGGTGAAAGACCCTAGAAGAAGGGTAAGTGCCCAGCTGTTTTCACATTAGGCCATAAGAGATAATAGAACCATTGTTAGATTTAAAATGATTGGCTAGCTTCAAGCAACCAGGAGAAACCATATCTTTACATTTTTATTTTCCTCTTGAACCCTGTCTTCTACTCAGCTCTGGTCTTTTCCTCAGAAATACGTGAAGGCCCTTTATTTCATTAAAGATCCATGCCCTCCTTGTCACTTATACAGGACTATATTTTGCTGGGTAAGTTATTCTTTATATAAGCCTATATATTTTTATTTTTTGTATATCATATTCCATCATAACTGAAACCAAAAACAGTGTCATCTACCCACTTCCACCTCCACCTGAACAAGGATATTCTTTCCATCAGTCGTTTTCCCTGCCTGAACCTCTAACTGAAACTGGGGGTTACTCCAATGTACACATTGACAATCTCCTGGTATAATAGTAACCTGAATACCAATATCTAACACATCAGTATCTATTTACACACACACACACACACACACACACACACACATACACACACAGAGACGTGTATGTCTATATTGTTGAAAATTATGCTAACTCAGTGACCTATTTTTCCCAGCCCTGCTTAGCAATTAGTGTTGGAGGAGGTTCAGGTTATGATACTAAGTAGACACCAACTCTGCAGTTTTTTGTATCACCTGCTCATTGTCACTTACTCCTACATGTAAATTGTCATGTTCTTGCTATCTTAGGGAGGAACTGAGATGCAAGGGTGCAACCTCTTTTGCTGAGGTGGACCACTCTGGATTGTCTCAAAGTTACCTTTAAACATGTCTTCACCTTGAGGCCATTGCTGATCTTCAGTGATCAGCCTGTCAACCTATTGCTACTTTGATATACCTAGAATTATATACTTTTAATTCTCTTTGTCCTGAGTTTTTCCTTGTTTATCAAAGTGAAAGGTTAAAATGAAGAATTTTCATTTCATATATGTATGTGTATATGTGTATATATTTATATATGTTTATGTATGTATATGTACATAATATATGGTATATATATGTATATATATAATCTCTATATAGATACATAAAATCTCCATCCCTAAGTAATAGTTACTTAGTCATATGACCTCTAGTATCCCTTGTTTCTGCAATTAAAGTGGACTAAACCTAGAGGGGCTTCAGCCATTCCTCTAGGGTGACTCATTCCAGTAGTACCTCAAATACAGATCCAAAGGCTTAGGTGGCTCTGAACTATCAGATTGGGTAGAGTGTGGTGAAATATGGTGGTAGAATGACCAGATAAGATGGAGAAATTATTAGCAAGGTTTTCAGGAACGTCCTAAAATTATGGTAGATTAGAATACCCCTTGCCACCCAGGGAATGTTTGGATGCAGTTTAATTAACAACCCCCAACTGATCATCAATGGACACATGATTTGTGTCCATTCTATCCTTTAAAAGTCAAACCCAAATCTCCTTATGGGAAAGTATCATCATACTCTGATTACCTAACATGGTCAAAGACATTGTGTCTCTTCCCATTGTGTCCCCTCCTATCATTCGCCAGTTTACCTCTTTGTGTGAGTACTCCTGTTATTTGCCAGATAGCTTCTGGGTACCCCAATTTTTCTCTCAAACTTTATCAATTTATAAGTCTTGTATAATTGTCTGGTATTAAAGGTCCTGAGAGAAGGTCTGACTCCATTTGGGTAGAGTGCCTGCTCAAAAAGCATTTTCTAATTGTATCAGATGCAAATCATTCATAAGAAATAGAGGATTGTAAGCAGGAATCATAAATCCAATCCACCAAACCCAGTTGTTTAAAAGATATGATACCCTCTTGTTGTTTTGCATTGGGAAAATCACTATTGATAATCATTATATATTCTATTTTGGCCAAAGTCTGAATTAATCCAACAGACTGCTTTGATTAATTTAAAAAAGGCTCTTTTTCTGTGTCAGCAAACCCAGAGACCAGATAAGGCTGGAACAGGATTTAAAACAGGCATCCTGAGATCACAAATTCCAAACAGACTTAGTTTTGTCTTTGCTATATCAACAGACCAGATGAGGCTACTTTATGGCCTTAATGATGAGGCCATAAACTAAAGTCATTAACTTCAGTAATGGGACTTTTTCTTATCTTAATATTTTCTGGACATATACCATGTTATAGAATGTTAATGGTAAAGGAAACACAGATATTCTGGATCATAATTCCAATCGACACTATCAATGCTCTTGTTTTATTGTATTTGCCATTTACTAAATTAAGAAAATTCCTTTCTCATACAATGATTAAACGTTTATGGGGATCATAAATTTGTGTGACATAGCCACCCTGAATTGGGATAGTCCTAAAATATATTTAAGCTCTCTCATCTTTTGCTCATCAGTTAGAATGTAGCTCTCCTAACTCCTTGTACAAGTCTGCTAGCTTTGGGGGAATAAATGTTGTATATTACTATTTGTCTATCTCCTTTAAGCAAATATTTTAGAAAGTTGACACCATAGAAAGAATTAATTTCTTCCTATAGTGTCCTTTTATAGGAGCATTAATATCTCACCCATCTCTTCCTTTACCACCAGCTGCTCTACTTGTTTTCAACTCCACCATTGTTATCATTGTCATGTCCCACCCTCCACCCTTGTACTGACACCCCTCACTCATTTTTTTCAGCTTCTTTTTTGTCTATATTCTTCCTTCATTAACCTGTAACTGCCTTAAGGTCAGGGACTGTGCTTCTTTATCTAATTTGTCTCCACAGCACCTAGCATTGCTCCCCAATACATAATAAGTACTTAATAAATGTTTAGCATATCATATCATCTTTATGGGCCCAGATCACTCATTTTATCACCTTAAAAGAGACAAAGAACATCTCTATCTGGAGGATCTAATTGATGATTTGTGCGAGTTCTCTCAGCTGATGAAATTCTGCAATTGACAACGACTCTAGTTGTAGTTCAGTAGATTTTTCAGTCACGTCTGACTCTGCAACCCTATTTGGAGTTTTCTTTGCAAAGGCACAAAAGCAATTTGCCATTTTCTTCTTCAGTTCATATCTATCATTTCATTGTAGGTTTCTGGCCTGTTTAAAATGCAGAAGGACAGTGGATGGGACTCTGAGAAATGCTAGAAAACAAAGAATTCTGGAGTTGCATGGGTAGTAAGGGAAGGATCTTTGTCATTCTGACCTCTGACATTCCCAACTCCTCCCCACCCCCAGCATTACTATCATGCCATTCTGCTTACAAGGGAGTGGATGAAGAGGAGAGGGGAAAGACTGAAAGAAAAAGAAAGGAAGGAGACCTTACTTTGGACATAGTAAGGAAGGGATTCCACTGATGAATGTTCCTAGAGGTGGAAGAAAATAAAGATTTTATGCTGGATGAAATCTGGGGGGTTTTGTTCCTGAAGAATCTGCTGGTCCTGTGTTAGGGGGGAGTCAGGACTTCTGGGGGCAACTGGCACTTGGAGGAGTGAGGAGGGTATGGATACAGGGGGATTTCTAGGTAAACGTAGGAGAAAAAAAGGTCAACAAGACAGGTTATAGATTGGGGGAGGTTTCTACCATGGAGCAGTGTCCTTTCTGACACCATTGTGAGACACAATGGAATAAGACATTACAGTGTGAACCCTAAAAAGCAGAGACAGAGAGCACCTAGAGGGCAGAACCTAGAATGAATACTTCAGAAGCTTTGATTATTTAAAGAATAAAGAGAAAAGAGACAGATCAGATGATGACAGGGCTCATGAATTAGAATGTCTAGAGTAAATAGAAAAAGAAGATGAAGAGGGAAGAATGAAAGAAATCCTTTTTTTCAAAAGGGGCACAAAAAATGAAATTTCAAAAAGCTGATGAAAAGACTAATTAAAGGGGAAGAAAGGAAAGGGGACTCTACCTGAGAGGAAAAAAGAGGGGGTAGAAAATACAAGCAAATCAAAGCAAGTAAGAGCAGTTAATAAAACTTTAAAGGGAAAAAGGGCAATAAACAAGAAGAGGGGATCAGAGGTGAGAGGAAGAGAAACAGTATGAACAGAGCTACCTTACAAAAAGATTAAAGTAACATAATATTGTATTTATAGCAAAAGGGGAAAAATCACAACTTCAGCAAAACCCAATCTTATCGGTAGATGGAGTGATAAAGTAGTCTTGCCTCCTGGAATGCTCATGTACTCTTTCAGAAAGGGCAGACTCTTGGCCTAGGATTGGCAGAATACTCTGTCTTTCTAATTCATTAGGGTCTTGACTCCATTTGTCATTTCCCAGAGGGAAAGTAGGAGATGTATAGTCTCTTCTTTTTAAAGGTAGTTTCCCTTGTGAGGGAACTCACTTTGACTCCTAGTAAATATGCAATTACATTTCTCAGATTCCTGTTGGTCCTTATGCAAATGACTGACTGGAAACAAAGGTAATGAAGCGATCTGTGTTTTGGGGGCAAGTTCATTGTTTCTGTTGACCATTTTATGTATAACTGAACTATTAGATCCCAGACTTTTTCTGGGATGTCAATGTTTTGTTCTTTCTGGCCTTCGAGTTTGCTGATGTCTAAACTGGGCACACCTTCATGTGCACATGGTTCTGAACCCTGTGGAGTAAAATTGCCTACAAGAACACAGTCTCCTGTCTGCTTCTGTGAACACCACCCCCATGCTGCTCTGGCTGCTTCCTTGATTGCTAGGCTGGTGGCTTCTGAATAGTGTTCTGGGGCTTTTGAAGAAGCTCATTGCTGTGTCCCTCTTGGGAGCTGTCAGACCAGTTGGTTATCTACCCTTACCCCGCTCTTTGCCTCTTCTCATGCAGGAATTAATACAGTAAATATAGAGGGCATTGGTGGGAACAACCAGGCAGAATGGCATGATAGCAATGCCCTGGGTGGGGGGAGGTTAGGGAATGTCACAGTTCAGAATGACAAAAAAAAAAACCTTCCTTTACTCCCCACGTAACTTCAGAATTCTTTGTTTTCTAGTATTTCTCAAAGTCCCATGTACCATCCTGCTCTTCAGACAGGTCACAACCTATAATGAAATGACTGATAAACAGGAATGTTTCAATGCTCACAGCAAACCTCAGATTCAATACTGCCTGAAGTATACTTTACTTTCTAGGTGACTCAAACCCTGGATTTACTTAATAATACATTTGTCATGAGTGCCCCCAATATCTTGTGGTTCCTAGAATATCCAGATCAGTTAGCAAGACAAACATTTATTAATCACCTACTGCATAACAGGCATTGTGTTGAGTGCTAGAAATACAGAGAAAGACAACAGACAGTTCCTGGCCTCAGGGACCTCACAATCCTTTCTAGCTCTCTTGGCTCAGATATAAATGGAAAGCATATTTACTTTATTTGACTGGTATAAGGTAGAAATTGCAAACAAGACAGGAAAATTTTTCCATGTGAATATGGGAAAAAGTTAACATACGATTAGGTACAACAATTTGGTTAAACTTACATGAATATGCAGGTATTCTTATGCAAGATCTCACCAGTCTGCCTCTATTCTTCAGTCGTTGGGGCTGGGCAGGGTGAGGGGCAATGGAAGGGATGAAAGAGAAGGGGAACCCAGCTGCTCTTACAGAGGGATGGGTCTGGAAGCACCCCAACTTCTATCCAGCTTTTATGTATGTATAGGGGAGGTTGCAATTATTTTCTTCACAGCATAAGGTCCATGTAGGCGGTTCTTCATTTAGGGCTTTTTTTTCTTTACAATCCTTAAAACAATCCAGCTTACTGTGAGAATATTCATGTCCTGAGAAAGGATCAATAGAATCATACATTTAGAATCGTAATGGGATAATCGAGGTCACTAGTCTCATTCATTTAGTTATGGGAGTTGTGCATTGGGTAAAGGGTTAGGCCTGGAGTCAGGAGGAAGTAAGCTCAAATCCAGCTTCCAATACTTACTAGCAGTGTGACCCTGGGCAAGTCACTTAACCTCTGCTTGCCTCGGTTTCCTCATTTGTAAAATGGGGATAGTAACAGCAACTATCTCATAGGGTTGTTGTGAGGATCAACTGGGATATTTGTCAAATGCTTAGGACAGAACCTGGCACATAATAGGCGCTTAATAAATGCCTGATCCCTTCCCTTCCTATTTCCACTGTCCCATACCTATTCCTTGATATTTGAAGATATGCCAAAAGATTATTCCCTAGAGACATTATGCTTTAGTATCTTCCATCCTCTCTAGTTTCTAGCCAGGCCTACATGGGGTAGGAAGTGCAGTTTATGATGATTGTAAGTGGAATATAATGGGAAGAGTTGTGGACCTGGAGTCCACACCCATTGTCTGCAATATCCACGTTGTTTGACCTTGGACAAGTGCCTTAATCTTTCTAAGTCTCAGTTCTATCACATGTGAAATTGTGATAATACTACTTGAACTTAACCTACAATATCAGGGATGTTGGGAGAAGGCTTTAAACGATATGTGAAGGTAACACAAGACGTCACAGGGGAGTGAAAGGCTTCCCAAGAATTCACTCACACATGGAGATTCCCCATCCTCACCCAGTGTCTGAGTTGACCAGGTCAGGGGGCAAGGCTGGTACCCTGGCTTCCTTACCATTCTCAATCCTCCTATAGTACACTTGGCTTCTGCATGCATTTTTCTTCTCCACAGAACAGGTCTTCATACCACCCACACAGGTACCATACTGAAAAAGTTCACAGTGATTGCACTCAGCTAGATGTGCTTTCCCTGAAGTTCGAGGTCTGTAGCCAGGCATTGCATCTTAGAGACAGGAAGAATAGCGTATGTATTTTTCTTTTAAATTTCCTTTAGTTTTCTCATTTCTATCATACCTCTACTTTTTGGACTTAATCCAAACAGGGATATACTGGTCAGAGTTGGGGGATATAGCCCAGGAGAACTCATTCAATGGGAAGAAAGCAAAGGAAAAATAATAAATGATTCCATAAGATTTAAGGTTGGAAGGTACTTTAGCTGGAAGGTACTTTAGAGGTCAGATGTTTTCTACTATATCACCCTTTAATTGAGATTCCAGACCTGTGATTGGAATAGATACAGAAGAAACCCCAAGCAGTACCCGCCAGTATGCTAGAACTCACCCCCCAAGAAGCAGAGCACACAGAGTCCCAGAAGGAACAGCTTGGCCATATTGTCCTTTGTTGAGTTTCTGTCTGTTGAGCCAGTGGAATTCACTGATATGGTAACCAGAGGGTGGGGCAGATTCTGGAGCATTGAATATTACCTGGTTATCTCCCAGGGGCACCTACCTACCTATAACATTCTGAACTGTGGCCAGAAACTAATTGGGACAGTAGGAAGAAGGTATGAAGGGGGAAAAGAAAGTCTTTAGTGTTCCCCAACCCACTCTTGTGTTCTCCCATGCAGTCAGATCACCCATCTCTCTGCATGTGACCTCTCACTCTCAGAAATATAGGTGTCTTCTGGGAGCACCCAAATCTTCTAATGGGGATGGAAATGAAGATATTCAGTTAATCAGTCCATCAATAAGTATTTAGTGAATGCTTCTTTGTCTCTAGTCACTGCTAAATTTGTGAGGGATATAAGAAAGATAAGACATGGTCCTAACTCATGTTCTCTCTCTCTCTCTCTCTCTCTCTCTCTCTCTCTCTCTCTCTCTCTCTCTCTCTCTCTCTCTCTCTTTCTCTCCCTCTCTCTCTCTCTCCCTCTTTCTCTTTCTCTCTCCTCTCTTCTTTCTGTTTTTCTCTTTTCTTTACACAAATGCATACTATATATGCCTACACATATTATGCAACACACAAATATTATAGTAATTAAAAGAATCATACATTCATTGAATCTTTCAGTGTTAGAGCTGGAAGGAGCCTTTGAGATTATCTTGTCTAATCTCATGATTTTACAGGGGAGAAAACTGTGGCCAAGACAAATTAAATGACTCATTGGATATCATATGCTTTTTTAGTGGCAGAACTGGGGCTAGAATCCCAGTTTCCTGAATCCCAGTGTGGTTTTTATCACTATAATGCTGCCAAGGGAGAGAACACTTTGGGGGCAAGTAGTTAAGTAAAGCTCCAGGGACAATTGAGACTTGGTCTGGAACTTGAAGAATTATCAGGACATGAATAGATAGATTAGAGCTTCTGCATAGAATGTACAGGGTTTGCTTGGGGCTTCAGAGGATCTGGGTCCTTGCTGACTGGGCCAGAGGTCTGTGTAGTTTTCATGCCACATGTATTTCCTTGGGAAGAAGGGAGCACCAATGACCACTGGAAAGACTTGAGGAAAAAGAGATGAAATGATATTTGGGCTATTCCACAGAGAAAATACTTTGTGCTTTTTGACATCTTCCCACATTGTTCTGGTAATTTCCAAATCTTCCTCTTTCCCGCAGGTATGTTGTCAGGCCCAGATTTCTTTAAAAACAAATTTTATGGATATATATTCATTTAACACAGCGTGCACATTCAAAGAAACACATGAAAATCTCTCAGACTGAATTCTTCAGAACTAATTGATCCAAAATGCTCCCCTTTTATGGCCTAAAGTGAGAGCAGCTGGGAACTTACCCTTCTAGGGTCTTCAACACACATATTGGACACAGCCAGCCATGTTCTTGGAATAAGAGTCAGGAACCCGTGAAGATGGAGAGCTGAGTTCCTTTATTATGGCACATATGCTGGTTACATTACTCCCCTCTTTTGCAGCCCCCCCAGTTCCCGTTATATCCCTTGCTCTTGGCTGAGTTAAGCAATACAGATAGTAAATGTGTAGCTGGGCTCTTGCATTCCAAGGTAAGGGGCAGCTGGAGACAATGGTGAAGCTCTCTACATGGTATAGAGCTTATCACTTGGAACATCTAGTTTTCTAAACACCAGCCTTCTCAGGCACCACAAAGCCTCCATGTCCAGGGGCCTGAACATGCTGGACAAAGGTTGCCAGAAGTGTAGCCGTGTTTCCAGAATGCCACGGGTCTCACGTACTATATATGAGGAACTGCACGCTATATTTCCAACACTCCCCAAAGTGTAGTTTTCCATGTAGAATGTGCCTGTAAGAAATTGATGATGAGGTCAGGTTTTCTTTTCCGAGGGTCTTGGGGATTTCCTTTTCTTGTAGACCTCAGATTTTTTTTAAACACCACTATTGCATTATTTTTTCATCTAATCTCTATATAGCCATCTTTTCCAAAGTTGAAATAGAAAGTAGCTCTGCCTTTTTGGTTGTCTTCTAATAGTATGTTCATCTATGAGGATGTCATGATCTCCCTTGCCTTGTCCAATGACTTTTCAAGTGAATTGGTTTTGGCCATTATTCCTTTCTTTGTTCACAAGATTTTCCAGAGTCTTCTCCTTTTAACTCATCTTAAGTGTCCCTAACTTGAAAGACTTTCATAATATATATCCTAGAAGATATTCCTAAGGCAATTGCATATGGGAATGCTTCTTAGCTGCATCATGATGAAAGAGAATTTTGGTGTGGGAATCAAGAGAACCAATTAGATTTTATTTCATGAATACTGACTCCATCTTGTGTTGCTACATGTATTACCTGCCAGCTTGTTTTTCTTCAAATCATCCATGGGAAATTAGATAGTATAAGCTATCTATTATTTCATCAATGCAGGCAGATGCTATTAATCAGCAGTTTTCAAGTCTGGGAAAAGAAAGATCCCCAAACCTACTCATCCCTCTCCCACATTACCAAAATTCACTCCCCCATCTCCCAGCTTGGAAAATACCTAATCTTTCCTTCAATCAGAAATCAGATTACCTAATTTTGTATAATGGTGAAATGTTTTCTTTTAACAAATTGTTCTTATTTGATTAATTACTTTTTTTTTTTTTTTTTTCAGTTCAAACGGTTTCCCTTTTATTAAAGTCCAAGTAAATATTATACAGACTGGGACTCAATAAAGAAAACCATGTTCAAATAATATTTTATCAGCATCTCCAGGCAAATCAAGTAGCGTTACCAATAAA
>CM053596.1:130650321-130690511 GCA_028646575.1 Pseudocheirus occidentalis | reverse complement strand
TACTTTCACTTACTCTAATTGAATTTGGCTTAGGGAAGGAATAACATAAACTCTAAACTGGGTATCTTGCCACACAGGAGAGTCGGGGGGGTAGGGATGAGAGGCGGGATGATGGAGGGGAGGGCAGGGTTGGGGGGAAGGGTTGCTAGAAGCACACACTTCAGTAAAGGGACAGGGACAGGGTAGAGAATAGAACAAGGGGGGGATAGGAAGGAGGGCCAAATAATCAGCCTCTCACAATATGTCCACTATGAAAATGTCCTGCGTAATTACACATGTACAGCCTGTATTGAATTGCTTGTCCTTTCAGTGGGGGTGAGTAACTAGAGAGAAACCAATATATCTATATCTATCTATCTATCATTCTATCTATCTATCTATCTATCTATCTATCTATCTATCTATCTATCTATCTCTATATATGTATATACATATATAGATATATATATATAACAACAATAATAATTATCATTATTATTATTAACTACATGCAACTGGGAATTAAGATATACAGGCACTGGGGTAGGGAGACCCACCCTGCCCTACCAGAAAGTTAGAGGGGCGTTGGAGGAGGACATAAAAGAGAGCAGATTGGGGGAGGGGCTTTACAATGGGATTGCTATTTTGGGGTTGGGGACAGGGGAAAGACGGGAAGAAAATTTGTAACTCAGGAAATGAATGATGTAAACAAGAAAATAAAGAAAATAATTATTTAAAAAAAGAAAAGTGATTCACTCTTTCTAATTATAGTAATTCATCGTAATTTAAAAACATATAAGTAAAATATTATGAGAAATACAGAATAGCATGATTTGGGGAATTTCAAGGAATTTCCAAAAATTTGAGTTCTCATTCCCAGATCTTGAAGATTAATATCTATTAGGAATTGGAAATAATATTTGGAGCCAAGCTTGGTCATTATTTTTACATAGCATTGGTTTGGGGGCAAGTAGGTGGTGCAATGGATAGAATGCTGGGATTGGAGTTTTCCTTCAAATGTGGTCTCAGACATTTACTAGCTGTGTGACCCTGGGCAAATCACTCAACTTTGTTTACCTCAGTTTCTTCATCTGCAAAATGAGCTGGAAATGGCAAACTATTCCAGTGTCTGTGTCAAG
Organism: Pseudocheirus occidentalis; assembly: GCA_028646575.1. Classification (NCBI taxonomy): domain Eukaryota; kingdom Metazoa; phylum Chordata; class Mammalia; order Diprotodontia; family Pseudocheiridae; genus Pseudocheirus; species Pseudocheirus occidentalis. Next base: position 130,689,393 of record CM053596.1, on the reverse strand, counting down.
AGAACCCCAAAAGGGGTCGCAAAGAATTGGAAATGACTGAAAACAACTGAATAAAAGCCTTGTTTTGATTTTTTTTATGTGCATTTTAAAGTTACCAAACATATTTTTTTTGGTTCTGCTTACTTCACTTTCTATCAGGCATTATCAGTTTTCCCATGCCTCCCTGTTTTTTGTATTAATCATTTTTCACTGTGTAATAATATTCCATTTTGTTCATATACCACATTAACTATTCCCCAATTGGTGAGCGTCTTTTTATTTTTATTCTTTTCTACTGCCAAAAGTGCTGGCATTAACATTCTGGTTAATATTAATTGTTTGTTTACTTTGGTTAACTCCTTGGCAGTGCCATGGGTGGGGAGGGATATTACTAGAAGTGAGATCTCTAATTCAAAAGGTACAGATTTTCTTAACATAATTTCCAATTGTTTTCCACTATGGTTGGACAAATTTACATCTTCACTAACATTATATTAGTACATCTGACTTTCTACACCCTCCCAACACTGGTGATTCAAGAGTGGATTGTTTGGAAAATTTTATGAAATTTAGAGAAGCAGTAATAACTTTAAGTTCGTAGAGATTCACAACGAGTTAATGTAGGGAATGGAAGGTGAATAGCATGATGTACATCAGATGAAACCAAAGGTAGATAATGAAGAATGAATACATAAGATTAATGTCATTCTTTAAGACTAGTGTTAGGATACTGAAGCTCAGAACAGTATGAGCCTTGTGATCGATGAATGGTATAAACACCGAAAAAGGCTGTTTAGAAAGAGCCAAAACAAAAAACAAAACAAAACAAAAACCAACCCACAACAACAATCCCAAAAACCCAACCAAACAACACACAGAAAACTATGTTGAGGGCAAGGAAAGAAGAGAAATTTGGGGTAGATGTAATGAGTGCTAAGAAAGTTTAACTTCTCAACTCTTATTTTGCTTGTTTCCTATATCGAGGAAAATAATCGTGACACTGGGAAGAAAAGAACAAAAATGGTTAACTGGAAATTAAAACCCCAGCTAAATGCTAAGACAGCATCAGACTACTAGAACATCAACATTTACTTAATGTGATAGAAAAGAAATGAGATATGAACATTTGAATTTAAACAATAGTAACTTTATATGCTTATATTGCATATGCTCATTGTGTAATATATATACAATGAAAGCATCAAACTACTATTAGTCAGTTGGTCAATAAGCATTTAAGATGTTCCTATGTACCAGACATTGTGCTAAGTATTGGGGATATAAAGAAAAGGCAAAAACATTGTTCTCGCCCTCAATGAATTCACATTTAAATGGAAGAGACAATGTGTAAATAACCAGGTGTATTAATACATGCAGAGAGATGAAAGGTAATCTTAGAGCAAATGGCATTGTAGAGGTGGGGGAGTGAGAAACTGGGAACACTCTACAGAGAGTGGGATGTGAGTTGACTCTTGAAAGAAGCCAGGGAAATGAAGAGGTGCAGGTGGGGAGAAAGAGCATCAAGAACATGGGGGACCACCCTTCCATACCATTGGTTTTGTGAGGCTTTTGAATGCCAGACAAGATTGTATATTTGATCCTGGAGATATGGGGAGCCACTGGTGTTAACTGAATAGGGAGTTGACCTGGTCAGACTTTTGCTTTAGGAATATTACTTTGGTAGTTTGTGTGCAGGGAAGAAAGATTGGAATGGGGGAGAGACAAGGTAGGGACACCTGTTAGAACACTATTGCAATAGTCATATAGAAATATGGAGGTACTTAGGGAGTGGAGATTATAATGAGAGCAGAGCAGGCTTAGGAGGAGATAATGGGAAAGGTGGACAAACAAGACTGTGATTAGAGAGATTTTTTTTTTTTACTGCGATGAGTGTTGAGTGACTTGTTTAGAGTCAAATAGCTAGCAAGTAAGTATCTGAGTCCAGATCTGAACTCAGGTCTTTCTGACTCCAGGGCTGGTGCTCTATCCATTGTGCTACCTAACTGCCACCTCCTTTTCTGAGAGAGAAAGGAATTTTTAAATTCTTTTGAAGTAGAACAGTTTTGACTATACTAAGGTATAATGTGTGACCATTTCTGTTAAATGACTGGGGTCAAATGGAGATGAATATCTTGAGTATTACTGAAGGTCATGAACTTGGCAAAGAAGATTAATTGGAAATACTTCTTTATTTCAACATCAATCTTGGTTAACCCTTTTATTTTCTGTATTCATACATAGCTTTTGATAACTATTTTTTTTAACATGCCCTGCTACAATAGGGACTTCTTCTCCCCTTCCATGTCCAAGATACCGATTATTTTACGTGTGCTCTACTAAGCTAGAACAGCAATCAAGTGATTGTGTAGACATACTCTGGAGTTATTTTTCCACAATATCTCTTCTTCTGCCGCATCTATTCCTGCTCCTTCCACCCTAATTTAGATTCCCAGTATCTTAGGTCTAAACTGTTATAATAGCCTCCTGAATTATCTTTCTGCCTCCAATCTCTCCCTTCTCTAAACCATACTTCTTTCTCACAGCTGTCAAAATAATCTTTATGGTGTATAGGTGTGACCATATAACTGGCATCCCCAATAACCTTCGTTGGCTGCCTGGCCTTTGAGATAAGTTGCAAACTCTTGAGTTAGCATTTAAGCTTCCTCACCATCTGAACATGACTTACCCTCTCAGCATAATTCCTCATTTCATACAATGTCTCTCTTTATACTCTACATTCCAGTCAAATTGTAGTACTGGTCAGTCAATAAGCATTAATTAAGCACTTACTAATGCCAGGCACTGTGCTAGGAGCTTATCAAAGAAAGGCAAAAATATTGAACCTAATTTCAAGTAGTTCCCATTCTAATAGGGGAGACAACACGTCATAGTTGTACACATACAGGGACAACTCTGGACCCATTCTTCCCTGAGCAAGGCCAGTTACATCTCCTTCTCAAGGTTATAGTAGGAACCACTGAAGGGTTGGTACATGTCTTTCTCCAATGTTGTCTGCTCAGGTTCCATTCAAGTAGGTTCTCACTATTAACTAGCAGGGATTATTGCCCATGTTCCATTTAATTAATGAATATCAATTAGCTTTTACAAAGGGATTTTTATTTAAAAGATATAGCAAGAAAGTGAGTGTGCTACATACATTTCCTACCAGCACCAGGAAGTACACACTCACCTATTCCAGCTTGGTCCCCAGGAGTGGGAATGGATTAGGCACATTGTACAGATATGGGTCCAGAGTACCTGGAATGCTCATATACTTTAGGAAAGGAGAATGACTTGAGACTTCAGAGCAGGTATATGTCAAGAGGTTAGAGGGAGGTACGTTTAAGATGTGACCTTTTTCAGCAAGCGTTCACATTTTATTTGTTCCTAGGAATAGAACTATGAGCTGGGGTGGGGGAGGGAGGGGAAATCCCTCTCTTACTCCCCATCCTCAGGACACTACCTTTCCTTGTAGGAAGAGCATTGGATCCAGAGTTCAAATCCCAGCCCTCTGCTACTTGTAAAATCCATTGCTTCCTTCAATCCTTCCTTTTACGTGAAGGCTTTCTGATTCCCACCCCGCCCCCAGCACTGGTGTCCTTTCCTCCTGACCAGGAACAAAGGAAACACATATTTATAAAGCACCTACTATGTGTCAGCCACCGGACTAAGGTCCTTTACAAATATTCTCTCATTTGATCCTCACAACAACACTGAGAGGTAGGTGCTATTATTATCCTAATTTTACAATCGAGGAAACAGAGGCAGAGATTGCAATTTGCCCAGGGTCACACAGCTAGAGAGTATTTGGAGCCAGATTTAAACTTAGGTTTTCCTGATTCCAGGTCTATGCAGCCCTTACTATTTATTTTGTCTTCGTTTCATATATATGTAGTTATTTTCTTTCCTGAGAACAGGGCTAATTTCATTTTTAAAATCCATATATCTTCTATACCCAGCACAATGGCTGACACATGGTAGGTACTTAATAAAGACTTGTTGAATGATTGTGTGGCCCTGGGCAAGTCATTTAACCTTTATGGACTTAAGTTTTTTTATTGGTATGTCACTAAGGTCCTGGGATCCCCCAAAGACTCTGGGCTTACATGAACTCAGCTCTAATTCTAGAGCCTGATCCAAGGAGATAATTTTCTCTCTCTTTGGTTCATGGTACTATATAACCTCACAATTTTGTTCTGAAGAAATATCCACAATAAAACTTAGATATAATATAGCTCATGTGTAGGTAACAGGATGTAATCTACTATATGTGTGTAAGACTGGTTTGCTATCACTTATACTACCTAGTACAATGGAAACACTAATTAGATTTATACTTCTTAATGCTAGCAATCAAACTTTATTAATCAAATTCATGCAAACAGTTTATATTATCTATCAGACAATATAAATATTACCCCTTCCAGGAACAAACTACTGATTTAATTTCCTAGGGCTTTTCAGTAAGTATATCTCCTGCTGTTACTCAATGATATGATTCCCTCTCTGCCCAGCCAGAGGCTGTGTATCTTCCTCTAAAGTGATTGCCTGACAAGTCAGTAAATCTCTGTCACTCAATGAGTGTTACCTTCAGGCCAACATGAGGATGCTAGAATCTTAAGTGGGAATGGGGAGAGAACAGGAACCAGCTTCAGTAGTAACTTAAGGTCAGGCTAAAGACCAAGGGTTTCTGGTGGTTTTCTTTTATTTTTACCTATTAGTGTTAGCCAAGTTATTATTTGTTATTTATTTTTAACAGGAAACTATCAAAGCTAACATCATTAATAAGTATTTATCAGCTGTTTCCACCACCCCCTACCAGATTTGGGGGAATATATCATTAGTAGTTCACCAGATTTGGGGACATACTATTAGTAGCTATTTTCTAAATTGGGGGGAGACATATTTATACCAACTTATAACACTGAAGTCTTTATGTTATTGCAGGGGAAAAAACTATGTAATTATCAGTTACAAAGGAGACTTAAAACACGGTCAGATATGTCAAGGAAGCAAACTTATTCTCACTATCCAGGATCATATATGGATAGTGGGTATGAGACATCTTTATTTCAACCACCACAGAAAATGTGTGAGGATGAACAATTGCATAGACATAAAGCCCTTAAACAGCTCATTAGAATTCCTCACTTCTCCTGCTCCCATCCCTACCCCAGGTATAGACACTTTCAGGAATTACTGAACAGGGAAAGATAGGGACTGTGGAACCAGGCCCCCAGGATTCTTTAGAAAGAAGGAGTCTGAAGAGATGGTCCAGTGTCATAGAAAGAGAAGCTCCCCTTACCTAGTTGCCTCTGTCTTCTTTTCTCTTAGGAAAGAGGTCATTGCAGTGGGACAGAGGCTCTGTGGGGGCTGCCTCAGCTACTCTCTGGTAGGACTTCCCTAGAGGGGTTGCTTCAGCACTACTGGACAGGACACTATTGTTCTCTTTTACAGCATTCTTTTCTTAACCTCCCAGGTTAGCAATGCTTCAAGTGTAATAAGATCAATTCTGATGGTTTATGTGTTAGTCAGTTACCCAAAACTTACTAAATGTCTAGTATATGCCAGGCGCTGTGCTAAAGGCTCAGGATATTAAAAGATGCAAAAGACAGCCCCTGCCCTCAAGGAGCTCACAATCTAATGGGGGAGACAAACAAATGCGTAAAAACTAGCTAGACATTGGCTAGATAAGAAATAATTTAAAATTAAGGGGGTTAAGGAAAGCTTCCTGTAAAAGATGATATTTTAACTGGGACTTAAAGGAAGCCAGAAAAACCAGGAGGAAGCAAAGAGGAGTGAGAGAAATCCAGTCTTTGGACACTACCAGAGAATACTTGGAGCAGAAAGTAGTGTCTTATTGGTGGAACTGCCGGGAAGTCAAGGTAAGTGGATTGAGGAGCACCTTTCAGGGAATAAGGTATACTTACTTTAGTAAGGAGTATATTCAGTAAGGAGACTGGAAGGGTAAGAGAGAGCTACGTTGTCAAGGGCTTTGAATGCCCAAAAGTGATTTTGTATTTGATCCAAGAGGTAATAGGGAGCCACTGGAGTTTATTGTGTAGGGAAGTGACATGGTCAGACCCATGCTTTAGGAAAATCATTTTGCTGGTTGAATGGAGGATGGATTGGAACAGCGAAAGAGGTTAGGATTGATGGAGAGTAACCTTAGTAGGCTAAAGCCCTCTGCTTCTCATCATTCACTGCATGGTTGTTAGAGGTCAAATATTAAGTGGTAGAATCTTTGGATCAGGGACCAATAGGGCTGGGCTCCATTTTCCAAGATACAAGGTTTCCATATTCCACCCCCACCCCACCCCCCTTTCTCTGTTCCATTTAATTCCAAGTCTAAGATCCTCTGTTAAGAAAAACCCAACAACACAGGATGAAATAGGGCTTACAATGTCTGGGGTCAGCTGGGTGAAGTTTGGGGAATAGGATATAATAGATGGGAAGTTTTAGAATGTAGATGTGATGGAGAGGATAACAGGCACTATGGGCATCAGCCACCCCACTTACCTTCTCTGAACCCCATCTGTAAAATGGAGAAATGATATTGTACCTACTTCACAAGGTTGTGAGGAAAGACAAATCATCAGACTTGAGTTTGTGAAGCTAGAGACACAAAGAAAGGCAAAAATGTCCCTGCCTTCAAGGAGGGTTTAGTCTCAGGGGTACGACAACATTCAAACAACAATGTACAAGCAAAATGAATACAGGATAAAGTGGAGCTAATCTCCGTGGGGAGGTACTAACATTAAGGGGGATAGGGAAAGGCTTTTTACAAAATGTAGGAATTCAGCTACGACTCAAAGGAAGCCAGGGAATCCAGGAGACAGAGATGAGGAGGGAGAGCATTTGAGGCATAAAGGACAGTGAGTGAAAATGCACAACCAGTAGATTATGTGAGTGTGTGTGCGTGTGCGTATGTGTGTGTGTAACAGCAAGGAGCCAGTGTCACTGGATCATAGAATATGTGGAAGGTAATAAAGTGCAAGAAGATTGGGAAGGAAAGGACCAAGTTATGAAAGTCTTTAGAAGCCAGACAGAATTTTATATTTAATCTTGGAGGTAATAGGGAACTAATGGAGTTAGTTTATTGAATGGGGTTGAGGGGGTGGTGACATGATAATGTGCGCTTTACAAAGGTCACTTAGATAAGACTATGGTGAAGAGATTGTCCTGGTTGGAAGACAAACCAGAAAGTTACTGCAATAGTCCTGGTGTGAGATGATAAGGGCTGGCACCAGGGTGCCAGGGTGCCAGGGTGGGGGCGGTGTTACAGTAGAGAAGAAGTCATGCTCAAAAGATTGTCAGAGACTGAATGTACAGGACTTGGCAGCTGATATGGGGCAGGGAGGTGAGAGAGAGGACTTGCAAGTCTTCTCAGACTTCAAAGAGCTATCTAAATGTATCTGTTGTTTCTCAAATATCATTTCATCTTTATGAGGACATAAGGGACCAAAAAGTTCCTTTGAATGAAGCAATTTTGTTGGACAAGGGAACTGTCCTGTCCTGATTGTGATCTGGGAAAGGAATACAAGAGATAGAATCAAGGTACATGATATTTTTTATGCTAGTTTCTCAAATTATCTGCCCGTTTCTCCTCCCTCCACTGTTTTGGCAGCTCTTAAGCATTATCAGGCTTCTTGGACTTGCTGATGACCATGTAGGCACATGTGTTTAGAGAACTGCTCCAACCACATTGAAGAACCAGGAGGGCATGTAGCAATAAACTTGGAGAGATGACTAGAAGCAGGTCATGACTCTATGAACACAACTTTTTTCCTTCCATTTTCATTATGTTTAATAATAGACATGGTCAAAGAATGTTGACTATTTTCTTTGAATGTGGATATAGTGACCAGGAACATGAGAGCCTAGCTATAGAGTGGTGTTTCTAGAACAATAGTTCTGAAAGTGTTGTCCAAGGAACCATTTCAGAGGATCTTCAAGGTCAGAATTAGTCTAATAATAATACTAATATGTTATTTGCCTATTACTCTTCCTTTTTCCAACTACATATCTGTATGAGACCTAGTTTTCTTTATATGTTTCACCCAAAACAACATGTCATAATGGAACAAATACAAAAGCAGATAGGAGAAGCTAGCTCTCTTTTATTAAGCTGAACATCCAAGAAATTTGCAGAAATATTCCACTCATTATTTATTTTTTTTTTGTTTTGGAAAATATTTCTTATGTTAAGTTTATTATTTTAAGTGAATCAAATAATATATTTAAATTGGTCAATTTCAATTTTTAAATCTGCAAAATATCTAAATATCATGTAAATATCAATAGATATGAGCCATATCAACAAGATCTCTTTGGGGTCTTCAATAACTTTTAAGAGTGTAAAAGGGCATACCCTAGAAATTGTCAAAGATGACAAAAGATGGGAATCCTCAGTTTTGGAGGGGCTGTGGGAAGGTATATATGCTCATGTACTCTTGGTAGAGCTGTGAATCAGTATAGCCATTTTAGAAAGCTATTTCAAATTATGCAAACAAAATTGATAAAATGTCCATACTTTTTGACACAGATTCCATTATTAGGCTTGTATCCTAAAGAGACTATTGATGAACATAAAGTCCCTACATACACCAAAATATTTATAGCAGCACGTTTTGTGACAGCAAAGAATTGGAAACAAAATAGATATTCATCACTTGGGGGGTGGCTAAAAAAGAAATTATGATGCATGAATGTAATGAAATACTGTTGGTGTTGAGTCATTTCAGTTGTGTCCAATTCTTTGTGACCCTATTTGGAGTTTTCTTGGTAAAGAAAAGTGGATTTCTATTTCCTTCTCCAGCTCATTTTGTTGTGCCGAAAGATTTTGGAAGTGGATTTTATTTAGCGTGTGCTGTTCAGGGCTACATCTTACCTTGCCCAAATCAAACAGGCCTGACCAAGGGGAGATCACTGATATATATATATGTAGGGACCCCCCAACTCTCAGTGGTCAGGGATTGTGTAATAAGGGGTTTACAGCAGGGATTTGCTAGTACACATTTCAAGTCTCACATGCAGGGAAACCTTGGGGGGCCCTGCAGCCAACTTCCTTGATGAAACAGGAAGATGACTGGCTAGGGCAGAATGGGGGGAGGGGAAAGGATCAAGGGAGCCAGGTGAGGCCAAGTACAACAATTTCACAGATAAGGAAACGGAGACAAAGAGGGTTAAGTGACTTGCCCAGGGTCACATAGCTAGTAAGTGTCTCAGGCTATATTTGAACTCAGAAAAATGAATCTTCCTGACTACAGGTCTGGCACTCTATCCACTGAGCCACCTAGCTGTGCTGTAAGAAATGACAAAAGTGGTGATCACAGAAAAACACAGAAAGATGAACAGATGAAGAGTGAAGTGAAAGTTACAAAATCACAAAGAATAAGCCCGGTTTAAAGAAGAGATATAAGAATACACTCTCTCCCCTCTCCCTGAGATATGTTGCACATTGTCTTGTATACTGCAATAATGTATTCCCTCCTTGAATAATTAAAATAAAGACACTCTACTTTTCTGTGACCTTAAAGAAACTGACACATGACGTACATAACTTACTTATATTGCTGAGGCTGATGAGTGCCCTCATTGTAGTACCTTGAACTTCACATTAGGGCACACAGGTCATATTCAATAAGAGGTGCTTTTTTGAATGTCTTAAAGAATGTAAATAGCAGTTAATGGTGATGGTAGAGAGGCAGAAGGGGGAAGAACATTTCACTGTGGTTGTGGTGCCCAGAAGGTGGGTCATGTCCCTGACCCTTTTAAGATCATTGCTCTTATCTCCAGAAAGCTCCAGTGAAGGACTGATCTTTAGATGTCTTAAGCTGACTTGTTATTGTATTTGATGGAATTCCAGTGAAAAGAATACTCTTTAGGTTCCTTGTTGGGGGAAGGAAAGGGAGACAGAAAACAATGGTAGTCCCCATTTTGTTCCCTGGTATAGGAGAAAGAAGCAAATAAAGAACTCATCATCCTCCATAGGTTTTTTTGTTTGTTTTTAGAGGGGGGAAGGCAAGGTATTTGTGCTAAAGTGACTTGCACAAGGTCACATAACTAGTAAGTGTGTCAAGTGTCTGGGCTGTATTTGAATTCAGGTCCTCCTGACTCCAGGGCTGGTGCTCTATTCACTGTGTCACCTAGTTGCCCCCCTTCATAGGTTTTTGATGAAAAGCAATAATTTTATTTTTGGCATCCCTACAGAACTGTACTAAGCTCGGCCTTTTTTTGTGGACTATAGTTTTTTGGGAAAACAGATCTTTTGTAAAATTGAACCAGGGAACACAGCCCTTCATCCAGGGTTTACTTTTATGGTTATGCTTTACTCATCTTGAAATGTTGCTTCAGGGTATTGAGTCAGTTGACTTTTTGGTTATTGAGTTGGCTAGACTTTCAGGGCTCAGAATTCTGCAACTTGACCTTAATTATCCATCTACCTTCTTCTGTAGTTGGTACTATCCTTTAGTGGCTTCTCTTCTTACATTTCTACTTATACACCTGTAATGCTAATGGGATTTGAAGATCTTTCCCACACATTAATAGACCTCATGTGGAGCCCAACAAGAGAAACTTGATTAGGGGAGGTTTTTTTTACAGGAAGGCCCACACCTTTTGTTATTTTGTTATTAGACAGTAGGTCATGAGTGTTGTGATGCCCTATGTCTCTGAAGAAGGATATACACACACATGCATATATACATACACATACACACAAGCATACATACATACATACATATGTACATATATAGACTTTGAAGGTAGCATTTTGCTTTGGGGCTCACTCATTGGAAGAATATTTATGTGATGTAACCAGATCAAACTTTGGGTAGCTGTTAAGGAGCCCCTGGGCTTTGAAAACCCAAATATTGGTGCTTCTCTCTGAGGTGACTATGTATGTATTTAATGGTCAGACAGTTGGATCTGTCTGTTGATCTGTGATGTATGTATTTTTTGGTCAGACACTTAGAAGCCCCGTTGGTCTTTATGCTATTATTTCTGCTTGTAATTTCTCTTCATATTTTCTCTGAAGTTCGGGGTGCTGTTTTTTTCCTCTGAACTAAGTAACGATATTTATGTTGGATTAAAGTAAGATTGTTGACCTCTTTTGAGTTGCCTTCCTTTAGAAAAGCAGATCAAAGAACTTGCGCTAGCAGCCGTCCTGTGTACTGGTGTTATTGGTCTTACACTTCCACAGCAGCTGCAAGTAGCTTTGCTATTACAACACCATTAATCAATCAAGCATTTGTATCAACAACCATCATCCAAAGAAAAAGCAAAAACAATGAATGCCATCAAGAAACTTATATTCTAAATGATGAGACAACATATTTAAATCCGAACAAATAAGACAAATACAGAGCAGATAGAAGGTAATCTTTTTTAAAGTAAAATTTTTATTGATTTCACTATTTTCTAATTATATGTAAAATTATTTAACATTTAAAAAAAATTCTGAGTTGTAGATTTTCTCCCTCTTTCCCACCTGTCCCTTATCTCTTAAGAAGGCAAGAAATATGATATTGATTATACATGCGAAGTCATATAAAACCTATTTCTGTATTAGTCATGTTGTAAAAGAAAACACACACACACAATCAAGAAAAGTAAAGTGAAGGAAGTATGCTACCTTAGGTGCTGGACAAAGATAAACTGAAACAAATCCCTGTACTCAAGAAATCCACATGCTCCTGGGAGTATATGACCTTCACATTGATAAAACTTGTTCTAGAAAAACCAAGGATGGAGAGTAGGTTCCTTCTGTTCAGATGTAAGAGTTGGGAGGTACAGTGATAGTACACTAGTCAATCAATGAATAAATCACCCTAGCTTACATAATCTTATCAGCTGAACATATTTCTTTTGAAAGGTATTAAGCTAATTACTACCTGTAATACTCGTTGGAATTTCTATATAATATCACTAATTCAGAATCTAGGTAATTTAAGAGTAATTTGAATCAAACTCCTGAGAAGGAATCACTTGTATCAGAAAAGGAAGACTCAGCCTCTCTCAGTGCACTTGACTAAGAGGAGAATCTTTTTAATGTTCTGAAGGTGAAAGCATTTGGACCTTGTCTTGGAGCCCTAATGGTGTCTCCAAGACAACAGTGGCTGGTGACGAGTGTCTGCATATGGAGCTCAGAACAAATAGACATACTGAGGAAAAGAAGCTTCAAGATTCTACCACTACTGCATCACAAGGTACTCCATACCCAAGTAGAATATCATTAGGAATTCAAGAAAGGGAGAATAGTATTTTTAGGAACTATTAGCCCTCTTATCTAATGTACTCTATGATTGGTCCTACTTTCCCCTGGCTTCTGTATGTATCAGATCACATTCTTAGTTTGGTGGGATATTTGTACCAACTATTCTAACTATACTACCTTAGTAAATATCAATTTCTAAAAGCTAATTAAATTTGGCTAGCTAATCTATACGGATTGACAAGCTTTGGGAGAAGCACACTGCAAGGGGGCTCAGGAGCTGTAGTATCAGAAAACTAATTCTCTCAGCCTCTCAAAGTCCCATAGAATAGAAAAGAGAAGTATAAAGGCTGCCTTCTTGGGACCCAGCTTGTGATTGCAAGTAGGAATTGGAAAGGTAGTCCTAGAGGATAATATGTACAAAGATGGTGCATCATTTTTTATTGATTCTATTTACAATTAATTGATTTTGTCCTGTAATTTCCTAAGTCATGATTCTTCATCTCTTAGTTTAGAAATTCAGCAGGCCTATAATGAATCAAATTTGGAAATCTAGTTCTCTTGGTATTTACTGTTCTATTCTTGCCTCAAGGAAATGTGGTATCCTTGAGGGATGTGGGTAAACACCAGGGAGTCTGCTCCAGTATTTTTAGGAATGTAATGGTAATTAATTTAAGTTTGAAGACCCCTTTTTTGTTATGTCAAGTAAGCAGTACTTAACCCTTAGTAACTAAGGGCTAAGTACGGCTGTGAAAGAAACAAAAGGTGTGAACTCTGTCTCCTGTTGGTGACATAACAGGAAGTGGTTGACAAAGACAGGAAACCAATGTATGTGTGTGTGTGTGAGTGTGTGTGTGTGTGTGTGTGTGTGTTTATGTGTATGTGTATAAGAAGAGCCCCAGAGACAGTCAGAACCAAGAATTTTCTACCTGGAGGCTCTTGGTGGAGGGAGCAGAAGTTTCCCAGCGTCTGGAATCTGGGCTGCTATTTGCTGGACTAAGAACTGAGTTGGAGTTTTCTTGAGACCAGAATCTGGTGAAGGCTAAAGTTGCTCCTGAGAAGGCCACCTGGAAGGCTGAGATTTTTTCTGGGTCCTAGGGCCAGCCGAAGTACTGTAGGACTGAAGAAGCATGACTAAGATAAGACTTTGTGGCTTGGTTGATCCTTGAGTTCCTGGCAACAGAAGTGGTGAAAGGTTTGAGATGTGCTAGACCCCGTGAACTTCCGTGTGTAGCAAGAACTTCCCAGAGGACTGGACAAGGACCTGGGAGTTATCTGCCTCTGAATCCAGGTGACTGGTAGGTTCAGGTAGGAGCTGGGACCATGAAAGGGGATCCAGGGAATCTGAGAGACCACCCCGAGTCAAGATGAAGAAAAAGCCTCTCCTTAGAGATTGAATGTGATGATAAAATTGAAGTTTACTAGAGACCAAGGGGTGGGGGTGGGGGTGAGTTTGTGTAATTTTCTAATGATTGTATTTAGTGATTAATGATACTTAGTGACTGATTGCTAGAAAAAAGTGACTGATTAAGTTAACCTATGATTGCTCCACGAGTGGAAGACTAACTATTGTATTGTGAGATGACTTAATGACTAAACAGGAGGCAAACCTCCTTAGGGATAGTAGATGGTTATTCTTTTGTTCTTTGTTCTTAATACTGTGACCACTTTGGCGAAAACTATGCGGCCAGTCTAATGTTAAGCTGTTGTGAACACTATATTGTGATTTTCTGTGATAAGATGTGATGTTGTGAATATTATGTTGTGATTTGTTGTGAATGTTTGCCTTGATTTGTAATGGAACAAATGGAGTGTTCACTATACTATGTAATCAGAACTTTAAAAGCTGTTCACAGTAGCATCCTTTTGGGAAGCTGCTTGTGTATGGTGTTACAACCATCAAGCTGTCCTCCAAGAATGTCTAGTTTGCTATCCAAAGAAGACTGGTTCACTATATCTAACCTTGCAGGTGGACTCAAACAATTAACATTTCTTAGTCACAAGAAGGAAGGAAGGAGTTTCTAGCCTCTCATTCCTAATTTCCAACCAATCATCTTATTTTCCATGCCTCAACTTTGAAACCAATTATATTAACTTCATTATTCATGACATTGAGCTCTTGTATCCAATTATAACTTTTTCCTGCTTATGAAATCTTGTTCTTTGTTCTGTACTGTCCCAAAATTATTTAAGGCAGCTATCCCCCTCATTTGGGGTCTTAGCTCTCCTGAGGAAGCTGAAATCTTATTTACTGGTAAATTTCTGTTTTGTTAATAAGTTCATCATGCTCAGAACTTTGTGCCTCAGTTTACCTTAATTTTAACTGTTATTATGGCATCAGGAAAACCGTATGAGTGGTGATATTCCATTGGATGGGCCAGTTCCCTTCAGGTGGGTCATAATACAGACATTACCTGAGCTATTGGGTGGCTAAGAATAGAGAAGATATTGTCTTGTCCTAAAATCTCCAAGGGACAATAGGATCAAAGGAATTAGCTGAAGAATTTGGGAAGTTACTATTGAATGCAGTCATCAGAGGAACTACCTGACCCTGACCCCATGGTTGGAGCAGATTCAAACTAGTTGGAGCCAATCTTGTGGTTTATCTGGAAACTCTCCACTGATATGCCTGGAGCCCACTGTTCTGCCAAGATGTTACTATTCCCCAAGTTTCCCCAGCCATCTCTATGAATATTCAGCTATTTGCAAAACAACTTATGTAAAAGCTTTTTGAGATTGTGCCTTCCATGAACACCCTCTCCCTTTTGAAGTGTATTTAAACCCTGCCCCTTTTGCCCCTACCAGGTAGCTTGGTGGGAAAACCAAATATCTCAATACAAAGTATTCCCATGTGTAATCTGTCTCTCTTGTCAGATGTCACAGGATGTCCCCCTTATGGGAAGACCAACTGAAGCATGCATCAGGGACATTTCCCTATTTGTTCCACTGCAGGTCAACAATGCAGCAGGAAATGGAGTGTTGAAAGTCTCTCTGGAAGATTTTAGGCCCACAAACCATTCTTCACTTTAATTCATATCTCCCTTATGGAAAGGTTTAGGAAGTCCATTCTCTCTGAACACTACAGATGAGGTTTCAGATGGATAGAAATGCTCCTTCTCCCCAAAATAGTAACTTACATTTATAGAGTGCTTTAAGATTTGTAAAGCATCTTTTTCACATCAACTTTTTCAGGTAGGTAATATAAATATTATCTTTCCTGGTTGTTCAGGGAAGTCTAAAACTCATGCTGTCCAGAGTAGAAATTTAAACGGGGGAATAAATGAATCTCACTCAAAATATTTAAAGCAGAACATTTACGAATCTGGAGCCTCCACCATGAATGTGGACTCTGTCCTCTCAGTCAGTAAACTCTATATTCATAAGACACAGACATTTAATATACCACGGCATTGGAGTTTATTTGGCATAACAAAAATAAAAGGAGAAAAATGTTAAGGCTCCGAGATCAAATCCCAACCATCCCCCAAATCTCATAAAATATTTTATCACATGCATAGATTATGGGCATGAGTTTCAGAACTTGATATATTAAAAGGTAACTGAGGCAGCATGGGGAAAAGGGAATGATTTTTCCTATTGCCTTACCAACAAATGAAATTTTCAATACTGTCACTCCCTTTCCACTCCAAAACTACCGCATCCATGCTGATCTCCATCATCTACATCTCTGAGACCTGTGAAAATGGAGAACACTTCTCTTGGTTCTTTCTCCTATGGACCCTTTCACTGGCAGAGTCTTGGGCTTTGACAACAAATGATCATCAGTGGCCACCAGGGTCTGACAGAATGTAATCCCTGAAGTCATAGGATATTTACAGGGCAAGGAAACTTAAAGGTTATCAAGTCCAATTCCTTCCTTTCATAGTTGAGAAAACGGAGGCAAATAGAGGTTAAGAGACTTGCCTAAGGTCATACAGCTTTTAAATGTCTGAGGCAGAGTTTGAATTCAGATCTTCCTGACTCCAAGCTCAGCATTCAATCTGCTGCACCACACAACTGTACAAACTTTGTCTTAACCTGATTACAGTGGCTCCTCTTTCCCTATTACATGGTTTTCTTTACTGTTCTTCCTTGGACTCCAGGGAAGGGAAAATGGTGAAAGTGACAAGCCAGGAGAAAGGGAGATGGGTAAGATGTGTGCAAGTGAGAAGAATAGAGAGGAGTCATTTAGACTGATCTTTCCACTCTCCTCCATATGCCTTAAATGTCCATTGTCCACAATTTAGGTTATTATCATGCAGGAGTCTCTTTATGATTGTTTTACAGCATTCACAGTGACAGTGTTTGCCCAAATAAATGTCTCCTTGAGATGTACTGGCTCATTTAACTGTAACCATCACAGTGTGAAAATGTACAAAGTGCTTCTCAGTTTTCCTCCACCCCACCATTCAAGGGAGTGAATTAAGGGATGGATATTCTCTGCTTCCCTCTGGAACTTAGCCATGGGACATCAGGCCAGGTGAACAGAGAGGTCAGTGTCCATATCTCCCAGGTTTCTTCCCCTGGAAATTCTTGGATTTCCCGTTTAACTCTGATTAAATTCCTTGAGTTCTGAGACTATTCCTCTAGTCTCCTCTGATCTTCTGTCCTACCATATTTTTAATCTTTTATTTAATAAAGATTACTCAAATAACTGAGACTACTATATGTAGTGTCTTGTGCTAGACAATGAAGGGAGTTCAGAGGTGAATTGACACGGTAGGCTCAATCAGGAGAGATTAGACCAGCTAGTCTCTTGGTAGTTTACCTCGGGGACACGTTGAATAATGAGGCGAGAGTCAGAGATGAATAATAGCTCCATTTAATCTCCGAGAGAACAAAGCTTAAAAAGCTAAGTAAAGCGTGCAGCGTGTATGATTGGGTGACAGTACCAATCCCTATCCAAATACCGCGCGATCACCTCCTGCATGGATGACTCTGTCCAATCCGGACCATGGAAGGGAGAGCCGAACCAGCCGTCATAGCTACGTTTCACAGCGCCAGCGGTCCAATGAGGACTTCCTCATGCAAACGTGTAACTGGCTGTGACCCTCAGGCAGTTAGTCTTGAAACCTCCGCATGTTTTGTCTTGTAGCTGGAGCAGAGTGTGAGAATGTGCCCAGAGGCTCTCAGCAGTGAATTACCAGCATCCCTTCTTTTGTAGAGATTTATACCCTCATTACTATAGTCTAGTAATATAGGTGACAATGATAGACAAATACCACACAGAGGCATCACGTGTTAAGTGTCTTAGAGGAGCCACGTCAGATTCAGGTCAGCTGCAGCATACGGCCAGCCTTTCCAGTGTGGGGGAACAGATTAAAATATAAACAGGAAATGTTGAACAAAATAAATAAAAATACAATACAACATGGATAGTGTCAATCTGTGGTTTTCTAAGTCAATATGCACCCTTTCCTTTTAAGTTTGATATTACTGCCTTTGAGAATGTGCCTTATGGAGAACTGAGGTAGTTTAAGGACTGGAGAGACTTCTGTGAGAAGATAATTTGGAAATCAACGAAGACTGTGCTTTTTTCCAAAGCCGCCCCCAATGGAGGTAAATAACTGGGAAGGCAGGAGAGTCAGGCCAAGTACCTGACTGGCCTGAAGTTTTCTCAGTCTGAATGGCCCATTTTTGCTTTTGGTTCTACCCTAGATGACTGGGAGAACTTTCTAATTGGGGGCTGGGATCCTGAGATGTTGTATCTCAAGGACATTGGAGGTGATGGAGAGAATTCTAGGGGCTGAGATATAGTGGAAAAAGTATTGTGGCCCCTTGCAATGTCCAGTCCAGTTTGTGAGGTTTTATGAAAGCATTGGAAAGCTTGTTAAGTTTCTACAATGGAGCAGGTGATTTCAATGCTGTAACAATCTGGGGTCTTGCAACCCTCCACTGTGAACTGAAGTCCTTTGGCTGTTTTTTTCCCTTAGAAGAATGGTACAGGTTTATCTATCAAGGCCTTGAGAAACTTGGTTTGGGTAAAGATGGGGACTTTTAGTGGGTATTGCTGTCATTTTGGCCCTGATAATGGGTCTGTTGCAGGTGAGAAATCTTTTCCAAAGGAAGAGTTCTTTCTAAGGACAAAGTGAGTGGACTACATCACCCTGAGCTCTTGAGGAGTTCCTGTAACAGAGCCTTTAAGCTGGAGCTTCCTGTTCCTGTCTTCCTCACTCCTTAGAGAGGATCTAGGGATAAGGCAGTCTTATTGCAGGACCTATATAGGTATTAAATATAGAGATGCAGATAGGTAGGTGAATAATGATAACCTTGTCTCATGGGCTTGGCTTTATTTTCTTCCTTTCCCTACTTGTTGCAAGGGAGACCAAAAGAGCCTTAGAGTTCAGAAATTAGGGGATTCCAGACTTAGAGTCTTTGGCAGCTGGTTGGAAGAGTGGTCTGTAAATTGTTATCAACTGCGTAGAAGTTAATGATTGTACATTAAGAAGAGAGGTGCAATGAATTTCTAACCCAAAGTCAGAGTGAGTTTTTTAAAAGGGAATTGGCCTTGAGTGACTAGTACATTAAGGTTAAAAGGTACATTGAAGTCTGAAAATTTTGATCTTAGATGCATCATCCTGAAGAGGAAATGCCTATTTTAGCCAAAGCTCAGAGAAACACATAGACTTTCTACAGATTGCATCTGGCTTATGGGATAAAAGGTCTTATGCACTGTTTGTTTCAAGTCTGATGACTAGGGATGGCAGGATTTTGTGTTTTTTTTCTTCTAAACGAGCTGCTGTAGGAAAAAGCCTCTGTCCTTTAAGCTAAACATAGGGGCAGCATCCCTTCTTTTGTAGAGAAGATTTATGCCCTTAATTGAGGCACTCCAGCTGAAGCCTGAAGGAGGAAGTAGAGACAAGTTTCACTCCTTTGTGCTCAGGGGAGCCATACTTGGCAGTGACTACAGAGCCAGTAGTTTATCTGTCAAGTAGAGCTTACATGACATTGCCATGGTCACAGATCCGATGGAGACTTAGACACACAAGAGAGACTGAATGCCTGGTGAGATCAGTGGGGAGTGGCCCAGAAGGACCAGCCCAATAATATCAACAGAAAGTATCAGTAGTCTTGCATGAGTTGCTCCTCTGCCCTTGGGGCTGGGCACGTGTATACACAGTTATGTACGCCTTCATCGCTGGAACACTGAGAATATGTGTATGTATCTCCATGTGTATGCTACTCTGCACATTTCTATGTGTTCACTCATTCTACTGATATTGTGTCCTTGTAGGAGAGTATCCTTCTGGTTGACGAAGAAAATAATTTAGGGGTGTCTAGGTGGCACAGTGAATAGAGCACCAGTTCTGGTGTCAGGAGGAACTGAGTTCAAATCCAGCCTCAGACATTTAACATTTACTAGCTGTGTGGCCTTGGGCAAGTCACTTAACTCCAAATGCCCTGCCTTCTTCCCCCCGAAAAAAGGAAAAAAGAAAAGAATCGATCTCCACTTTCTTACTCTCCTATTTAATTAAATTCCATTAAACGAATTATATCCTTTGAATGAATAGAAAGATAAGCACATTGGTGGTGGTTCATGAGCAATGATTTTGAATAGATGTGGATCTATAGAGTAACTTATAAATGTAGTAGGTTCATCTTGGGGATGCTTGATAAGAATGACTCCAAGTGCTTCTTTGGAAAGAAAATTGATAATGTGGAAAGTGATAAGAAGAGGGTAACCAGATTGGTGAAGGATCTCAATTCAATTCCATATGAGAATGAATAAACTGGAGAAGAGAAGGCTCAGGGAGCACAATATAAATATCTTTAAGTACTTAAATGGGTGGAAATTATGAAGAGATAAATTTAGGCTTGTTATTTGAAAATAACCTATTCAAAAGTAGAATAGGTTGCCCTAAGAAATCAGACTTAATGACCTGTTGACCATTTATTGGCTGTCTTATATTGGGGATTTCTTTTTCTGGTAAGGTTTGGTTTCAATTACTGCTAGGCTCCTTCTAGTGTTGTAATTCTGATTCTGCAAGGGGAAATGAAGGGTTTAGACTGGATTACTTCTATGATCTTTTTAACCTCATATATTTTATGATTTATGGCAGAGGTATGGTGGAGGCAGCTTGAATGGCTTATGAGAGTCAATTGTTAAATGTTCAGTATGAGCACTTACAACTCGGAAATCTGTAATCACTACAAAATTAGGGCTTGATTCATTGCTTTGTTGACTTCTAGGCTAATGTTAATATTATCAACAGTCTCATGGTTGCTATATTCCCTTTTATGAAACCTGTACACAGTACCTAACCCTGTGGGGTAGAATTGTCCACAAGTACGCCCTCATCCTTCAGCATCTGTAAGCCTACACTTCAACTCCATACTGTACTGGCTGCCTCCCAGACTGCTTAGCAGCTTATGTCTGATTAATGTCTTGAGTTTCGTGAAAGAACGGCATACTATTGTCATCCTGGGTACACTGCCTCCTGCACAGTAGCCTGGACTGCTAGTTATCCATTCCTATTCCCAACTCTACAACATCCTATCTGTAGCTTAATCCATGAAGTATGGGTGGTGTTAGTAGGGGTAGGTACTAGTCAACAAGTTAGAATGGCTAGCAAGCTAGCAATCCTTGATTTTTTAGTTTTCTTAGAGTCTTATCTCCTGTCCTGTTCTACAGATTGGTCAAGGTCTTCTAATCAAATGGATCACATACAGGAAGTGGGCAAGCAGTCATAGCGCACTCCCAGGCTCGGTCCCACCTGGAGTCATGCTTTCTTTTTTAAGAGGCCTTCACCCATATCTGCTTGGTAATCCCTTTATCTTTTCATGCCACCAGTCCCTGCCTGGCCCCTGGGGAATCCTGATGATTCTTAGCTTTCCTGGTCTGCATCTAGGCATGAATGAAAATGATTTTTACCTTTATTTAACTGAAACAAGGTAGGCTTTAAGAACATTTTACTTGGAAATTAAGGGAAAGGGTAACATGAACAAGGTGTAAAAACTTCACACGACCAAGTTTCAGAGTGGTATGGATGCTCTTCCCTTTAGCCTAGTGAATGTAATTCTGACCTCCAATCACACAGCCAGTCATGGACTCAAGGGGGAACAGGACTCAGGATAGCCAGGGAGGCCTGTGTGCTGGGGAAAGATGGAGATAGGTGTGTGTGGATAAAGGAGGAAGATGGATCAAGGAGCACCCCCACTTCTACTGAATAAATGCAAGTTTTTTGTTGCATAAAGGTTTTCCACAGCAGATGACCAGCTCATACATCAAAGCACTTTTTATTATAGGGCGTCTGCAGTCCTCAGAACATCCAAGTTTAGCATAAGAATAGCTCCATCCTAGGAAGAGAGAAGTGTTCACCTCTTAAGAGCGCCCCCCCCCCAGTCCTATGTCATAAACTGGGGAGGAGAAATTCAATTCTATTACATGACTCCTTATACTTGAAGCCTATAGACAGATAGGAGTGATCCCAGGTGTACATTGTTTTAATGTCTTCTCTGCTCCCTCTCTATTCAACAGTCTTTACCAGGGCTAGGACGTCTAGATTCCCATGGTCCCTGTCAGTGTGACTCGATGGAAAGTTCAGTGGGCTTAGATGCACAAGAGTCAGATTCAGTCCCTTGCTCAGTCATGGACTAATCTTTTTGAATTTCAATTTTCTTTCCTATGAAATGAGGATGATAATACCTACCTTCCAGGATTGTTGTGAGAAGTCCCCAAATGCTATATAAAGGTAAGTTGTTATAACTGTTCTCATCCTCAGGTGAGAACTTTCCCACCCCCAGGAGCTAACTCAGACATGGGGACTTCCCACCCCCCTGGGGCAAATGTTCCTGTCTGGGCGGGGCACTGGCTTCCTCACCATTTCCAGTGAACATATAGAATAACTGGCTTCTGCATCCTCTCAGTGCTTTTGTAGAACAGGTGCCCTCACCGCTCAGACATATGCCTTTACTATACGTTGTGCAGACAGAACACTCGATTTCTTTCTTTTTCATTAAGGTTAAGAATTCCGCATCTCCATCTTAAGAGGTAACACAGAATGTGTTACGTTATCTCCCACTCAGTTCCATGAAGCCCTACTTTCTTTTCTTGTTGGTCTTAGTCTACAGTAGAGACAATGGCCTGGGCAGACTGGGGGAAGTAGCCTAATGTCCCCCCAGGGGAAGGGAAAGCACCTGAGGAAAAAGGTGGAGTATTTTCTATTTTGTCACCCTCTCATCCAAAATAATAGAACTTGACTTGGAGAAGAGATGGGAGAGACCCCAGGGCAGCGCTCCCAACCCATGATCCTGTGACTCACCCACTAAGAAGCAGAGAAGAAAGAGACCCAGCAGGAACAGCTTGATCATCTTATCCCTTGTCAGATTTCTGGTAAGTGAGCCTGTGTGCGTTTATTGATACAGCAAATAGAGGGTGGGGCAGATGATCTGAGCACTGACTGCTACTGACCTACCTCCCAGGGGTTCTTGTTGGGGCAGGAGTAAGAAACACAATCTAAGTACCGGCTGGCTGGCTCTTCTTTGTGCTCCCTTCTCACGTATCCACCTCACAGGTTATCTAGCTGTTTTCTGGGGACTAACTCTCCTAAGGTGGATGAAAATGAATAAAATATTCAGTTAAATCCGTGAACTAGTTAGTGACCCTCTCCTATGTACTCAGGATTGTCCTAAATTCTGTTAAAAGCACAGGTGAGGGCCCTTCCCTTTAAAAGCTTCCATTCTAGCCAGGTAGATAACATATGTAACATCAGAGGTGCTCTAGGTATTTATACAATCACTCAGTCCTAGAATCTTCAGATAGAGATGTAAAGGACATTAGAGATCTTCTCATCTGGTCCTTTGATTTTATAGAGGAGGAAACCAAAGGGAGAGATATTTGTGTGACTTGGTTAAGTCTTGCTAATGTCAGAGTTAAGTCAAAAGCCAGGATTCCCAATGCATTTTCCATCACCACAATGTCTCAATAGAAAAAATTACTCTAGGGACAAGTAGAGTTCCTGGGGGAGAGGTGGAGGGGCTTGGGCTGGAACTTGAAGAACTGTGGGAATGGGAATAGGTAGAGACAGGATTGCAAGCATTCTAAGCAGGAGTACTAGGCTCTATTTAGGACTTTAGAGAAGTTGAGTATTTGTTAAATTGTAGTTACTGTGTCATGCTCTTTTCTGTTGTGGAAATCAGCTTGTGGCAGGTTAAGGAGTGTCGTCCAATGTGGTGAGCCAAATAAGCCTGATCCAGGACTCAGTTAATTATGTACCTTAATTATGTACCCTAATTCCTCTCAAGGTGACATGGCTTGCAAAGGCTGGCTCCCCCGAAAGAACCTCAGGAGTGCACTTAAAAAGACTTTTGTCTGAGATCCTGACTCCAACAAAGCCTTCTTTGCCCCCCAAATTTCAGATACTTAAAAAAAGAAGTCTTTTATTAGATTTTCCATTCCTGTATTGGTCCCAAGGTACAGCAAATTCAAGACAATGGTTTAGAAACCTAGTTGTTTGAGGGCCTGCTCTGATTTGTATCCTCTTTGTTTATGCCTTTAAAAATGTTAATTGACTTTCCAAAGACCTGATGAACGTCCCCAGACTTTTGGTGCCTAGAATTCAATACCTTGATTTTATCTGAGTTTACTTCCAGGATGTAGCAGACTCTTGCAATGATAAAACTATGACATTATCCCAGGATGTGACAAACTAAGCCACTTGATGAGAATACTTGAATCTTTGTCCTTTGGATCTTTAAAACTCTTGTTCAAATCATCATTAAATGGAGTTCATGGTTCTTCCCTGAACTACCCACATGGCCTGGTCATTCTTTTTATTCATATCTCCAATCATGCTTAATGCTGGACATTAAGCAGGTCCCAACAGTCTAAGGTTAATGGAGCTGGAAGACAGATCTCCTGGTTCCCCTTCTGGCTCCATTTCAGACTTCCTGTGGTTCAGTTGGAGAAATTCTGTATGTCACCTGGCTCAGTTCTTCCAAAGTGATAAAGGAGCTCCCATACTGGGTATCCCTAGAGATATCCTTTGCCCTTCTTGGGATCTTCTCAATTGATTCAGATAATTATATTTTCTTCATATCCCCAATGTATTAGTGTTCTGATCATTCCATAACCCCTCCAACATGGACTTTTGCCATTTTTCATCATTTTTTCCCAAGTTTGCAAGATGTGAGATGAAAGCACAGGGTTATTTTGGTTTGCATTTCTCTTACTATTGTGTTCTAGAGCATTCTTTCATATGATTTGTGAATACAAATCTTTTTGAGAACAATTTTCTTGTATTCATTGACCACTTATCTACTCGAAGAATGGCTATTAATCTAATAATGGTTTTTACATGTATGTATTAATTGCATAAATATATCAGATATCAAAACCTTATCTAAGAACTTTGATATAAGGAATTTTTTCTCCCTTTTGACCATTTCCCTTCTTATTCTAGGTGAATTAATTTTGTCTGTTCAGAAACTTTTTAGTTGCATGTAACCAAAGCTACCTATTTGGCCTTTCGCAATTACCTCTATCTTTTGTTTGGTTAAGGAATACATCTGCTTCCCATATCAGTGAAAAGTATATAATTTGTTTCTCTTCTCCTTTTTAATAGTTATGATCTTTGATATTAAAGTTGTATAACCATTTAGAATGTATTGTGGAATATGGTGTAAAGTTTTGGTTTAAACTTAATTTCTACTAGACAGCTTTCCACTTTCCCCAGCAGTTTTTAATCAAATAAGGAGTTTTTTTCCTGGACAATTCTTATTTTCCACTTTATCAAACACTGGATTATTGAGTTCTATTGCTTCTAACTCTTCTTTGTCTAGTCTGCTGCATTACTCTATTATTTACCAAATACCATATGGTTTTGATAACTGCTACTTAATAAAATGGCTTGAGTTCTTTAAGTGCTATTCACTCTTCATCCCTATTTCTTTTTTTATCATTTTGTTTTGTTTTTTCCAAATGAATTTTGTTATTATTTATCAAGTATCTGTTTGGTAATTTTATTGTTATAGTGTTAAAAGTATAAATTAAATTTGTAGGTAAGTATTATAATTTTTATTATATATAGATATGGTCTAGCTCTGAGCACTGAATAGTCCTCCGGTCATTTAGTTTTTTTTTTTTAAGTAATATTTTGTAATTGGATCAATACAAGTATTTTACCTTTCATAGATTTCCTTCAGGAAAAAATACCCAATATTTTACCTTATACTTTGGTGGTTGATCCCTAGATATTTTATATATTGTATAGTTATTTGGAATAAGATTTCTTTTTCTATTTTTGCTTCTTGTGTTTTATTATTATGTAGAAATACTACTGTTTTGTGAGGGTTTATTTTGCAGCCTTCAACTTTGCTGAGACTTTTAATTGTATTAATTAGTATCTTTGCTTATTCCCTAGGATTTCTTATTCTGTAAGATTTTTTTCCTACCCTCCTATTCTGTAAAGTAGTCTCTCACACACACAAAAGGCATTGATTCACTTGTGGGTAGGGTGTCACCAGATTCTGTCCTTATCACTTTAGGCCTGACTCTTCATTGTTACTTCTACCAGACTTTCATGTCTGTGTCCTTGTCTAAATTTAGAAAGAAGTCTCTTATTGGCCTTCTGCTGTCACTCTGTTGCTATTCCTGTCCTTTGCTGCAATTGCTTGCACCTCCTGCATTTCTGTTGTCTATAGCATTTGATAAGTAAATACTCTCTTTAGATCCAGTTTTCTTTTGAAGGATGTTGCAAAAAAAAGTTGTGAATAAATGCCTTTTTATTAATGAATATCCATCTATTTTTTTCATTTAGGATTAAATTCAGATTTTTCAGGGTAGTTATCCTGGGCTGCATCCTAAGCTCTTCAGAATACTTTCACCCATTCCTTACTGCATTTTCTGGTGGATGCAAAATATTCTTGTGTTATTCAAATTACCTTTTTTTCTCTTTTGAAAGTCTTCCTCCAGACTGCTTCCAGAACTTATTTCTGAATTGAATTCTTAAATTTAACCAGTATGTGTCTTGGAATTTGCAGTCATGTTTGTTTTTTTTTCCTGGAGGAAATCTATAAATTTTTTTCAATTGGTATTTCATTTTCTGTTTTCAGAAATTCTAGACAATTCTCTTATATTATTTCTTGTATTCTGGCATTCAGATTTTTCACCTTGTCATGTTCTTCTGGGAGACCTTTGACCCTTAGGTTGTTTCTCCATAGCCTATCTTTGAGATTTATGTAGGTAGTGAGCATATGTTTCTTTATTGCTATTGATTTTTACTTCCTTTCTTCTAGATAATCTTTCACTTTTGTGTATTTTCATTCCCAACCTATTCTTCTCCCTTTTATTTCTTTGGTGAGATTTGCCATTACAGATTCGTTTTTCTATTCTGGTCTTTATTTTTTCTGTGTAGGCCTTAAATTCTGCTCTCATAATTCTCGTTTCTCATTTGAACTTCTGAGGGCATGAGTGTGTTGTGGTTCCATGTTCTCCTCATGTTCCCAAGCTTTTCTGTCTCATCTAGTGTTGGATCATTTTCCTTTGTTTTGCAGTATTTATTCATAGATGCCTGAACTTGGTTACTGTATCTGGAGGTCACAGTGTCTTTGTTGTTGCTGTTTTCTCTTATATTCAAGGTTTTTGTGTTTTCTTCCCGAGTTCTTTGATAATTTCAGTCTTTTCCCTCCTTTATTTTCTCCCATTGCTCACTTTCTGTCTTCTTCCCTTCTCTTGTGTTTTATTTGGGGTTGGTTTTCAAAGTATCTTGGTCTCCTCCTATGTTGTGCAATTGATGGTTCACCAAAGTCTCTGTTCCAAATGGTTTTTGAATGACAGAACTTGTTCAGCTGGATGCTGAACACTTTCTCTCAGGCTGAATGGAGTGCCACACAGCCTTCCCCCACTCAATGTCCTGTCCTGCTCCCTTTATTCTTCAGTTTTCTGGTTCAACACCAGTTCATAGTATTGCTGTGCTGTTGCTATGGGATTAACTTCTCTAGTTTGGGTTACTAAGGCTTCAGGAGGTAGTGGTGGTATAGGGCATGGTGTTGAGCCCAGGCATGTGTTCTACTCCTTTCCTTCTTTTCTTCCCCTCTCCTACAAAGGTCTTTTGCAGAACAAACTACTGCCCCTTCTCCCCTCTCCTCCTTTTCTCCCATAGCACTGTCTGTCTGTAATGGCCACAGGAAGTTTCTGTCCCAGAGTGCTGCCACCACACTGACTGTCAATTGGGTCTGAACAAATGTCTGCAGCCTAGAGCTGAAATCTCCATGGTACTGGAAAGAGGGAGGGAAGATCGAGGCACAAGGTCAGTTTTGTTGCAAGCCTCTGCGTCAGGGTCTTAGTTCAGTTAGATTCATGACTGGGAGGATAGTTGCATTCGGGGAGGGGAGAGCTGAGTAAGTTCAGGGTAGGCATTGGTTCTTGGTTATTTTCTTTTTGGATTCTAGTTATCCTAGACCTTAGAGTTGAAGTTGAAGTTGATTTATATTTAGTGCACAATTTCTGTTTTGGAATGGTTTGAGAGGTTATCAGAAATTAGAGAAAACATCTAGTCGTCTATCCTGTCAACCACACTATTTAAAAAATTAAATTAAAATTTTTTTCAATTGGATTTTTTGGGCACCATAATAACTCTTTATTGGGAATTCTTTTTTGTTTGCTTTTTCTTCCAGTCTTACTTCTTGACTTTGGACTTTGTGTCAAGGTCCAGTTGCACATCAAACTCCACAGATGCTTCTTGTTTTTGTACTTGCTTCTCACCCATAAACCAGATGAGGGTCGAGGATTACTCCTTGCCCTGAACTCCTATCCCTAGATGTATGTCCTTACTTCTGGCCACAATGGATCCAGGACCCAGTAGTGATTGACAGAGTTGCCAGCTGGCATCTGTTCCTGCTTATTGTACAAAGTCAATGCTCCTTTCTCACCCTTGCTGTATGTAGGAATTCTTGCCCTGGTGCACTATCACGGATTTTTCTTTAACTAGTTGAGTCTCTGGGAACAATGTTCAATGCAGCTATTCCTGGCTAGATCTCTGTGTAGACCCCTTTGTCTGTGTCTTTATATGCCAGCCTTTTCTGGAAATAGAACTCACTGGGATTTTTTTTTCATTTGGATTTCCCAATCAAGGGACTTGGTCTGATGCATTTTCTAGATCTTTGTAGAGTAGTTGTGAGGGAGTGCTCAGTTGTACTTCTTCCTGCTACTCTATCATCTTGGCTCTTCTGAGACCCTTTTTTTTATAGATGAGGAAATTGTAGCCCAGTCAGTTTAAGTGACTTGTCTAAAGTTCCATGGGTGGCAGGTTCTAGATTTAAATCCAAGTCCTCTGAATCTGTCCCTAGTGTTTGTTATATTGCACTAGGCTGTAACTCTTTGGGCAATGGAGGGATTAACTAGATTAGTTCTTCCCCTTCCTACCCCCCCCCACCTTCTAATTGATAACTTCAAAAAATTAAAAGTGGGAATCCTTATGAAATTCATTTGCAATAGTCACTGTGCCAGTGTTTGCTTCTTAAAAGGGTTGCCTTAAGCTACATTACAACTCTTGCTAGGAATCAGTAAGATGAGAAGATGAACAATGTACTCTGCTCTGCCACTCAAGGAGATGAATTTGGGAATGGATATTTTCTGCTTCTCTCTTCTATCTAGCCGTGATATATCAGGTCAGTGTTGCTAGAGGACAGAGCCCCTTCTTATGTCTCAGTTTTCTTCTTCTAGGAACCTTTGGACTTTCTCTCTAACTCTGTTAACTCTGTCTAACTCTGCTTAGTGGGAACTAAGCCTCAGTTCATATTATTTCTTTTGGGTTTCTGTCTTCCTATTCCTCCATTCCTTCATTTAAAAAAGATTTATTGAGGGGTAGCTAGGTGGCATAATGAATAGAGCACTGGCCCTGGAATCAGGAGGACCTGAGTTCAAATACGGCCTCAGACACTTGATACACTTACTAGCTGTGTGATCTTGGGCAAGTCACTTAACACCAATTGCCCTACCCTTCCACCTCCAAAAAGAAAAATAAAAGATTTATCGAGCAACTGACATGACTACATGCAAGGCATTATGCTAGACACTGAAGGGAGAGTGGTATAGAATGAACAATACGGTCCCTATACCAAGGAATTTCTAGTGTAGTGAGGGTGAATCGTGCATAAAAACCATGTGACTGAGTGCAGAGCCATGAATTCCAAAACCCCCATTTAAGGAAGGGACTCAGCAGACATCTCTAATTCCCACCTGACTGCCACACATTGGGACTTCTCTGATTTTTCCACCATGCCCCCTCCTCAAGGATCTGTCTCAACTTGAGACAGATCCTTTTCAGCTTTTTCAGCTGTCCCTGTCAGCTTCCTTTTATGTGCTGTCTTCCCCTGTTAAAATGTAAGCTCCTTGAGGGTAGTGACTATCTTTCTTTTTTCGTATTTGTATTGCCAGTGCTTATTAGATTAGATTAATAAATGTTTACTGCAAATTTACCACAAACATAAATGTTTACTGACAATATCTATGTCACATGGGTTATCGCAGTAACTCCTGATTTGCTGGAGTAGGGTATCACCCACGGAACTGACTGTGTGCTCTGGCCTCTTAGTAGAAGCGTGTTGCTGACTGGGGTAACTGAGGAGCTCCTGGTTATTGGAAACTTGCACTGAAAAGGGTTGGTAAATTGAATGTCAGAGGCACAGACTTTTGTGGAAGAACATGCTGACCTAGGTGGTCAATAGGAGTTGTAGAAATTCTGGATCCTTTTTGAGTAATCCGTGTCTTGGGTATTCTACCATCATTTTCTGGTTTATGGATTTCCAGGAAAAGAGGGTTAGGTATTTCTCTCTCTCTCTCTCTCTCTCTCTCTCTCTCTCTCTCTCTCTCTCTCTCTCTCTCTCTCTCTCTCCCTCTCTCTTCCTCCCTCCCTCCTTTTCTCTCTCTCTCCCTCTCCCTTTCCCTCCCTCCCTCTCTCTCTCTTTCCCCCCTTCTTTTCCTCTCTGTCTCTGTCTCTCTGTCTCTGTCTCTTCCATATGACAGTGACAGTCATGGCTGAAAGCAAATGGCAGCAGGAGAATGTGTTTTCCTAGGTGAGTCTGTTCTTGGATCTCATGTTCCTAGATATCTTCTATATTTCTGTTTCCTTCCCTTTTCTTAGGTGAGTGGCTAGGGACCCTGAAAAACGGTCAGCTCAGGTAGCTGCCTTATATGGTTGAGAATTTGAGAGTCCCTAGTCCCTAGTTACTTTTTGAGTCTTTTGTGTTTTAAACTTTTTCTGTGGTGGAACTGCAGTGTCCCTTGGAGAAGAATCCCTAACATTCCAGAGATAATCTGTAAATGTGACTTAGGAGAGGATCTAATGGGATAAGGAAGGATATTTGGGTACAGTATTGAACATCTTAACTCCTAAGTTTGAAGGATGTCAGGGAAGATGAGTCAGTAATATCTGAGCTATTGGAATAGTTTAGCCCTTCTGAGCCTGGTATATTGAGATCTTTGGTCAGTGGGGGAGGCATAGGGCTCATGGATGATTTTTCAATCTTTGATTTGTCTCCTCCAGAGGCACCTTGAGGGTCTCAGCTTACATTATGAAGATTTACACTAGTATTTTAAGGGTTACTAAGTAGACAAAGGGAGAGTAACTTCTTCCCAAGTTAGTCAGAGAAGAATCTGGTATGAAGAATTATTGAATCTGGGGTTGGGGGGGAGGGGAGGTTAGGCATAGAAGTTTTGCAGATCTTGGAATTTCCAAGTTGCAGTCCTCCTAAATGGGTCCAAGACTAGGGTCTATGCAACTGTCTGCTAAATAAGCATGAGTTAAAATTATTGTATTCTTCTTCCTTTCCAGATTTATGAGACTGAAGTTGAGACCAGACAGAGTCAGAAAAGTGTCCTGGGAGAAGATAGGGATGGGGCTTAGATCCTTATAAGCCCACCTCACTAGGTTCTTGTTAGAACTCCTTGGTTTTCAATTTGTTTTCGGTCATATTTGACTCTTCATGACACCATTTGGGGCTTTCATTGCAGAGATTGTGGAGTGGTTTACCATTTCTTTCTCCAACTCATTTTATAGATGAGGAAACTGAGACAAACAGAGTTAAGTAAGTGTTTGAGGCAGATTTGCACTCAGGAAGATGAATCTTCCTGATTCCAAGCTCAGTGCTCTATTCATTCTGCCACCTAACTCCTCTCTTGTCAGAACTCAAAGATCTCGAATGCAGATTCGAACTAGAGGGAACAAGTTACGCAGTTTGGATGTTACTCCAAATTTGTAAACACCTGAGCTTTAAGTGACATCTTGTGTCTCCTTGAATATTAATATTGTTAATAACAGTGCCTTGACCTTCTGTTGTCACCACTTGATATGACTAAACTGATAAAGCTAGGGATACTAACTAGATGCTAGTTTCCTAAGAGAATGCATGGATAAAAACTCCATACCTGATCAGGTTGACCAAAGCCTTCATAGAGACCAAAAATACCTGTCATAGTGGGGACTCTTGGCTCTTCAATACCACCAGTAGCTGTTGTCAGCCTAAGCTCAAAACGATTTGGAATCATGCTCTGCTGCTGCAGTTACAATAGACTAATTTTTGTCATAACCAGTAGGTCCTGGCTCATGAAATGTTCTTACATAGCATTTACACATTCCAATCCTATGGAAGTGAAATTGTCTTCAAGTGCATCACCAACTGCCAGCCTGTGTGAGTTTGTACACACCCTTCCTATGCTGTACTGGCTGCCATCCTGACGTCTAGGTTGCTGATAATCTGATTAGTGTCCTGGAGCTTTTGATGGAGCAGTTTATTATTATGACACTGAATGTATTGCTTCCTGCTGGGTGTTTAGACTACTAAATGTCATTTCTACTTTGAAATCTGCCACATTTTACCATTGGTTTAAGTTCTGAAGTTTTGGTGGTGTTAGTGTGGATGGTAGCACTGAGCCAAGTGGAATAGGTTATCAGTAATGGCCCAGAGGACTGGAGAATGTCAGAGGTTACAGTAACAAGGAGTTTTCTTCTAGTTCCTATACCTTTCCAAATTCTTAATTTTCTAGAATCTCTTAGAATTCCATCTCTCATTCTCCTTTTCTATAGACATGCCAAGGCCTTGTAATAAATTGCTTATCCACAAGAAGTGTACAAGCAGTCACAGACTGAGTCTCTCCTGAGGTGTGCTTTCTTTTGTTAGAAATGCTTACCCAAGGGGTGGCTAGGTGGTGCAGTGAATAGAGCATCTGCCCTGGAGTCAGGAGTACCTGAGTTCAAATCCGGCCTCAGATACTTGACACATTTACTAGCCGTGTGACTTTGGGCAAGTCACTTAACCCAGTTGCCCTCAAAAAAAAAAAAAGAAATGCTTACTCAAGATATATTTGATGAACCCTCTGGATATCATGCCGCTGATCCTTTCCTGGCTCCCCAGTTATCCTGATGTTCCTCAGGTCTTTTGAGCGAAGAAAGAATAGAAATTATTTTTTTTGCATTTATTCAACTGAATCAAAAACAGGTTTAAAGAAAACTTTACTTGAAAATTAAGGGACAGAGTAACATAAGACAAAGTGAAGAATTTATCACGGCCAAGTTTCAGAGTGGAAAGTGTTCCCTTTAACTCCGTCTGTGTGTGTGTTAATCTTTAATCATGGAATCCATTATTGGCTTAAGGGGGAATAGGTCTAGGGGTTACCACAGAGGTCTATTGATTGAGAAAAAGAAAGCAATGACTTGTGTGTGGGTGTGTGTGTGTGTGTGTGTGTGAAACAAAAATGTGATGATTTCAGTGGGATGGAGCAGGAAGTGCCCCCTTGCTTCTATTGAACAATCACTAAAATGCTATTACTTTATTGCAGTAGTTCTCTGTGCAGCAAGAATTCACCATTTGAGTCCAATTTGAGAGGGTTAGAGATTCTCTGCAATTTTCAGCACATTCTAGGTTGGCAAATGAAAACTTCCACCCTAGGAAATGAGAAGTATTTATTTTTCGTGAGTTTTCCCCAACCCTAGCTCATAAGCTGGGGATGAAGAACCATCATAGGATCTTGCCCCTTATTCTTCAACCCCAGCGACTTAGAGTAGGAGGGTTTCTAGGCATATCTCACTTAACATATACCAATTATGTGACTTCGAACAAATGCCTTAGTCTTCTTGAGCAACAGTTGTTTCCTTTATAAAATGAGCTTTTTAATTGTAACATTTTAATTGTACTGCCTACCTCTCAGGGATGCTGCAAAAAATCCCAACATATTTAAGGAAATCTGTTCATATTGTTCTCACCCAAGGGTGTTTGCTGTCCCCACCCTCCTGGGAACTAATTCAGAAGGGATAACCTCAACCCATGGGTTGAACTGTCAAGAACTGGGCCCGAAGTAGTTTCTGTTCTGATTTCCTCACCATGAACGTCCTTGGAGTAGCTATAGTAGGAGAGGCTTCTGCATCCATTCTTTGTTGTTGTAGTGCAGGTACCCTCACCCTTCATACAGACACCTTTTTTATATATTTGGCAGACAGCACACACAACTTCTTTTCTCATGTTCCATCCAGGAAGGAAACTTAGATTCCCATCTTGAAGGTAACAGAATATATTATATTATCTCCTTTAGGTCACTTACTCCTGTCAAACCCCAGTTGTTGCTGGTCTCAGTCTCCAATAGGGATATGGACCTGGTAAGAGCTTGAAGAAGAAGCTTAAGTATCCCCAAGAAAAAGTAAGAGGACTGAAGGGAAAGGGGGAGTATTTTCTATTTTGTCATCCCTCATTTGATATTCAGACCTGGTCTGGATATGGATTTAAGAGAGACCCCAGGGAAGCATCCCCAGAACTCCACCTCGGGACTCACCCCCCAAGAGGAAGAGAAGAGAGAGAAACAGCAGAAACAGCTTGTTCATCTTATTCCTTGTGGGGTTCCTGGCAGTTGAACCAGTGGTGATATAGTGACAGTTAATGATATAATGACCGGCAGGTGGGGCAAAAACTCCTAGCACTGATTGCTACTGACTTACCTTGAAGGACTCCAGTTTTCTAATACCCTGGGAAGTGGCCAAAAGGCACTTAGGGGCATGGGAGAAAACAGAAGAGGGAAACAAAATCCAGTGCTCCCTAACTGGTTCTTTGTGAACTCTTCTCATATATTCATCCTACCCATCTCTCTTTCCAAGGACTCCTTACCTTCAGAGGTATATGTTGTCCCAACTCTGTTTTCTAGGAAACCTAAATCTAATGTATGTATGGATAATGTATGTATGTATGGAACATGGATAGATATTTCATTAAACAGTCTATCAGTAAGTATTGAAGGAGTATTTCAGAGAGCACTGGGTACCCAGCACTGTGCTAAGTGGTCTGTGAGATATAGATATATAAGACATGGGTCCTCAAGTTAAGAGCTCCCACTCCAGCTAGGGAAACGGCACATAGAAAATAGCAGGTGTCATGGGGACTTACAGAACAACGCAGTCATAAAATCTTAAAATGTTAGAGCTGAAAGAGCTCTTTGAGTTCATCTTGTCCAATCCTATGATTTTACAGAGAGGAAAACTGAGGCAAGAGGCTTTTAAATCACTTGGTCAAAGTCATACGCCTCCAAGTACATCACTTACTGTCAGCCTCTATGAGCTTGCACATCCCCTCCCTTGCTGTGCTGGCTGCTGTTCTGACTGCTAGGTCACTGATGATCTGATTAGTGTCCTGGGGCTTCTGAAGGAGCAATTCATTACTGTATCACTGGGTATACTGCCTCCTACAAAGTAATTTAGACTATTACATGTCATTCCTATTTTGAATGCCACATCTTACCATTAGTTTTATTATGAAGTGTGAGTGCTGTTGGTGGGGGAAAGTAACTCTCAATCAAGCAGAATGTTATCCTAGGAATGTCCTAGAGAGGACTGGGGAATGCCAGAGGTCACAGTGACAAGTAGTTTACTTCTAGTTCTTGTATCTTTCCAGAATCTCTAATTTTCTAGCATCTTTCAGAACCCCATTTCATTTTCCTGTTCTACAGAGGCTAAGGTCTTTTAGTGAACTGACCACACACAAGAAGAACACAAGCAGACACTGACTCTTTTCTAAGGTGTACTTTCATCTGATCACATCAGATCTCCTTGGTAAGTCCTCTGCCTTTTGTGGCATCAGATCACAATAATCACCAGCTCTCGTAGCCTAGGCCTGAATGGAAATGATGTTTGCCTTTATTTAACTGAAGCAAAGTAGGCTTAAAGAAAACTCTACTTGGAAATGAACAAAAACAAAAAAAGAAATAACAAGGCAAGGAGAAAAAATTTAACATGGTCAAATTCCAGAGCAGTATATGTACTCTTCCATTTAACCTCATCCAATCTTTAATTATAGAACCAATCAAGGGCTTAAGAAGTAATTAGACTAGGAGGGGTAATTAAACTAGACAGGAAGGTCTATGGGGTGGGAATGAGTGTGTGTGTGTGTGTGTGTGTGTGTGTGTATGTGTGTGTAAAACAAAGCAGCTATTGCATTGAAATGGAACATGGACCAAACTGTTTCTATTATTGGACAATAATATAAATGTAATTTCTTTGTTGAAGTTGCTTTCTCTGCAGCAGGTGTTCACCACATGAAATGTATCCAAGGTGCATGAAAGTTCTTCAGTACATTATAGTTAGCAAAAATAAATTTCCACGCTAGGAAAAGAGATGCATCTATTTTAGATTACTCCTTCCCAGCCCCAGATCGTAAACTGGAAATGAGGAATTTATTCTAGGATCTCATTCCTTAGTCTTCAACGCTAGTTGAAGTAGAAGTCTTTCCAGGCATATCTCATCTTAAGATTTGCCAATTACATGACTTGATCCTCAGTTTCTTCTATATAATAAACTTAATATTACTTACACTCCCTACCTCCTAGATATTTTGGTTTACAGTACAAAGTTTACAGTACAAAGCACCTCCTACAAAATTTTGTATAATGGAAATCTATTAATACTCTTACCACCCAAGGATACTCTGAGTTCCCATCTCCCTGTAACTAGTTCAGGGATTATGTCAACAACCCATGCGCTGAGCTGGCTAGAATAGGCCCAGAAGATGTGACTCTCTTGGTTGCCTCACCATGAATATTTTTAGAGTACCTAGAGAAGGACCAGCTTTTGCATCCATTCTTTGCTGTTATAGCACAGGTGCCATCACCCTTTAAACTACCAACTCTTTTAAACATGTTGCAAAGAGCACAAATGGTTTCTTTCTTTTTCCTTACAATAAGCAAACCTGTTTTCCTATTTCAGAGGTTACATTATTTCCTTGAGGTCACTCAGTTTTGCAAAACCCCATTTGTTGCTGGCCTCAATCTCCAATGGATCTGGTCAGAGCTTAGGGAGAAAGTCTAATGACCCTCAGGGGAAAGGAAAGGACCTGAAGAAAAAATGGAGTATTATCTACCTCTCATCTGATATTCAGACCTGGACTTAGTGCCAATATAAGACAGACCCCAGGGAAGCATCCCCAACATTCCATCCCTAGTCTTACCTCCCAAGGTGGAAGGAGAGAGAGAGAGACAGACAGACAGAGAGAGACAGAGAGACAGAGAGAAGGAGAGAGAGATTAAGTAGGAACAGCTTGTCCATTTTATCCTGTGTGGAGTTCCAGGCAGTTGATCCAGTGAAACTCACTGATATAGTGACCACATACAATATAATGATATAGTATAAGGGAAACATTCCTAGCACTGATTGTTACTGATCTATCTCCCAGGGGCTCCTGCTTTATAATGTCATGGATTGTGGCCAAAAAGAAATCGGAGCAAGGAAGAGCACAAGAAAAGGAAAGGAAACCTAAATGCTTACTAACTGGTTGTTCTTTATGTACCCCTCTCATTTATCTAATTCACCCATCTCCCTTTCCAAGGATGTTTTCCCTTCAACGGTATAGGCTATGTCTAAACTTTGTCTTCTAGGTATCTATTTCTCCTATTTTACTTATAGATGAACATAATGATTTGGTTAAACAATCTATCAGCAAGTATTTAGTGAGTATTTCCTATGTAACTGGTCTTGTGCTAAGCATTGTAAGGGATATAGATCTATAAATGTGGCCCTGTATTCAAGAAGCTTCCTCTCTGGCCAGGGTATCAATATATGGAAAATAACAGGTCGAATAGGGATTCATAGAATGATTCAGTCATAAATTCTTTAAATGTTAGATCTGTAAGAAACCTTTGAGATTGTCTAATCCAATCTTATGATTTTGCAGAGGAGAAAACTAAGACAAAAGACATCTAAAGTGACTTTGTCAAGGTCATATATCTTATTAGAGGAAGATCTTGGAAAAGAATCACACTTTCCTGAATTCTCATGCTATTTTAATCACTCTAATTCCTTCAAGTGAGAGATCACTGTGGATATGAGTAGTCCAAGAGAGTTTCATGAGGGGCAGAGCCAAAATTGTGGAAGTTGCCTGAGCCCTTCCTAGTTTCCCTCAAGACAAAAATTAAATCAAGCTTCTAAAAGAATTCTGGAGTGACAGAATACAAAAAAAAGGCAGAGTGAATCAACTTTCCAGTCCAAGATAATTTAGAAAGACTTTAGGAAAGATCTGTCTCACTAGGGCAAAAGGGGAGCAGGGTCCAGGGCAGGCAGTGTCTGGGCAAGCCAGCAAGAAACTCTTAGCCCCAGCATAGATCAATACCAGAAGGCCTGAGGTCCTGGCTCAGCAGGCCAGCAGTGAGGCCTCTGGTCCCAGTGTAGCAGGCAAATTGCCAGCAGCTCTTTATGTGGTAGCAAAGAATTGGAAATTGATGGGTTGTCCATCAATTGGAGAATGACTGTATAATTGTGGTATATGAATATAATGGAGTACTACTGTGCTGTGATAAGCAGGCAGATTTAAAAAAACATCTGTACTTATTATTTGATGCTGAGTAAAAGTGAGTAAAGTGAACACAATCAGGAGAACATTGTACACAGTAATAGCAGCATTGTGATGATCAACTCTTATTAACTTAGCTCTTCTTAGCACACAGTGAGCCAAAACAATTCCAAGAGACAATCCCAGAATTT
This sequence comes from Pseudocheirus occidentalis, assembly GCA_028646575.1. Classification (NCBI taxonomy): domain Eukaryota; kingdom Metazoa; phylum Chordata; class Mammalia; order Diprotodontia; family Pseudocheiridae; genus Pseudocheirus; species Pseudocheirus occidentalis. Next base: position 130,651,251 of record CM053596.1, on the reverse strand, counting down.
TGGAATGGAAAATGCTATCCACGTCTAGAGAAAGAACAATGGAGTCTGAATGTAGATCAAAGCATGCTATTTTCACTTTTATTTGTTTTTTGTTTTCTGAAGCTTTTCCCTTCTGTTTTGTTTCTTCTTTAAAAAAAAAACTATTTATTTTCTTGTTTACATCATTTCCACGAGATTTTGAGTTACAAATTTTCTCCCCCTTCCCCAACCTGCTCTCTCCAATGTCCTCCCCCATTGCCCCTCTGACTTTCCAGTAGGGCAAGATGGATTTCCGTACCCCAGTGCCTGTATATCTTAATTCCCAGTTGCATATAGTTAATGGTAATAATAATAATAATAATAAATACATATATGTGTGTATATATAATATATATATATGTATATATACATTTAACATTTGATTATAGAACTTTAAATTCTAGATTCTTTCCCTTCCTCCCTTGTCACCCACCCCCACTGGAAAGACAAGCAATTCAATACAGGCTGTACATGTGTACTTACGCAGAACATCTCCACAATGGACATATTGTGAGAGACTGATTATAGATCCCTCCTTCCTATCCCAGCCTCCCCTTGTTCTATTCTCTACCCTGTCCCTGTCCCTTTAAAGAAGTGTGTGCTTCCAGCAGCTCCCCCCCTCAGCCCTGCCCTCCCCTCCATCATCCCATCTCTCATTCCCATCCCCCCTACTCTCCTGTGTGGCATGATACCCAGTTTAGAGTTTATGTCATTCCTTTCCTAAGCCAAATTCAGTGAGAGTAAGGTTGACCCTTTCCCTTTTGCCTTCCTGTTCTTCCTCTCCACTGTAAGTTATCCCTTGCCTCTTCTATATGAGATGATTGACTCCATTTTGTCTCTCCCTGTCTCCTCTCATTCTATTCCTCTCCCACCTCATAATTTCACCTTTTAAAGTATCATCCCTTCCTATTC
>CM053596.1:130618092-130649821 GCA_028646575.1 Pseudocheirus occidentalis | reverse complement strand
TGAAAGAATTCACTGATCACCTCTTGAAAAACATCCCCAAAAGAAAACTCCTAGGAATACTATAGCCAGATTCCAGAGTCCCCATATCAAGGAGAAAATATTACAGGCTGCCAAGAGGAAGCAATTTGAATACTGTGGAAACACAATTAGGATAACCCAGCATCTGGCAGCTTCTACACTGAGGGACTGAAGGGCCTCGAATATGATATTACAGAGATCAAGGGAGCTAGGATTAAAACCAAGAATCACCTACCCAGCACAATTGAGTATAATGTTCCAGGGGAAAATATGGTCATTCAGTGATGTGGAAGACTTTCAAACATTCTTGCTGAAGAAACCAGAACTGAAAAGAAAATTTGACACTCAAATACAAGAAGCATGAGAAGGTAAGTTGAACTATTTACATGGAAAAATGATAGCTGTAACTATGAAACTTTTCTAAGTATAAGGCTAGATGAAGAGAATACAAATGTATATATATACATACATATATGTCTATATAGGAGGGTATACATATGCATATGAATACATATCTGAATATGTGTATATATGTGTACATAGATGGCACAAGATCAACTTAATAGGAAGGGATGATACTTAGGTGAAATTCTGAGGTCGGAGAGGATTAGAATGAGAGGAGATAGGAGAGACAGAATGGGGTTAATCATCTCATATAGAAAAGGCAAGGTATAATTGTTACCATGGAGGGGAAGAACAGGAAGGCAAAAAAGAAAGGGTCAACCTTACTCTCATTGAATTTGGCTTAGGGAAGGAATGACATAAAATCTAAACTGGGTTTCTTGCCACACAGGAGAGTAGGGGGAATGGGAATAAGAGGTGGGATGATGGAGAGGAGGGCAGGATGGGGTAGAGGGTTGCTGGAAGTACACATTTCTGTAAAGGGACATGGGACAGTGTAGAGAATAGAACAAGGGTGGGGGCAGGATAGGAAGGAGGGACATATAATCAGTCTCTCACAATATGTCCACTGTGGAGATGTTCTGTGTAATTACATATGTACAGCCCATATTGAAGGCAATGTGAAATATCTCCTTGAAAAAACCACTGACTTGGAAAAGAGATCCAGGAGATAATTTAAAAATTATTGGACTACCTGAAAGCCGTGATCAAAAAAAGAACTTAGAAAGCATCCTACAAGAAATTCTCAAGGAAAATTGCCCTGATATTTTAGAACCAGAGGGCAAAATAGAACTTGAAAGAATTCACTGATCACCTCTTGAAAAAGATCCCCCCCAAAAAACTCCTAGGAATATTATAGCCAGGTGGGGTGGGTCTTTCCAGTGGGGGTGGGTGACAAGGGAGGAAGGGAAAGAATCTAGAGTTTAAAGTTCTATAATCAAATGTTAAAAATACATATGTATAAAGATTATTATTAGTATTAACTACATGCAACTGGGAATTAAGATTTACAGGCACTGGGATAGGGCGACCCATCCTGCCCTACCAGAAAGTTAGAGGGGCTATGATGGAGTATATAGGAGGGAGCAGATCAGGGGAGAAGCTTAACAGTGGGATTACTGTTTTGGGGTGGGAGGTAGGGGAAAGATGGGGACAAAGATTGTAACTCAAAATCTTGTGGAAATGAGTAATGTAAAGAAAAAAATAAATTCAAAATTTCAAAAAAAAAAAAAGCTCCCAGGACTGAACAAAGTTTTCCAGGTGTTGCCTAACTAGGGTAGAGTATAGTAAGACTATAACTTCCCTTGCTCTGGGACCTCTATTCCCCATCATCTCCTTGGTTTATTTCTTTCTATCTTATTACTTTCTTGGACCATTTTATCCATCCAGCTATAAACTTGTTAATCTTTCTAATAAGCTAGAGCAAAAGGGAAGCCATTCTTCAATCCTTTCTTCTAGGGAGAGAGAGGCCAAGAGGACAGAGCCAAGATGGCAGAGTAAGAGCAGGAACTTGCTGGAAACCTCCTCCAAATCCCTCTAAATGCTATAAAAAAATGACTCTAAACAAATTCTGGAGGTATAGAACCCACAAAATGAAAGAGTGAAGCAAATCTCCAGCCCAAGGCAACTTAGAAGGTTGACAGGAAGAATATATTGCACCGGTGAGCTGAGAACAGAGTGCAGTCCAGTGTGGGCCATCCTAGGACAGACAGGGTCAGAGTAGGCCTCAGGGCACTGAATCACTGCAGCTGTGGCAGTTTCCAGACTTCCCAACCCACAAACACCAAAAACAGCATAGAAGGTCAGCGGGGATACTCTGAGACATGGGTGAAAGAGGAGTGCTGTCTAGTAGGGGAGTTGATGGCAGCAACAGCAGCAGCAGAAGTTGCTGCTTCTGTAACTCTGGGCCCACAGATGGTGGGAGATTGAGCCACTGATACAAATTCCCTAAAGCCTGGGACTGTACACCCACCCCAACCCCCGCTGGAAGCAGAGTCCTACCCTGACAAAGGGCTAGAAAGTCAAGTATTTGCTGGGAAGATGATGGAATAGCATAAAAAATGTCAGACTATAGAATCTTACTTTGGTAACAAAGAAGATCAAAACATGCAACCGGAGGAAGACAACAAAGTCAAAGCTCCTGCATCAAAAGCCTCCAAGAAAAATATGAATTGGTCACAGGCCATGGAAGAATTCAAAAAGGATTTTGAAAATCAAGTAAGAGAAGTAGAGGGAAAATTGGGGAGAGAAATGAGAGTGATGCAAAAAAAATTGTGAAAAATGAGTCAACAGCTTGCTAAAGGAGACCCCAAAATACTGAAGAAAATAACACCTTAAAAATAGACTAACCCAAATGGTAAAAGCAGTCCAAAAAACCAAGAAGGAGAAGAACGCCTTTGAAGTGAGAATTGGCCAAATGGAAAATGAGGTCCAAAAGCTCACTGAAGAAAAAAATTCCTTCAAAATTAAAAAGGAACAAATGGAAACTAATGACTTTATGAGAAATCAAAAATCATAAAACAGAACCAAAGAAATTAAAAAATAGAAGACTGTGAAATATCTCATTAGAAAAACCACTGACCTGGAAAATAGATCCAGAAGAGATAATTCTAAAATTATTGGACTATCCAAAAGCCAGGATCAAAAGAAGAGTCTAGACATCATCTTTCAAGAAATTATCAAGGAAAACTGTCCTGATATTCCAGAACCAGAGGGTAAAATAGAAATTAAAAGAAATCACTGATCACCTCTTGAAAGAGATCCCAAAAGGAAAACTCATAGGAATATTGTAGCCAAATTCCAGAGTTCCCAGGCCAAGGAGAAAATATTGCAAGCAGTCAGAAAGAAACAATTCAAGTATTGTGAAAATACAATCAGGATAATACAGGATCTAGCAGCTTTTACATTAAAAGATTGAAGGGGTTGGAATATGATATTCCAGAGGTCAGAAGAGCTAGCACTAAAGCCCAGAATCACCTAGCCAGCAAAACAGTATAACACTTGGGGCATTAAATGAAATAGAGGACTTTCAAGCATTCTTGATGAAAAGACCAGAGCTGAACAGAAAATTTGATTTTCAAATACAAGAATCAAGAGAAGCATGAAAAGGTAAACAGGAAAGAGAAATCATAAAAGACTTATTAAAGTTGAACCGTTTACATTTCTACATATAAAGATGATACTTGTAACTCACAAGACCTTTCTCAATATTAGAGTAGTTGGAGGATAGATTGATAGATAGATAGATAGATAGATAGATAGATAGATAGATAGATGGATGGATGGATGGATGGATGTCACAGGATGAGTTAAATATGAAAGGATGATAACTAAAAAATAAAATTAAAGGGCGAGAGAAGAATATATTGGGAGGATAAAGGGAGAGATAGAATGGGGTAAATTTTCTCACATAAAAGAGGCAAGAAAAAGGTTTCACAATGGAGGGGAAAAGGAGGAAGGTGAGAGGGAATGAGGGAATTTTACTGTGATAGAATTTGGCTTAAGGAGGGAATAACACACACACACTCAATCGGATATCTTATCCTACAGGAAATTAAGAGGGAAAGGGATAAGGAGAGGGAGGAATGATAGAAGAGAGGGCAGATTGGGGGAGGGGTACTCAGAAGCAAACAGGATCAAAGGAGAAAATAGAATAAGTGGGAAGTGGGATAGGATGGAGAGAAATATAGTTAGTCTTTTACAACATGGCTATTATTGAAGTGTTTTTCATAAATACACATGTATAACTTATATTGAATTACTTGCTTCCTCAATGAGGGTGGGTGGGGAAGGAAGAACTGAGAGAATTCATAGCTCAAAGTTTTAAAAACAAATGTTAAAAATGGTTTTTACATGCACCTGGGAAATATAAGACATACAGGCAATGGGGTAAAGAAATCTATATTGCCCTACAAGAAAATAAGTGGAGACAGGATAATGGGGGACATGAATGAAGGGAGGGAAGACTGGGGGAAGGGGTAATCAGAATGCAAGCCATCATGGGGTGTGGAAGAGGGGAGACATGGGGAGAAAATTTGGAATTCAAAATCTTGTGGAAATGAATGTTGAAAACTAAAAATAAATTAATAGAAAAAAAGAGGGCCCAAATTTTGCTTGTCACATCCATAGTTATTAATGGTCTGAAACAGTAACAAACATGGTATATTCCTTCCAGGTCACTGGAACCATTCCCACTTTTTCATACTTCTTAGATGTTTCACATCATGAAGATGTGAAATCTTCATGAGTGCTCAGCTCCCCTCTTATGACAGATTGCTTTTTCTTTTGCCTTATCTGTTCATAACCACTGAATTCTACTTGTTAAGGCTTCTGAGAACCCAGTAAAGGTGACTAGACTTTCTCATCTTACCTAGTACTAATCTGATCCCTTTTCATTTTTTCCTCTTCTGCTACTGCCAAACGTCCTCTTTGCCATAAATCAAAACTCCCTGATGTCAGATACATTTATTGTTCCAATGCCCCACTTGGGGCCCAAGAAGATCATTTCCTTTTAGTGACTTCTATGTGGAATGTAGTAATACATTACTAAACCTAAATTGGCTGTCACCCTCAGCTGAAATGCATAAAATGAGCCCAGAGAGCATGGAATGAAGCCTGCTGCTCTGGCCATATGATCTACTCAGCTCTCTCCAGATTCTCTACTCCCTGTAAGAGGATGAGCAAGTTCATTTTTTCTATCTTCTTCCTGCTTTACCTTATAGCTGGTGAGTCCTCTGCATGAGCTCCAAAGGGAGAGTAAATGGGCTGAAGTCAGGAATCTCAAGAGGTTTCTAGGGCTTAAAAAGAGTTTCAAGACTCTCTAGAATGGACCCCATCATCCTCAGCCAAGTCTTATCATGGAGACCATAGTTACCTTATCCTTTTACTTTTTATCTCTTTCTTATCTGCGAGGATATATGAAACCATATGCTCCCTCTTCACACATTCTCATCTTCCCCTTCCTTTCCCTTCCCTTCCCACTGCCCACTCAACTCAGTCTTTTTCCTCACATTCATTCTGTTGCTGTGCTTTCTATAATTTAGGAAGGGTTTGGGTAACAGAATGCTGAGACAAAGGCACTGCTGGAGAAGAAACATCTTTTGAATCTGGTGGAGCTATACCCTAAGTTGCATTTTGGGGAAAGGAGAATGGTGCAGTGACTACAGCTGTACTTCAAGTTGGTGCAGTGGATAGGTTCTGGGCCTGGAGACAGAAAGATCCTGTGTTCAGATCTAGCTTCAGTCGCTTACTAGTTATGTGACCTTGGGCAAGCCATTAACATAATTAATTTAGTTTGCCTCAATTTTCTCAGCTCTAAAAATGTGGGTAACAATAACACCTACCTCGCATAGCTGTTGTAAGAATCAAAAGAGATATTTGTAAAAAGTATTTAGCAATATCTAATACGTTGTAAACACTATATAAATGTTAGCTTTCCCAGTCTATTGTTATTAAAAGATCAAGAAATTACACTTTATAGAAATTTTACCCACAAGTCTTCTGTCTCCACCTCTTCACAATTACTCCCAACTCCACCCCGACACACACACCGTACTGTGAGAGAGGAATTCCTTCTTCCCCTCTGAGTAAAATAAAATAAAAATATGGGAAAGGCAGCATATCTAGTATGATGTGCCCTGGGTTATCAGTAACTATAGGAGTGTTCAGCCAAGCCATTCAAAATCCACATCAATGGACCTCATGATAGACCTCAAAGTCCATGGATGGGAAAAAGTCAATCACCACTCTCTCCCCAGAGACTGATTCTTCTGGAAAGATTTCTTTCAGGTCAGGAAAAAGATTTAAATATAATTGAGCTCTAGAAGTCACTTTTACTCTAAATCTATGATCATATTGTCTCCCCTTAATAAGCTCCTTGAGAGCAAGGACTTTTTTTTTTGTCTTTGGACCTCTAGAATTGAGCACAGTGCCTGGAATATAATAGGGTCTTAATAAATGATTGTCCATTGACAGCTATGCTATATAAACACTATACAGGATCACTAGGGTACAACTACTTTTTTGGTTTTCTTCTTTTCCTTAATTTGCTCAATATTCTATGATGATTTTTGGTTATAGTTTCATTGACTTTTTTGTCTTCTAGATGTCCAAGGACGAAACACTCCTGATGAATTATGGGGAAGTAATTTCCTAAATAAAATCAACACTGTACGAGACAGTAAGTAGAACTAAAATTCTCTCATCTCTACCATTCTCCCCCACTAAGAGAGTGATATGAACTCCAATTATTCCTTATCATAGCAGTTACCCTCCTTGCCCCTATTCTACCAAAAAATGAAGTAAAATCTCAGCATCATAGATTTAAAGCTGTAAGAGACTTTGAGTGTCACAGAATCCAGTCCACTCATTTTACAATTGAGGAAATCAAAACCCAGAGAGGCTAAATGACCTACCCAAAAACATACATCTATCAAATGGCAGATTTTTAGCACTGTTAGAAAGGATGAAGTCAGTATCTGAGGACCAAGCTTCAAGGAATGGATAAATTATGGCAGAATTTCAAAGCAATAAGGTTGTAAAAGGAACTAGCTCTCTCTGTGATTCTTTAATCTCCTTTGAACAAAGCACTGCAGGATGACAAATACCAGTGGAATATACAGGAAGAACACAGTTGATCTTTAACTAGTTTAGAGAAAAGGGCAAGGAAGGTATTAAAGAATGTTTAGGATTAGGAGCCATACCTCTCTTGAGAACTATCAACTCTCTCATCAGTTCTCAAGCTATATTTGGTCAACATTTTGATCAAAGTTCTTTAGTCTTTCAGAGTTGATTTCCTTGGCATTAATGTTATATAAATTATTCTTCCTGGTTTTTTTTAATCACGAAACATTGCCATCCACACAATACATTGAAGTTGAACCCCAAGTTGAGTGGATTGGGAGGGCCCATGACTCAGTCCTTGGAAGTTAGTCTCAGTAAACAAGAAAGGGAGCAAAGAAGAGAGAGAAAGGAAGAAGATGTTAGAAAAAGTAGCCAGAATAGTGAGATTTGAGGTAGAGGGTATCTCAAAGAAATCTTAAGGAATATCAATAGAAATTGGGACTGTGACACCAGGGAAGGAGCCAAGAGAGATGTCATAGATGAGTTCAAAGGTGGTGATGAAAAGATGATCTACAGCAGTGGTTCTCAACCTGTGGGTTATGTTCAATCTGGAACAATGAAAATACATCCTGCATATCAGATAGACTCCTAACAGTAGCAAAATTACAGCTATGAAGGAGCAACAAAAATAATTTTATGGTTGGGGGTCACCACAGCATGATGAACTGTATTAAAGGGTGGTGGCATTAGGAAGGTTGAGAACCACTGATCTACAGTGTTCTGAAGGAATATTTAATGCTGACAATACAGGATGATTAACACAATCTCCTTTTATCACAGTATCATAAATTTAGAGGTGGGAGGAGACTTAAAGGTCATCTAATCCAACCCCCCTCATTTTACAAATAAGGAAACTAAGCCCATGACTCACCACAAGTAATTAACAAAGCAAAGATTCAAATCTGTGATCTTAGACACTGAGATTGCCTTCTTTCTTCTACACTGTGTTGCTTCTCTCCCAGAATATCCCTATCCTAAGATTCAATGAAGTAGAGATAAATCCCACACAGTACCCTATCCATACTGATTACTATATCCATACCAATTAGTTATAATCTATGAACTCCCAAGACATTCTCCTTCCTTCCTCAATTATTTCAGTGCCTGGATCAGTCTTTCTACCTCAATTTCTTCCTTCATACCAGAGGACTTCAGCTTCCATACTGCTATTCCCTCAAATACTCTAACTTCCTAGTTCCTCATTCTATTCAGTTGTCAAGATCTACTTCTCCCCTCCAGTTCCCATAATCGAAACTGAGCCTTGACTGCAGCAAGGAAATCCCTTCACATCTCTTTTTAACGAATTCACTATTTCACTCACCAGACCTTTCATCCCTTCTCAAGCTTCTTTATAGTACTTACTGTAAAATCTTACTTCATTTCAATCTTAGACTTTATTCTCTTCAACACACCCAAAGATTCACTGTGTACTTTCAGATCAAGTCACTGTAATATTAGTTTTACTTAATTATTATTCTTCGTTACAGGAGACCTCTCACTAAGTAACTTTGTTTCAAGCAACCTCTCACTAAGAAGTAAATATTTGTGATACAAAACAAAACACATCAATATAACTATATTTTTTGGAGGGCAGGACAATTGAGGTTAAATGACTTGCCCAAGGTCATATGGCTAATAAGTGTTAAGTGTCTGAAGCCGAATTTAAGCTCAGGTCCTCCTGACTTCAAGGTTGATGCTCTATTCACTGTCACCTAGCTGCCTCATCAATACAACTATAAAAAGAATGAATGAATGGGATGGTTTTTAATGCAAAACAAAATGAGCAGAATCAAGATTACAATTTATACAACAGTAATTTTATAAAAACAAGTAATTTTGAAAGACTTTGATCAACCATAATTCATGAGGACTCATGATAAAGCATTTCACATACCTTATTACAAGAAGATCATAGACTCAGAATATAAGAGATTTGTTTTAACATAACCAATGTTTTGGGACTTTGTTTTTCCTTGACTGCACTAGCTTGTAACAAAGATTTTGTTCTTTCACAATGGGGCAAGAGAGAGTTGGTAGGGAGAAAAGGTAGATTTTCATTGATTTTTAAAAGTAAAATTTAATTTAAGGGTAAATTTCAGATTTGAAATGATAGTAGGATATCCAAGTAGAAATGTTCAATTGAAGACTGACAACTGAGTTTGTATGAGAGAGCAGGATGAGAAACATAGATTTGGGAGTTATCCAATATAAATGGCAAAGATGAATGAATTCTGTCAGGAAAACCAGAAGAAATCTCAGGATACTATATACTACATACTACATGAAAAGCTAGAGGAAAGGGAAATATTGGGTCACAGGCCACCTCTCAGCTTCTCACCCTGAAAAGCCAGTGGAAAGTTCACTGGTTTGGAGTCAGACGGCACAGGTTTGAACCCTAGTTCTCTTGATTACTACTTGTATGATCTTAAGCAAATCCCTTAACTCTCTTGGTCTCAGCTTTCCTCATCTATGAAATGAGGGCGTTGACCTAAATGATGCCTATGGTCTGTTCTTGCTCTAAATCTATGATCATATCATTTTATAAGTATTTTTAAATCTCCATTTAAACCATAAACACTTCATTGCCTACTCTACAACCCTTCCCCCTTCCCCCTTTCCATCCTCCACCAGATATGTCATATATGTTGTCAGTCTACACAGCTGGTCCAGTAGGGAATCTTACCACTCTTGTCTTAACTTTCCAGAAGCAAAAATGAAATGTCTCAAATGTGATCATATGAACAAAGAAGGGAAATGCCTGAAAGGTGAGGGCATCTGCTTCCCCACTCCCTCTGAAGAGTGCATGATGAAAAAAGTCTATGAAGGTATGTGGGGCTGAGCCTGGGTTTGAGCCTAGAGCTGAGAATTCCCAGGAGGTACTTCTCACCTAAGCAGTTGATTTTGTAAAAGTATGTTTGATTCTAGAAGTTAAGTGATATGAGGAAGGGGGTAGTAAACCAGCCAAGATGATGCTTCCGTGGAAGCTGGCACCCAGTGGAAATCCATAGAGCAGCTCCATGTGTGAAAAGATATGTTTCCCACTGAAGTGATGAACAGGCTTGGAGAGGTGTCTTGGTCTTTGGTAAAATGAAGGCAGAGTTCTCACACTTGTGCAAGAGTAAAGACCATTGTCTTGGACCATTGTCCAAGCCCATGACTTAGCAGTCAATCAGTCAGTGAACATTTATCAAGAATGTGTAGGTAATATGCTAGGCATTGGAAATACAAAGAAAATCAAAAGACAGACTCTATTCTCAAAAAGCTCAAAGTCTAATGGGGAATACAACATGCAAACAACTATGTGATGAACGAAATAATCAACAGAAGGAAGGTACTAGAATCAAGTTGGATCTGGAGAGACTTCCTGTAGAAAGTGGAATTTTAGATGATACAAGAAAGGATCCCCAGAAGCCAAGAGGCAGAGATGAGGAAGGAGAGCATTCTAGGTAAGAGAGTAGCTAGTGAAAATGCCTTAGAGTCAGGAGATGGAATATCTTCTTCAAGGAATAGGAAGGAGGCCAGTATTGCTGGATCAAGGTGCAAGAAGACTAGAAAGGCACAGAGTGATGTTATGAAGGCCTTTAAAATCCATCAGAACAAGAAAGCACCTGCTAAGAAGCAAGAATTTTGTTGTTCATTTTCAGTTGTGTTTGAGTCTTTGTGATTCCATTTGGAGTTTTCTTGGCAAAGGTACTGAAGTGATTTGCTATATCTTCATCCAGATCATTTTACAGATAAGGAAACTGAGGCAAAAAGTGTTAAATGACTTACTCAGGATCATGCAGCTAGTAAGTGTCTGAGGCCACATTTGAACTCAGCTCTTCCTGACTCCAGGTTCAGCATTCTATCCCCTGTGTGACCTAGCTACCCTAGAAGCACCAATGGGGGCCAGCAAATGTAGTGCCAATTATTAGGCTCCTCTTTCTGTCCTCAGGGGCTTTTCTCAACCATGGAGTTCACAGCATTCCAAATAAATTGCAGAACACTAAATAATAGGACAAAACCATAAAGGGACACTAAGTGACTTTGGAGACTGCATCACAAGACACAGAAAAAGAGAACACCAAGTGACAGGACATTGAATAGTAGGACACCTGGTGATGGGACATTCAGTTATAGGATGCTAGATTAATTTTCTGGAAACAATTGAACTTCAAAGGATTGTAACCTTGAAGAATAAAGACAGGTTGGAGGTAACTTCATAATAATAATGACTACCATTTATATAACATTTAGAGGTTTTCAAAGTGCTGTACATATATTATCTCACAATAATCTGTGAAGCATATGCTACAATTATCCATACCCATTTTACAGAAAAGAAAACTGAGGCTGAGAAAGGTTATGTGACTTGCCCAGGGTCACAAAGTTAGTGTTGGAGACAGAATTCGAATTCATATCTTCCTGATTCTAAGACTTTATTGTGCCACTGTAACTACCCACAGAAAAATGTGAATGTCATATCCTCTCAGCCCCTCTCAACACCTTTTTTGTTCTGATGGATTCTAAGGGCCTTCACAGCATCATTAAGTGCCTTTCTAGCCTTCTTGCACCTTGATCCAGCAATGCTGGCCTCCTTCCTATTCCTTGAACAAGATATTCCATCTCTTGAATGTAGGCATTTTCACTAGCTACTGCCCTCATGTCTTCTAAGATTACCAACCCTGTCTGGCAGGGCACATATTAATTTCCATGAGGGAAGTCACACTCAGTCATCTGACTCCCATATACCAGACCATCTAACTGGCCTCTCAATGAAATGTACCATTTTCACTGTTTCTATTCATGGGAACCATGGTGTTGGCCTGCATAGGGGACCTCACTGTGACTTTTCTCTCCCCATCTGCAGGTGGAAAGCTCCAGTACATAGTTCAAGGATGTGAGCTTCTTTGCTGGCCCTCATTATTCAGCGTTCATAATAATGAGGTACAGTTTGAATGCTGCCATGACAAACCACTTTGCAATGTGCCTTAGCTCTCCAGATTCTTCCCTCAGCTGTGCCCTAGTGCCACAGGTAATCTTCAAAGTCTCAGGGTCCCCCACAAATTATATTTATAGTCACTTGACTTCCCATACAATTCTGTCCAATCCAACAGTTTCTTCATCTCAGGCTTAGACAACACTAGGCATCCAGATCACAAAAGGACAAATTTCTGCATGGATAACTCCTCCCTACCAACATCCTCCTATCTTTGTCTCACCTCCTGCATTTCTTTTCTCTAGCAGATTTCCTTTTAGGGTTGATTCCTCTGCCTTAAAACCTGTAATATGCTTCTGATTCTGCCTTCCACACTCTCCTGAAAACAGCTCCAAATTCCCTTCTTCCTGTACTTGTACTTTTTCCCACAATAAATTTATCATCATGTAAATAGCAGTGATTCTGGGTTTCTTTGCATCTACACAGCTAACCTGAGCTTCCTATGTCATCACATAACTTCCCAGGTGTTACCTTACTATAAAGGCACTATTTGTAGAAGTAAAGGAGAGTGCTTGGGGATGGAGGGACAACATCCATCCCAGCCAACAGAGGAAGTAAGAAGAGAAGGTCCTACATAATGCAAGCCCTCCCCCATCAAAAAAATTCATTCCCCATGTCCTGAAACAACATCTAAAATTCTATCCTAAGTCAAGTTTTAGGTGGTACCTCTAAAACACAAAGCAGAAGTTCTTAACCTGGGTCTGTGAACTTAAAAAAATTTTTTTTGATGCCTGTGTTTCAACAAAAATTATTTTCTTTGTTTCTATGTATTTTATTCATTGAAAAACTTTGTTCTGAGAAGAGATCCATAGGCTTCACTAGACAATTGAAGGCATCCTTTGGCAAGGTATGAGTCAGTAAAGACCTTAGAATACCACAAAAGGGCTGGGAAGGGAAGGGAAGCAGAGCTGGAGGCAGTTGGAGGTCAGGTGTGAACAGAGGTGGGGAAAATCAATCAACAAGTAATTATTAAGCATTTACTATATGCTTATAGTAATATTGTACATACATATAGTGCAAGGCCTTGGGGGGTGAGGGAAGACAAAAGTGAAATAGTCTTTTTCCTCAAGGAATTTACATTCTTATACAGAAATCACTATGCACTGTTGGGCAAAACTCTTTGTTGTGCTTGATTTGTCCCACCAGCCAGTTGAGGCCAGAGCACTATTAGTGAGGGAAATTATGGAAGAGATTCCTGTTCAGGTGTGGTTTGAACTAGATGAACTCTAAGATCCCTTCCCTCTCTACCCAATGTACCCAGTCTACTCAATGTATTCTGTTCCCATACTCAATGTACTTTGTCAGAGAGTGGTTGTGGCAATTAAGATGAAGTAAGGAAGAATGACTGTAGCCAAAAAGAGAAGAAATCCTAGACAGTTAGCCACTCAGTGATCAATTGTATTCCTTCAGTCCTATTAAAAGATGCTCCTTATTATGTATTATAATCAATATAGGAAGTATTCATATTTATGACATCATAGGTACATAGTACAATCATTATTTTTTTTCCTTACCCAAGCTAGAAGTACAGTGGCCATTTGCAGGCCCAATCTCAATACTAATGGGCATAGAGATTTTGAACTGATCCATTTTTCTGATCAGAACTGGTTGGCTCTTTCTTAAGTAGCCTTGTGACTCCCGCCCCAACCTCTGGGATTGACCACATTGGTGCCAGAATTAGTGTAGATATTAGATTGACTTTAACCCTACTAAAGCTTAGAACTTCTTAGAACTTAGAACTCAAAGCAATCCACTAGCCTTAACCTCCCCAGCAGCAGGAATTGTAGGCCTATGCCAGCACACCTGGTCAATAGTGTAGGAATTTTACTATTATTACACTGTATGACTGCTGTTGGGCTCAATGAAAGCTGGGCACCATGTACATGAACCAAATTTAGTCCAGAGGAAGGATAGACTCTAATGAGAAAAATTAGAATTCTTTTCTCACTCTTTGGTTCCTTTTACTTCACACAACATAGCCCTGAGGAAAACTATTTAATGTTTAGGTTTGGGCTCAGATCTAAGGAATTCTCAAAGTGGGAAGTAAAAAGGTAATCAAGATAAAATATAAATCAGTATAAGGTAGATATTCATTTCTCCTAAACAAAAGTAATGCTTAATATACACAGTCAACTCTGACCATGGGATCCAGTATCTGACAATCTCTTTAATTCAGAAGGCAATCTACCTTTGTATCCATCAAAGCTACAGAGGAGGAGAAGATTCTGGGAAAATAGCAGAATAGGTCAGAAAATTCTAAGCTCTCCAGATTTCCTATACAAGTAAGACAAAATGCACCTCAGGGCAAACATAGAGCAATAAAAATAAACAAGAGTTGGGGTAAAACAATGGTCCTCCTGGGACAATTGGAGAAGATAGCCTAGTAAAGTGTAAACACCTCTAATCTAGTTATGTGGAAACAGAAAGGGAGGTAGCCTTGGCCCTAGCTGCAGGACTTTTCACCTTCTAGACTGTGGGGAGTGAGGCAGGCATCTGAAAGTGTATGTCTATATATGAGTATGATTATAGATATGTAAATGTATGTGTGTACATGTATGTATATGTGTTCGTGTGTGTGTGGTATGTGCATGTGTGTGTATATATATATACACACACACACACACACACACACACACGTATCCACACATAACTGTAGCCTTCTTGCGGGAGGAAGGAAGAAGGGGGGGAGCAATGTAAAAAGTGCACAGCAGAGAAAAAAAGAAAACTCATAAGGAAGCAAAGGAAAGATGGATAACTCAGAGTCCAATGAGCAATATTTATTATATAGGCTTTCCTGAAATGGAAATTTATTGCTTTATATTTTGAATTCTCTCTTATATTCTGCTATGCACATGGCAATGCCTTTTTTCTTGTCTTATTTTGTATTTAAGTTTATAATGTTCTTTTTCTTTTATTGTGTATTTAAGTTTAAAATAAATTAATTTAAATTTTTTTAAGCTACAAAAGAAATGCTATGATCTAGAATGGCTTCTAGCCATCTAAAATCTATCACCTTCCCAAACCACCCCTCACACAGGCCCCTGGTAGCCCCTCCCAAAGTCATCTGTCCTCAGTCCTGGCCCCCACACTCCTGTCTTTAGGACTTCTTTCTCAACCTGGCAACTGATAATCACTAAATATCATATTTTTGGCCAAAGTCTGAATTAATCATACAGCATTAATCATAAAGAAATTGCTTTCTTTAAAAGTACGTTTTCCTATGTCAGCAACTCCAGAGACCAGATAAGGCTGAAAGTGGAATTTCCTGTTATCTTGAGACATACTCCTTACAGAAGGAAAACAGAGACATCCTGAGATCATAAATTCCGAATGGACCCAACAGCTTCTTTGTTCTCTGAGTAAACTCAGAAAATATCTCTTCCTCCATAAATAACACCAGATGGAGCTAACTTAAGAGCATTCTTTCTTCTGCCAAGGATGAAACCCTGAACCTAAGACACTCTCTTGAATAACGGAAACTTTTCTTACCTAAATATTTTGTGGGGCGTGTATTATGTTATGGCATGTTAATGATAAAGAAAACACAGATTTTCTAGGTCATAAAATCAATCAACACTTTATCAACTCTCTTATCTTACTAAGAAAATTCCTTTCTTGTAATCATAAATTTGACCCTGAATTGGTCTGGCTCTAAAATATATTTAAGCTTTCTCATTCTTTTGTCCAGGCAGTTAGAACTTAGCTTCTAACTCCTTGTACAAGTTTGCTATTTTTAAGGGAATAAAACGAAATAATCATACATCACTAGTTTGTCTCCTTTAACTAAACTTTTCAAGTTAACACAACATAACACCAGGAGCTAGCCAAGGTATCCTGTCTTCCCAATAACCACATCTCAGTAAAAGATTAAGACCGAGCCTCTTCAAGACTAAGGAAGAAGTACTAAGAACCCCTAGGGAAGAGGTGATGAAAACTCCAGGTGCCCCCTTCACAAGACTTCTACCTTGCCCCTAGACCAAAGTTTTTCAGTGACACATATCTTCCTTACTGTCTAGGAGAAAGTCTGGGAAAAACAAAAAGGGATGAGAAGGGAACGGGTTATAAACTTCTTAGCGAGAAGCCTGACAGAGGTCACTCTACAAAATTTCTTGCTTTGTCCCCAGCAGCCTCAACTCTCCATTTCCTTGCACTCCTCCCTGATTTCTCTGGTTCTTCTGTAACATCACCCATCTCCTGAGCAGGACTGACAAACCGCCCCTGACTGGACCCTCTCTGCTATTCTGTGGGAGGAGTGTGTCACGGGATGAGTTGCAGGGGTCATAGGATTTAGAGGTGAAAGGGATGTTTGAGGTGCCCTCATTTTGCAGGTAAAGAAAGGGAACCATAAGAAGATGAAATAAATTGCCTACATTTCCAGAGATAGTAATTAGGTAGCACTGCTAACCACTATACTGATCCAGTCAACAGGAACAATCAGAATTGGGTGGTCCCGTGCTCACCTGGTGATTACACAAATCTACCTCACTGAGGGAAGTTGCTGAGGAAGTAACAAATCTTCTATGGTTTTCAGAAAATGCAAAACCTCTTATCCCTCAGCTTAGTCTACAAGTCAGTGTCAACTCATTTTCTATGGGTCTGGGGATTTGTGAATTACCCAATCAGAAATCAACTCTGATCCTCTACCTATTGACGAAACTTTACCTCCTTTTTGCATAGGTTATTTTTCTAGAAACCTAACTCTGTAACCTTGACAAAATGTAGTCAACTCTCCACAGAAACAGAGAAGATGCTTATAGACTACATTCCATTGGAACAATAAAAACAATAAACCATATATAATAAGAAGAAAACATTGCATATTAAAGCATTTACCTAGTAGCTGTGAACTTGGAACTGTCTTTGACCCTTTAAGTCCTCACTCATTCAATAGAATCAATGTGAACCAAAGAATTTAAGGAAATACACAGTCAGAATTGTCCATGCCCCCTGCCCAGGGAACAAGCAGAGAAATGCACATCTCATGCTTAACTCAGTCTTCTAGTAGGACTACTCTTCAAAGGAAGACTCAGAAACACTGCCTCAACTTAGGGCATGAAATTCCAAATCTGACACAAACTCAACTCATAATGAATTTGTCCACACCTGGTCTGAATGGCCTGTTTCAGAGCAGAGTGAACTCAAAAGCCAGCCCGAGTAAGAAGCATAGGACACTCCAGCATCCCTCTCCTTTCCTTGGTCTTGAGTTCCAAATAAAATGATTCCTACACCACTTCCTCTCCTATTACCCTACCAAGCTACGCTCCCCACACTCCTTGCATCCATGTTATTGTTGATTGTTCACTCATTTCAGTTGTGTCCAACCCTTTGTGACTCCATTTGGGATTTTCTTGGCAAAAAAACTTAAATGATTTGCCATTTTCTTCTCCAGCTCATTTTACAGGTGAGAAAACTGAGGCAAATAGGGTTAAATGACTTGCCCAGGATCAAACAGCTAGTCTCTGGGGTTAGATTTGAACTCAGAAATATGAGTCTTCCTGACTTGCAGAGATGGGTAAGGAGCTAGAGATGAGAAATGGCAGACAAAGTAAGAGCAGCACTATAGTAAAGTAATGGAATTAGGCTTTGAACTCAGGTCCTCTGACTACAAAACCAGAGTCATTTCCTTTATATAATCCTGCCTCATTCCGGTCTTGAAGATTGGCATGGGACTAAATATAGTCATAAACACAGTGGGAGTCTTGAAGGCCTGGGGATCTAGTTTCTGGCCTCAAGAGGCTTTGCGTTATTGCAACTATTTTCCCACCCTACCCCTTCACACTCTTTCTGTTAAAAAGGAGCCTAAGGGGACAGCTAGGTGGTGCAGTGAATAGAGCACTGGCCCTGGAGTCAAGAGTACCTGAGTTCAAATCCGGCTCAGACACTTGACACACTAGCTGTGTGACCTTGGGCAAGTCACTTAACCCCAATTGCCCTCCAGAAAGCAAAATAAATAAATAAATAAATAAAAAGGAATCTAATGCCTATATCCCAAAGAATAAAAGGTAAAAGGATGCATTTGTTCAAAAACATTTATTGCAATTCTTTCTATGCTGGCCAAAAATTGGAAACTAAGAGGGTGTCTCACAGGGGAATGGCTAAACAAAGTGTGATGTATTAATGTAATTGAATACTATTGTGCCATAATAAATGACAAAATGCACAATTTCGGAGGAAGCTAGAAAAGTCTTTTTGAGCTGATGCACAATGGAATGAGCAGAACTAGAATAATTTATAGGAAGATAACATAAGCAACTTTCAAAGACTTTAGAACTCTGATCAACACATTGATAAGCCAGGAGTCCAAAAGAATGAAAATTAAGTACACCACTCACCTCCTGAAAGAGAGGTGACAAACTTAAAATGTAAAAAAAAAATGCATTTTGGGGGACATGGCTAATGTGGGAATTTGTTTTCCTATACAATGCAAATATGTATTGAGAACTTTGTTTTTCAGATTCAATAGTTTGTTTTAATTTGTTTGATGACATTCAGGAGTGTGGTAGAATGAACACATCAAAATTATTAATTGAAAAATAGAAATTAGAAACTTTTTCAAAGTGTCTTTGGTTTTTAAAGGGTCTATGCTACATCTTACAATAATTGAAGAAACTTTGCTTCTACCAGCAAGCTCCTAAGTTTAATTACATAGATCTCCCTAGATTACTAAATTGTTTATATGCTTTGGCATACCATCCTTGCTCTCCTGGGTTCCACTAACCTCATTCTCCTCAGAATATAGTGTAGGACAGTAGAGTCAAACTTAAAGAGAAACAGGAGCCACTAAACCATTTATAAGGGTACTGGTGGGCTGTGTAATAATTTAGAAAATCATGTAATAATATTATCTATGTTTTATAGTATTTTGACTTATTTTGTTAACTATTTCCCAATTACATTTTTTTCCCTTTTTGGAGGGGGGAAGGTAGGGCAGTTAGGGTTAGATGACTTGCCAAGGGTCACACAGCTAGTTTTTGTCTTGTGTCTGAGGCCAAATTTGAACTCAGGTCCTCCTGACTCCAGGGCCAGTGCTCTATTCACTGCACCACCTAGCCATCCCTCCCAATTATATTTTAATCTGGTTTAGGCCACACTCAGGAGTGCTGTAGACTGTATGTGGCTTGTATATTGTCATGTTTGACACCTCTGAGTAGGATATGATAACCAAGTAAAATATAAAGATAATTTGCTCTGTGTGTGGATAGATGTATGGTTTGCAATCTGGCCTATCCTCTTCAAGGAAGACAGCAAATTTTTTTCCACCATTGGAAGATATATGAACACCAACAGGCCAATTTGTTAGGACCAGTGTGTAATGTGTAATAAGTCCACGTGGCATAAAAAGTCAATAACAGGGAAAGTAAAGTGCATTTATTTACAGGCTAGATAATAGTTTATCAACAGCAACTCATATAGCTGTCAATAAAGTGGGTCACTATGGAAATCTCAGTAAAGCCAAGGACCCAGATGGTGCAGTAAAAGTTAAAAGTGGCATGACAAGTTTAAATAATTATTCTCACTTATTCCATCTGCTGAAGGAATACTATCAGCCCCTCTAAATTTGAACATCTTCAAATCAAATTTCTGGTCATCTCGCGCTATATGTGGTCATAGTTGGAATTTGAAAACAGATCTGACAACTAGTCTAGCACCTCATACTACCTTCTACTAGTGATGATAATAATAGTTTTAATTTATATAGCATTTTAAAATTTGCAAAGGACTTTAAAAACAGAGGGATCATTAAAGATGATGGCAATAATGAGACAACATATCAAAACCTATGCAAAAGCAGTAATCAGAGGAAAATTTATATCTATAAATGCTTACATTAATAAAATAGAGAAAAAGCAGACCAGTGAATTGGGTGTACAATTTAAAAAACTAGAAAAAGCACAAATTAAAGGTCCCCAATTAAATGCCAAATTGGAAACCTTAAAAATTAAAGGTGAGATTAATAAAATTGGGTTTAAGAAAATGATTGAATTAATGAACACAACTAGGAATTGGTTTTATGAAAAAGGCTAAAACAGCCACTGGTTAACATGATTTTTAAGAAGAAAAACCAAATCACTATTATTAAAAATGAAAAGAGTGGATACAACACTAGTGAAGATGAAATCAAAGCAACTGTTAGGAGTTACTTTGCCC
Source organism: Pseudocheirus occidentalis (assembly GCA_028646575.1). Lineage (NCBI taxonomy): Eukaryota > Metazoa > Chordata > Mammalia > Diprotodontia > Pseudocheiridae > Pseudocheirus > Pseudocheirus occidentalis. Next base: position 130,629,654 of record CM053596.1, on the reverse strand, counting down.
AATTGCATACCAATAAATGTAACAATTTAAGTGAAATGGAAGAATATTGACAAAAATATAAAACTGCTAGGTTAACAGAAGAGGAAATTGAATATCTAAATTTATTTTAGAAAAAGCAGTCGAACAGGCTATAAATGAACTTCCTAAGGGAAAAATATCAAAACCAAATGGATTTACAAGTGAATCCTACCAAACATCTAAAGATCAACTAATTCCAATATTAAAGAAGTTATTCAGAATAATAGGCAAAGAAGAAGTCCTACCAAATAAATATGGTACTGATACCTAAACTAGGAAGAGCAAAAACAGAGAAAGTTACAGACAAATTTCATTAATGAATATGGATGCAAAAATCTCAAACAAAATATTATCTAGGAAATTACAAGAATACACTACAAAGATTGTGCATTATGTCCAAATGGAATTTATACAAGTAAGGCAAGGATGGATTAACATAAGGAAAACTACTAACGTAATTGATTATAACAATAACAAAAGTAACAAAAATAATATATAAATAGATACAGAAAAAGCTTTTGATAAAATACAACACTCATTCCTATTAAAACACTTGAAAGCATAGCTATAGAGGAATTTTTCCTTAAAATGATAAGAAGCACCACCTAAAACCATCAGCAAGTATTATTTGTAATGTGGATAAGCTAGAAGCTTTCCCAATAAGATCAGGAGAGAAATGAGAATGTCCATCATCATCAATATTATTCACTATTGTATTAGAAATTATAGCAATAGCTATAAGAAAAGAAGAAGAAATTGAAAGAATTAAAATGGGCAATGAGATAATATCTCTTTTTGCAGACAATATAATGATATACTTGGAAAATCTTAAAGATTTAACTAAAAAGTTAGTAGAAAACAATTAATAATTTTAGCCAATGAACAGGATATAAAATAAATCCATCTTAATCATGAGCATTTCTATATATCACCAACAAAACCCTACAAGAAGAGGCAAAGATACCCCATGTAAAACAACTCTAGACAGTATAAAATATCCGGGAGTGTACCCACCAAAACAAACCCAAGAACCACATGAACATAATTAGAATATATACTTTTTGTACAAATAAAGTCAGATTTTTTAAAATGGAGAAATATTACTTGTTCATAGATAAGCAGAGACAATATAACAAAATGACATTTTTATTTAAACCAACCTATTAGTTCAAAGTCATCCCAATTAAATTGCCAAAATATTATTTTACTGAGCTAGAAAAAAAATGACTAAATTTATTTGGAAGGACAAAATTTCAAGAATATAAAAGGAATTCATGAAACAAATGTAAAGGGAAAAGGTTTAGTAGTACCAAATCTTAAACTATGCTACAAGTGAGTCATTATCAAAATTATCTGATACTGGCTAAGAAATAGAAACATATATCAGTGGAACAGAGTAGACACACAATACATAATAGCAAATGACTATAATAATCTTGTGTTTGACGAAGATAAATATTTAAGTTTTGGGGATAAGAATACATTATTCAATAAAAAAATTGCTGGGAAAACTGAAAAGCAGTCTGGCAGAAACTGAGTCATAGACCAATAACCTACACCATTTACCAAGATAAGGTCAAAATGGTTATATGACTTTGATATAAAGGGAGATATCATAAGAAACTTAGAAGAACATGGAATATACTACCCATCAGATTTATGGGTAGGAGAACAATTTATGAATAAACAAGAGATAGCATTGTGAGGTACAAAATAGATAATTTGGTAACTTTAAATTTAACTTTAAATTTATTTGGTTTGTACAAATGAAGCCAATATAACCAAGATTAGAAGGAAAACAGAAAATTGGGAGAAAAAATTATAGACAGTTTCTCATATAAAAGTTTCATATCTCAAGTACATAAAGAATTTTGTCAAGTATATAAGAACATGAATCATTCCCCAAATTATAAATGGTCAAAGAATATGAACAGTCAGTTTTCCAAGAAATCAAAACTATTCATATGGTCAATGAAAAAATGCTCTAAATCATTATTGATTAGAGAAATGCAAATTAAAACAACTTTGAGGTATTGTCTTACAACTATGAGATTGGTTAAAATGATAGATGCCCTTCAACTGGGGTACAACTGAACAAGTTGTGATACATGATTGTGATGAATATATATATTTGTGATGAATATATACTGTGGTGAATATAAAATACTGTGCTATAAGAAATTATGAACTAGCTGATTTTAGAAAAAACATGGAAAGATTTGCATGATATAATGAAGAGTGAAATGAGCAGAAACAAGAGGACTTTGTACACTGTAACAACAATGTTGTTTTAAGAACAACTTTGCGTGATTAGGTCATTTTGAGTATTATTAATACTCAAACCCACTACAAAAGGCCTATGAAGAAAGATGCTGATATGTATATTCTGCATATTTATATCTAATGATAGCCTTCTCTAAGGAGGTGTGGGGAGAAAAGGAGAAAAAAATTAAAAATACACAGCAGAGAAGAAAAAGAAAACTTATAAGGAAGCCCAGAAAAGCAAGACAACTTTGAAAATGATGTGTAGTATTTATTACATGCGTTTTTTTAAAGTAAACAATGTGAAATGGAAATTTACGGTTTTATATTGACTCTTCCTTTTACGTTGTGCTGTGTACATGGAAATGCTCTTTTTTTTAACCTTTTTAAGTTCAAAACGAATAGAAAGTGAATTAAATAAATAGAGGGAAGGACAGGGAAAAGAGAAGAGATGAGTAAGAAATAATCATTTATTAAGCTCTTACTAGGTGCCAGTTATTATACTAAGCACTTTACAAATATTGCCTCATTTGATCTTCACAATAACCTTTTTCGATAGTTTCTATTGTTAGTGAATTTTTATGTTTTTAGATACTTTCTGTTTCTTACATCATCATCATAGTATCCCATGTATCCCTCCTCCTACTCTCCCCAGAAAACCATCCCATATGATAAATAGCATTTTTGAAAAGGAAAAAATAATCTGTACAATCGATTAATACATTGAAAAAGTCTAAAAACGTGTGAAATCTTTAACATCTGTGAACCTTTAATGTCCATGAAAGGGTAAATTTGGAGTATTATGGAAGAAATGCTTCCTCTCTAAGTTCATATAGTAGATAACTGCTGCCATATATGTATTTACCACAATGAAGAAATTATGGTGTTAAAAACCTAGTTTTTATTATTATGGTCAAGAATAGGCTCAGGCCTCAAAGAAAATTTCATCCATTATTAGGATTCTAACAAGGTTCCTTATAAACTAAATTGTAACAAAAAATTAATTTACATATTACAATTTTATACATTCCTCTTAGGTCATATTGTTGTTCATCTTTCATTTTCAAAGAGGACCAATGACACCATGGGTTATATCTTTACTTGCTCATGAATTGGATTTAAGTGAGGCAGAGGGGTACAAAGTTGGCAGCATCACTCTCTCCTAGATACATCTAAGTCCAATGGCAGAACAAAAGTCAAGATAACTGGCGATGGTGTCTTCAGTGTCTGACCAGGTTCTAAGCACTCCACAATACCTGCTTGCTTCATCTGCCTTTATTGAAACAAATTGTTCTCATCCACCCACACTTTCCCTGGTGGAATGGGAAGACAAGAACATGTAGGGTATGCAAGTGGAAAAGGATAACTCACAATTTCTGGCTATTGGAAATTGTTTTCCCCCTTCACAAAGTTGTCCCTATTGGGATCTAAAGGTCAGTGCTCTTGCAGAATTCTAAAGCTGCCTTTTCTGTGTGTGTGTGTGTGTATGTGTGTGTGTGTGTGTGTGTTTATCTTCTGTGTCTTTCAACTCCTGATATAGGTACCATCTACTGATGTTTCTCAGATGCTTCTTCCAGTTCCAGTAAATTCTCCTCCTGACATCCGTGAGATCTCTCCATCTTCCAGACTTTTGAAGTTCACATGTTTATAATCCAGCTAGTTCTAACTCTGAATATTCAGTTGGTGTTTCTAGAGAAACTTTCCATTTTTCCACAGCAAGTCTCTCACTACTCCCATATGGTGCATTTTTTCCTACTAGTCCAGTCTCTCTGGTAATATGGTCAATGGGATCAGTAGGAAAGGGGTAAGGTAAGGGCGGGAGGAGTAGAAATCTCTCTCCTATTCTCCTAAGAGTTATTCCCTCCCAGGGAAATAAAATCCTGAATGTCAAGCTTTATCCTACTCAACTGACAGGCTTCAAAATAGAAGGCTGGCTTTTATACATAGCCCAAATGTGTCACCTCATGCTTCCAGTCCCAGGTTCCTATATGACATTATCTGTCCTGGTCCAATGATCCAATGTACTTTTCCCCATCTCAAATTGATGAAAAACTTGTTTGAACTAGACCAGGGGTGGGGAATCTATGACCTCAAGACCACATATCCTTCTGTGTCCTTGAGTGTAGCCTTTTGACTAAGGCCAAGTTTTATAGAACAAATTTTTTTATTAAGGGGATTTGTTCTGTGAAGTTTGGATTCAGTCAAAGGGATGTACTTGAGGACAAGAGAGCCACATATGGCCTCAAGGCCACAGGTCCCCCACTCCTGAACTAGACATTTTTTATTGATTCATTCATTTGAGCTATTTGGGCCACCTGTAATTAATTGGGATGGGAATGGATCCCCACACACATCTCTTACATCTATAAAGTGATCTGAAAAATTATTCTTAAAAATTTTAGAGACCTGGAATCTCATTACTATTAGGAATTCTCAGGTGAGGAAACTAACTTTCCTAATGTGAATCAGTAGCTGTTTGGCATCTTAGGTTGAGGAGAGTTAGCCAGGTAACTAAGAGGTTAAATGACTTGCCCACATGCATACAACTAGGATGTGTCAGAGATGGGATTCAACCCAGGTCTTACAGAATCCAAGCCAAACCCTTAACCCACTCCCCCAAACTTCCTCTATTCTGTATAATATCAATTGCATTATTCACAACAGTCATGTGATATAGGCTGTACAAGTATTAGTATCTCAGTTTATAGGAGAAAAAAATGTGTGTGTGATTGCTTAGGGGTGTAGCCATCATTAAAGCCCAGATCTCCTTTCATTACATCAGGTTATCTTCCTTAACCAAATATGGCAATGTCTCTCTTCTCTCTGCTTCCCCCACCCAAGATCCATAATAGCAGCTCACAAATTATTCGACAGTATAAGGTTTGCAAAAATATTTTACAGATATCATATCATTTGATCCTCATGAGAACATCAAGAGATAGATGCTCTTAGTACCCTTATTTTGTAAATGGAGGCTCAGAGTGATAGATGACAGGTCCAGGGTGAGTTCTGGAGCCAAGATTCATACCTAGGCCCCTCCAACTCCAGATTGATTTCCTTTTTTAAAAGAGGCTAGACTTTGACTTTGACTGCCCACGTCAAAATGATGAAGGCAAAATCTTCTCATTGAGGGCATTGAAGTATGGAAGAAAGACTGGGAATCAGGGGATGTAATCATTGTGTTATTTACTACCATTGTGACTTTGAGTAAATCATTTCATCTTCCTGGAACTCAATTTCCTCTTCTATAAAATGGGGTATAATAAATTATCTGGTTCCTACAGTCCCTTAAAATTTTAGATGAATGCTCTCATCAATTTATAATAAATCACTTCTAATTCCATGCTGGACAATTCAACAAGCATTTATGGAACTTCTTCTGGGTACCAGGTACTATACTAAGTGCTAAAGATACAAAACCCAACCCAGTCTTTTTCCTCAAGAAGTTGCCTTATCCTGGAATGGACATACTTAGATGAGTAAACACACGATTCTCTACATACCTCCACTCATACTGATTTGCTAAGAACTCATACCACAGCTGCTCTGTCTCCCCTCAGGGTTGTGGCCCTAAGTGGGTTGGAAAAGATTTCTACTGGTTTACATAAGTCTAATGGTGTGATTATTATTTTATATCAATTAATCAGTCATACTTAATTAGTTTTTTACTACAGGGGCATAACTGGTACACATCTCTCCAAAAGTCTGTGAGACACCTTCTCGTCACCAGTGCATACAAAATTCAGGGAAAAGAAGGTTCAAGTTTAGAGTGCAGATGGTCAAAAGGCAAGTCACAATTCTGTTTGTTGGAAGTCCTTTTCTCTCCTTTCTGAGGTACTCATGAAGTTCCCTTTAGCCACAAAGTAGCTTTTCCTTTTGGCTCCTTATAGAACTATGTCCAATCTATCACTGTCAGGTCAAACTACTCTAGACCCAGAAAATTTACAAGGTCCTGAAGGGTTGAGCAAAGATGGCAAATAAAAAAACTCACCATTTGACAAAAACTAGTAGGAAAACTAGAAAATTATATGTCAGAAACTAGGCATAGACCAACATCTCACACTATATACAAAGATAAGGTCAAAATGGGTACATGATTCAAACATAAAGGATGATACCATAAGCAAATTAGGAGAGCAAGGAACAGTTTACCTGTCAGATTTATGGAGAAGGAAATAATTTATGACCAAACAAGAGATAGAAAACATTATGAAATGCAAAATGGATGATTTTTGGTTACATTAAATTAAAAAGGGTTTGCACAAACAAAACCAATGCAATCAAGATTAGAAAGAAAGAAGAAAGCTGGGGGCAGGGGAGGAAATTTTACAGTTGGTATTCCTGATAAAGGTCTCATTTCTCAAATATATATAGAACTGAGTCAAATTTATAAAAATACAGGCTGTTCCCCATTGATAAATAGTCCAATGATATGAATAGGCAGTTTTCAGACGAAGAAACTAAAGCTATCTATAGTCACATAAAAAAAAGCCCTAAATCAGTATTGATTTGAAAATGCAAATTAAATTAGAAATGCAAATTAAAACGACTCTGAGGTACTACCTCACACCTATCAGATTGGTTAATACAACAGAAAAGGAAAATGATAAATGTTGGGGAAGATGTGGGAAAATTGGAACACTAATATTGATTATGAACTGATCCAACGATTCTGGAGAGCAATTTGGAACTATGCCCAAATGGCTATAAAACTGTGCATAGCCTTTTATCCAGCAATACCACTACTAAGTCTATATCCCAAAGAAATCATAAAAAATGGAAACAGACTCACATGTACAAAAATATTTATAGCAGCTCTTTTGGTGCAGGCAAATAATTGGAAATGAAAGGGATGCCCATCAATTGGGGAATTGTTGAACAAATTGTGGTACAATGTAATGAGAACAATGTAGTAGAATACTGTTGTTCCATAAGAAATGACTAGGAGGCAGATTTCAGAAAAACCTGGAGACACTTACATGAACTGATGATGAGCAAAGTGAGCAGAACCAGAATAACATTATATACATCAATAGCAACATTGTACAATGATCAATTATGATTGACTTAGCTCTTCTCAGCAATACAGTGATCCAAGACTCATGATGGAAAATACTATCCATACCTAGAGAAAGAACTATGGAGTCTGAATGCAGAAAAAGCCTACTATTTTTACTTTTTTTGTTGTTTTTTGTTTTTTATTTCTTGTGTTTTTTCCATTTTGTTCTGATTCTTCTTCTACAACATGACTAATGTGGAAATGTAGTTGTCATGAATGTACATGCATAACCTATATCAGATTGCTTGCTGTCTTGGGAAGGGAGTAGGGAAAGGAAGGAGAGAGAAAAATTTGGAACTCAAAATCTTATAAAAGTGAACGTTGAAAACTATCTTTACATGCAATTGGAAAAAAAATACTTTTAAGTGCAAAAAAAAATACAAAAACCACCAGAATAGGCAAATAGAATAGGTAAAAGAGATTTAAAATCTAATGAAGGGAAGAATGCCTTGAAAAACAGAACTGGCCAAATAGAATAAGATATATAAAAATTTACTGAAGGGAACTCCTTAAAAAGCAGAATTAGTCAAATGGAAAAAGAGGTACAAAAGCTCAATGAAGAAAATTATTCCTTAACAATTAGAATTGGAGACAGTGCCAAGATGGCAGAGTGAGGAAGGAATTCTCTGAAAACTTCCCAAATTATCTTCCAAACAATTAGAAAAATGCCTCAGAATTGATCCAGGAGCAGGGATGCAGCTTACCAGCATGACAGAAAAGGCCTGTCTCACTTGGGTGGGAGGGAAGCAAGGTCCAAGCAGAAGAACTCACAGCAGGGGGCCTGCAGCAAGGCTCCAAGCCTGAGGCAATACATGAGCAAGGCCCTGCCCTCCTGTAAACCAGCAGATGCTAGGTAAGTGAGCTGTCTATGCAGCAAGGTCCCACCCCAATGAGCCACCCTTACCACAAGCCACCAGGGAAAGGCCTTGACCCCATTGCTGACCAGGGCCTACCAGGATAAAGACTGTTTCCATAGCAACCCAGCAGCAGGACAACACCCTGGAACAGATGACCAGGGTTTCCCCAAAAGCAGGGGAGACCAGTAGGGAGACCCCACCCCCCAGTATAAGCCAGAAGGGAAATTTACCCTCCAGAGAAAGCAAGTAGCTAAACCCTGAAGCCGAGTGAAAGCCAGCAGCAAGACCCAGAGCCTCAGGACACAAAGCTTGGGACACTGCAGGACCAGAGCCCAACTCTCACATAGAAACACCAAGTCACCAAACAAAAGAAGAAGAAGAAGAAGAAGAAGAAGAAGAAGAAGAAGATGAAGAAGAAGAAGGAGGAGGAGGAGGAGGAGGAAGAGGAGGAGGAGGAGGAGAAGGAGAAGAAGAAGGAGAAGAAGAAATGAGGCAAAAAAAGAGCATGACAATAGCCACTATGTGGTGACAGAGAGGATCAAGGCATACACTTAGAAGAAGACAATAATGTCAAAATGGCTACATGTGAAGCCTCAAAAAAAAATGTAATTTGGTCTCAGATCCAAAAAGAATTCCTGGAAGAGCTTAAAAGGGATTTTAAAAAGCAAACGACAAAAGTAGAAGAAAAATTGGGCAAATAAATGAGAGTAATATGTGAGAATCATGAAAAAAGAGTCAATAGCAGGGGAAAAGATATACAAAAATTTACCAAGGAAAATAACTCCCTAAAAATAGAATTGTCCAAATGGAAAACAAAGTACAAAAACTCACTAAAGAAGTTCCTTAAAAATTAGAACTGAATTCAAGATGACTTCCCAAAAGGACTAAGAACATGTGAAACCCTACAAATGAAAAGAATCCACAGAACGTCACCAAGGAGAAAGTTAAAATTCACTGTAATTGATCCACAAATATCATCAACTTCAAGACTACAACAACAAAAAAAACAAAATCTTTCAAACTGCCAGAAAAAAATTTTATACACACACATATGCATGCATGCATATATGTATGTGTGTAGATAAAAGGTTAGACTATTACACAAATGTTTAAAAAGTAGGCTTTAAGCCTAGAATCAATCTATGAACAAACCTAAACATTCACTTTGGAGACAAAAGATGGATCCTTTAAAGTCAAAAAAGGATTCTAAGTTCATGAAGAGAAAAAAGTACAGTAACTGACAAATAGGACTTGAAAGTTTGCAAAATATTTTATGTACATTCTGTCTTCTCTTTCTGAATCCTGATAATAAAAGCTATTCCTTCAAAAAAAAATAGAATTGAACAAATAGAAACTAATGACTCTATGAGATATCAAGATACAATAAAACAAAATCCAAAAAAGCAAAAAGGGAATAAAATAGGAAGTTTCTCATTGGAAAAATAACTGACCTAGAAAATAGATCTAGGAGAGATAATATAAAAATTCTGGGACTACCTGAAAGACATTATCAAAACGCAACAACAATAAAAAACAGCCTGGACAACATCTTTCAAGAAATTATCAAAAAAACAAACAAACAAACAAACAAAAAAACCTTCCCTGATACATTAGAACCAGAGGGCAAAATGGAAGTTGAGAAAAATCCACTGATCACTGCCTGAAAGAGATCCCCAAATGAAAACTCCAAGGAACATCATAGCGAAATTCCAGAGCTCACAAAAGTATTGGAAGCAGCCAAAAAGAAACAGTTCAAATATTGTGGAGATATAGTCAGGTTTACACAAGATTTTACAGCTTCCACATTAAAGAACCAGGGATTGGAATATGATATATCAAAAGGCAAAGGAGTTAGGATTACAACCAAGAATCACTTACCCAGCAAAATTGAATGTAATCTTTCTGGGGTGGGGGAGAATGGATATTTAATAAAATATAGAACTTTCAAGCATTTCTAATTAAAGATCAAAGCTGAATAAAAAATTTGATCTCCAAATACAAGAGTCAAAGGAAACATAAAAAGGTAAAAAAAAAAAAGAAAAGAAACAAGAGAAGGCATAAGAAATTCAATAAGATTAAACTGTTTATATTTCTATATGCCAAGATAATATTTGGAACTCTTAGCAACTTTATCACTAAAAGATAATTAGAAGGAGTATATGTAGACAGAGGGTGTGGATATAACATGGGATATTACCCCCAAAAACAAAATAAAGGGGGTGAGAAAAAAAGATGCACTGTAAGAAGAAAGAGAGGGAGAGATTGAATGCGTTAGATTATTCCACATAAAAGAGGCATGAAAAAGCTGTTATAATGGAGGAGAAGATGGGGGGTGGTGCAAAGCTTAAACTTGATTCTCATCAAAATTGGCTTAAAGAGGGAATAACATACACATTCAGCTGGATAAAGAAAAAAGGAAAGCAAAAAATTGGGGGAAATTTTTTGCAACAAGTTACTCTGATAAAGGTCTCATTTCTCAAATATATACAGAGAACTGAGGCAAATTTATAAGGATACAAATTATTACCCAACTGATAAATGGTCAAAGGATATGAATATGTCATTTTCAGACAAAAAATCAAAGCTATCTAGTCATACAAAATGCTCTAAATCACTACTGATTAGAGAAATACACATTAAGACAACTCTGAGATACCACTTCACACCTATCAGAATGGCTAATATGACAAAAAAGGAAAATGTGGGAAAACTGGGACACTAATGCACTGTTAGTGGAGTTGTGGACTGATCCAATCATTCTGGAGAGTAATTTGGAACTATGCACAAAGGGTATACACTTTAATCCAGCAACACCTCTACTAGTTCTATATCCCAAAGAGATCCAAAAAAGGATAAAAGATCTATTTGTACAAAAATATTTGTAGTACCTCTTTTTGTGGTGGCTAAGAATTGGACATCAAAGGGATGCCCATCAATTGAGGAATGGCTAAACAACGTGGAATATGATTGTAATGGACTATTGTTGTGCTATAAGAAATGAGGAGAATGATTTCATAAAAACCTGGAAATACTTACACGAACTGATGCATAGTGAAGTGAATCTAGAACCAGGAGAACATTGTCTGCAGTAACAGCAACACTGTTTGATGAAGAACTGAGGACGGCTTAGTTATTCTTAGCAATACAGTGGTTCAAGAGAATCCCAAAGGACTAATAATGAAGTATACTGAAGAGATTGGAGAGAGGTGGGTGTTGAAGTGATCTCATATGAATCCCTAGAGGGTTCTTGTCTGGAAAGAATTTCACAGGACTCAAGCTATCTTTTGGCAAAGTTACAAAGTTTATTGTTTTTTTTTTAATTTTAATTTATTTTCTTGGTTACATCATTCATTTCCACAAGGTTTT
>CM053596.1:130587744-130617592 GCA_028646575.1 Pseudocheirus occidentalis | reverse complement strand
GTGTTTGTGTGGGAGCTGTGGTGCTTTGCTGCTTCTACGCCGTCATCTTGGCTCCGCCCTCCCCTACAAAGTTTATTGTTATGCTGACTTAGCAGCAGGTAGGAGGAGTAGGGGGACCTGCAAGCTTACAGGGATCTAACGCAGAGTTACAAAGTTTTACACTTTGCAGAAGACAGCATCAATACTATCCACCTCCAGCAAAAGAACTGATATTGATTGAATACAGACTAAAGCATGATATTTTTCACTTTCCGGCATTTTTTTTGTTATATTTGAGTCTTCTTGTACCAAATGACTAATATGGAAACGTTTTACATAATTGCACATGTATAACCTATATCTGATTGCTTATTATTTCAGGGAATGGATAGGGGAGGGACGAAGGGATTGAATTTGGAACTCAAAACTTTAAATTAAAAAAATAATTAGAATTGGGCAAGTAGAAGCTAATGACTTTGAGATGTCTAGAAATAATCAAATAAAAATCAGAAGAACTTAAAAATAAAAGAAAATGTGAAATATCTTATTGGAAAAACAACTAAGCTGGAAAAAAGAGCCAGGAGAAATAATTTTTAAATTATTGGACTACCAGAAAACCATGATCTAAAAAAGAGCCTAGACATCACTTTTCAAGAAATTATCAAGGAAAACTGCTATCATGTTCTAGAACTAGAGGGTAAAATGGAAATTAAAAGAACCCATCAATCACCTCTTGAAAGATATTCCAAAACAAAAATTCCCAGGACTATTACAACCAAATTCCAGAGCTCCCAAGTCAAGGGGAAAATATTGCAAGTAACCAGAAAAAAACAATTCAATTATTGTGGAGCCACAGTCAGGATAACATAAGATTTAGCCATTTCTACATTAAAGCATCAGAAGGTTTGTAATATGATATTCTAGAGAACAAAAGAACTAGGCTTACAGCCAGGAATCACCTACACAGGAAAACTGAGCATAATCCTTCAGGGCGAAAAATGGCTATTTAAAGAAATAGAGGTTTTTCAAGTTTTGTTGTATTTGTTCATATCTTTTGACCATTTAACTATTGGGGAGAAATTTTGATACTATTTGATACTATTTGATACAAAGATTTCTTCCCACTCAACCACTTCCCTTTTTATTTAACATACAATAAGGTGCAGGGGATTTTCAGTTTCAAGTAGTCATAGCGGTCTGTTTGCTCTTTTGTAATTGCCTCTGTCTCTTATTTGGTTAAAAATACCTCACCTACCAGTATCTATGAGAAGTGTGTGATCTGTTTTCCTTCTGATATTTTTTAACACCATGATATTTAATATTAAAGTCACATATCCATTTAGAATGTATTCAGGAATGTGTTGTTAAATATTGGTCTAAGACTAATTTCTACCAGACTACTTTGTAGATTTCTGAGCAGTTTTTAAATAAATCATGTTTTTTCCTAGGTAATTTGTTTTCCATTTTATCAGACACTGGGTTATTGAGTTCTATTGTTTCAAATCTTCCTTGACTAGTCTGTTCCATTAATCTATCCCTATTTTTAGCCAATACCAGATAGCTTGATGACTTCTCTTTCATGATATAGTTTGAGGTCTGGAAGTGCTATTCCCCCTTCATCCCTATTTCTTCTCATCATTCTCCCTGATATTTCAGGTCAATTTTTTTCCTAATGAAATCTGTTGTTATTTTATCATTTTCTGTAAAGTAGCCCCTTTGTAATTTGATTGGTATAGCATTAAAAGTATAAATTACTTTATACCTGCTGATTCTGAGAGCCATAACAACACTAGTCTGGGACCTTTAATGTCCCCACACCAAGAAACTACATCAGAGAAGCTGAGGTCAGTCAGGAAGAGGAAGCTGTACCAAGGAAGTCAGAGAAGTTACATTAGGAAACTAGGAAACATGATCCTATCATTCCATTCTAGCAAGAGGCTGAAAAAAAAGGGGGAGGCAGGAACCATTTTTCACCAGTTGACATAAATATATACAAAGTAAATAAAAGTAATATAAAGTAAGTACATACAAAGAATACATGGGATAAATGTCATGGAGAAATGTTTTGAATTAGTATCTTACTCATTATCCAGCCTAGGTCAGTTATCAAGCATTGCTATATGTTGGCCCCTCTCTGGATAGAATCCCAAATCTCCAGTATTTTCTTTCTCACTTTCATAGAACTTTTTCTAATCTCTTTATTTCTGAACTATTCTTCCTACAGCTATACTAGCCCCCACAAATAAACTTCTTCATGAATGAATGAATGAAAAAGCATTTTTTAAGTGTTTACTATGTGCCAGACACTATACTAAGGACTAGAGAGACAAATATTTTTTTAAAAGGCATCCTTACCTGAAGAACTTTACATTCTAATAGAGGAAAGCAAAATACAACAGAGGTGACCAGGAAGAAATGTTCTGTTCTGCAACAGCAAGAGTAAGGAACAGGTAGAAGGGTTAAGGGGAGATGAAAAAGAGGAGGAGAGGTGGCAGGTTCATGGTAAAATATCCTAGATAGATAAATGGATGAATGGATGGATGGATTAGATGTGAAATCTGTTATCTAGGGCCAGACAGAAGATAAATTAACTGGGTTGAACCCTAGGATAGGATCTTCAAAGATAAATTGATTAATTTCCCCTAGGAGTAAGATCTGGATTAGATAAGACCCTCTATTGTCATGTTTCTTAGCTCCATTTTTGCTAGTTTCCTATTTTATTTTAGACTCAAAAATTAAAAATAAATAAAAATAAAATAAATCTAAATCTAAAATTTAAGTATTTTCCTTTTTTTGCAAAGACAAGAACTTTTTTGTGAGTCTTAATTACGAATGTAAATAAAATATTAATGACTGATAAAATACAAATTGACTAATAAGACTACAAGAACACATGCTAAGATTTCTTTTGCAAAATTATTTGGAACAAAATTGATCTAATTGCCAAATCCAGTGATTTTTCATCAATCTTTCTGGCCTTCTATTCTGCATTTGACACCTCCTCTACAAAAAATTCTCTTCTCCACTAGTATCCATGATACTGTACTCTACTGTTTGACTTTCTATCACTCAAATTGCTTTTTCTCTAACTCCTTTGCTAGTATGTGTTCTTCCTCCTACCTCAAAACATTGACATTGTTTAGGGTTTTCCCCTTCTTTCTTTAAACCCTGGTTATCTCAACCACTGCCACAGCTTGTATTATTACCTTAATGTAAATTACTCTAAAATCTCTATATCTAGTACTGATCTCTCTTCTGAGCTCCAGAAATGCATTTCCAGAACTATACTAGCATTTCCACCTAGATGGAATTAAATTAAATTGAATTCAGCATGTAGAAAAGTAAAGTAATTATGAAATAAGCAAGGTCAGGAGAACAACTGACACAATAACACATGATAACGACAAACAACTTTGACCGGCTTAAGAACTCTTATCAATGCAATGACCAAGAATGATTTCAGAGTACTGATCCACTGTCCATCCTGACAGAAAGATGATGGTAACTTAAAGTGAAGAATGAGACATGAATGTTGGGACACTAGAAAGGTGGTCATTTGTTTCATTTGACCATGGATACCTGTTACAAAGACTTTGTTTTATTCTGTTTTCATGGAGTGGGTAGGAGGAAAAGATGGAGGCTTGGTATAACACTAAATGTACAAATTAATTTAGGTAATACCATTTTTATGATCTTGGTACAGTCCAGTCACAAAAACTATTTAGCCATTTACTTGAGTCATTCTTCCTTTCTTCAAATAATTTTTGTAGTTGTATCCATACAGGTCTTTAGTATGCCTTGATGGGATTGACTCCTGGGTATTGTAAGTGGTTTATAATTTAAATGAACTTCTTCTCTATCATTTCTTCTGGAGTTTTGGTTTTGCTACAAAGAAATGCTTTTCATTTCTATGAATTTATTTTTCAGGCTGCTATTTCAATAAAAAAAATATTGTTTGAATTAGTTTCTTTGTCATTTCCCTGGAGCTTTCAATGTAAATTATCATGACATCAACAAATAGGAATAGACAGAAGCCAAGATGGCAGCATAGAAGCAGGAGAACTCCATGAGCTCCCCCTATAAGGGCTCAAATACCTCTAAAATATGACTCTAAACAAATTTTAGGACTAAAGAATACACAAAGTGACAGAGAGAAACAAATCTCCCATTGAAGGCAGCCCAGCAGGCCTACAGGAAGGGTCCATCACAGCTTACTGGGAGCCAAGCACAGCCCCTGAGCCCATGGTTTTAGCCCCAGGGCAACTCCAACCAGCAGTGGTTGGAACGGACTTCTGGAGAGTGGATCACCAGCAGCTGTGGTTGTTTCCAGAAACAGCAGCCCATAAATGCCAAAGACAAAGTAAAAGGCCAGTGGAACTCTGTCAGAACCAAGGGGAACTAGGAGTTCCAGCCTCTGCCCCGAGAGCGAGAAGCAGCAGAGGTGCTGTGGCCCACAGCCATGCAGCCACCTCCATTTGGCTGATTCAGAGCTCCCAATATGCATATCATATCATACCACATGACCATTCAGAGGTTAAGCACTCTTGCTTTAACCTGCCTGACTCCAGATCACAGTTTTAGGTGGTGGTCCTGAGGTATATGACCAGTGAACCACAGCTTGTGAAGGCAGCAGAGAGAGCATCCAACTAATAGTTCTAGCAGCTGCAAAACCCCCAGTGACTTGGGACAAAGCTCCTCTCTGGAAGCAGAGTTCTACTGTGGCAAAGAGCTCAAAAGTCAAGCAATTGAGTGGCACCATGAGCAAGCAAAGAAAACAAAGGAAGCACAGCAATCAAACATTAGATTCCTTTTTGGGGGACGAAAATGATCAAAGCATGGAAGGGAAGGAAGACAACACAGTCAGAATTTCTACACTAAAAGCTTCCAAGAAAAATATGAATTGGTTATGGGCCACAGAGGAGCTCAAGGATTTTGAAAATCAAGTAAGAGAAGTGGAAGAAAAATTGGGAAGGGAAATGAGAATGATGCAAGAAAATCATGAAAAGAGTCAACAACCTGAATGAAGAAAATAACGCCTTAAAAAATAAACTAACTCAAATGGCAAATGAGGCCCAAAAAGCCAATAAGGAGAATGCCTAAAAAGTAAAATTTCCCAGATGGAAAAGAAATTTCAAAAGCTCACTGAAGATAATAATTTCTTCAGAATTAGACTGGAGCAACTGGAAGCTAATGACTTTGTGAGAAATAAAGATACTATAAAACAGATCCAAACAAATGAAAAAATAGAAGGCAATGTGAAATATCTCATTGGAAAAACCACTGACCTGGAAAATAGATCCAGGAGAGACAATTTAAAAATTAGTGGACTACCTGAAAGCCATGATCAAAAAAAAAAAAGAACGTAGAAATCATCCTACAAGAAATTCTTAAGGAAAATTGCCCTGATATTTTAGAATCAGAGGGAAAAATAGAGGTTGAAAGAATTCACTGATCATCTCTTGAAAAAGATCCCCAAAAGAAAACTCCTAGGAATATTATAGTGAGGTTCTAGAGTTCCCAGATCAAGGAGAAAATATTACAAGCAGCCAAGAAGAAATAATTTGAATATTGTGGAAGTACAATCAGGATAACACAAGATTTAGCAGCTTCCACATTAAGGGATCAAAGGGCATAGAATAAGATATTCCGGAGATCAAAGGAGCTAGGATTAAAACCAAGAATCACCTATCTAGCAAAACTGAGTATAATGTTTCAGGGGAAAATATGATCATTCAGTGAAATAGAGGACTTTCAAGCATTCTTGATGAAAAAACTAGAGTTGAATACAATATTTGACATTCACATATAAGAAGCAAGAGAAGCTCTTTGTGGTGGCAAAAAACGGGAAATTAAGGGGATGACCTTCAGTTGGGGAATGGCTAAACAAGTTGTGGTATATGAATGTAATGGAATACTATTGTGCTATAAGAAGTGGGGAGGAGATGGATTTCATATTTACCTGGAGAGGCTTGTACAAACTGATGCTAAGTGAGAAAAGCAGAATCAGGAAAAATTTCTACACAATCACAGACACATCATATGTGCGACAACCAACCTTGATAAACTGGACTCTTCTCAACAATGCACAGTTATAAGACATCTCTACAAGTCTCAGGATGGATGGAGATATCTACATTTGGAGAAAGATCTAGAAATAACAGAGTTTAAATGGAGACTGAAGCAATCTACATGTTATCATTCTTTTCCATGTTTGGATTTGTTTCTTTTTTCCCAGTGTTCACTCCATTGGTTTAAACCCTTCTATACAACCAGACTAATGTCCAGTGTGAAAGTATTTGCAGATCCTATACTTGTTTGCATGCTGCCATGGGGGGCAGGGGGAGGGAAAGGGAGAGGAGAAAATTTGAAACTCAAGGGATTCTGGAACTGAATCTTGTAAACTAAAAGCATAAACAAATCAATTTTTAAAAATTTTTTAAGAAGCAAGAGAAGCATGAGAAGGTAAACAGGGAAAAGAAATCATAAGGAACTTATCAAAGTTGAACTATTTACATGCCCACATGGGAAAACGATAATTGCAATTTATGAAACTTTTCTCAGTATGAGGATAGTTGAAGAGAATATAAATGTGTGTATATGTATATACACATATGGTATACATAGACAGAGGGCATAGGATCAATTTTAAACATAAAATTAAACAGTTAGGAATATAAATGAGAAGAGATAGAGAGAAAATAGGATAAATTATCTAGTATTTTAAACATAAAATTAAACAGTTAGAGAGGAATATAAATGAGGAGAGATAGAGACAAAATAGGGTAAATTATCTAATATAAAAGAGGCAAGGGAAAACTGTTACAGTGGAGGGGAAGAACAGGAAGGGAAAAGGGAATGAGTCAACCTTACTCTCATTGAATTTGGCTTAAGGAGGGAATAATATACACACCAAATTAGGTATCTTACCCTACAGGAAAGTAGGGGATGAAGGAATAAGAGGGGGGATGATAGAAGGGAGGGCAGATTGGGGAGGGAGAGGAGTTGCAAGCACACACTTTTGAAAAGGGACAGGGTCAAAGTAGAAAATAGAACAAGTGGGAAGCAGAATAGGATGGAGGGAAATATAGTCAGTCTTTCACAAAATATCCACTATGGAAATGTTTTGGGTAACCACACACTTACAACCTATATAGAATTGCTCATCTTCCCAGTAAGGGTGGGTGATGAGGGAAGAAGGGAAAGAATCCGGAATTCAAAGTTTTAAAATCAAATGTTAAAAAGAAAAATTTTTTTACATGAGACTGGGAAATAAGCTATACAGGCAGAGGGGTATGGAGATGCATCTTGCCCTACCTGAAAGTCAGAAAGGTTATGGGGGAGGATACAGGAGAGAGCAGATTGGGGAGGGGGTATTCAGTGGGATCACTGTTTTGGGGTAGTAGGGGAAAGATGGGGAGAAAATGTGTAACTCAAAATCTTGTGGAAATGAATGTTGTAAACTAAAAATAAACATGCAATTTAATTTAAAAAAGAAATAGGATTAGTTTTGTCTCTTCTTTGCCTATGCAAGGTATGTATGTATGTTGTCTATGTAGGTTATGTATGTCTACATGGGTTTTTCTAGAGATGACTCACAAGAAGGTATGAATAGATGCCTCTAGATCTTCTATGTACCCTGCACTAAAGGAGACTTTAACTCCTGCCAGATGAATAGGAAATTGGGGCCTTAAAAATGGTTGTTTCACTCTCCTCAGAAATAGGGTTCCAGGCTAGAATTATATCTACCTACCTCCCAAAATATTGCTGGTCTAGAGGGAGTCTAGAAGATTTTTAGGTTCAAGCTGTGATCCTCTCCCTGTAAAGGGAAAAGTATCTCAAATACTATATCAAAAGACTTGACTTTCTACCAAATGCCAGTTACACAAAGATCCCATCAATGTAATGAATAGCAAATAAATTCATTTATGCAAGCCAATAGCAAACAGAAATCAAAAAAGTTATATAGATTAGAACATATAGAACAATATACAGAGTAAATGAGCTCTCCCACTGGGATCAAGATAGCTGAGCTAAAGTGTAGAAAAGGAGGAAAAGAGAGGAAGGGAGACAGGAAGGGAGTGGGAGAGGGAGAGAGAGAGGGAGAGAGGGAGGGAGGGAGAGAGAGAGACTAACTAATCACTGGGACCTTCATAGCTGAGTCATGGGATAAACAAACCAGACTTTTTTTTGGAGAAGGGAAGGCAGGGCAACTGGGGTTAAGTGACTTGCCTAAGGTCACACAGCTAGTTTTTTTTGTCTTAAGTTTCTGAGGCTGGATTTGAACTCAGGTCCTCCTGACTCCAGGGCCAGTGCTCTATTCATTGTGCCACCTAGATGCCCCCAGATTTTATTGATTCATATTTTACATTTGTCTGAAAGCAGACAAATAACATGACTCTAGATCAGTTCCTAAGCGCATATTAGCCTAACAATTTGGGAAGGGTTGTGGGGATGAACGTTTTTCTGAGATGAAGTCTGGTGAAGGTTGTGTGTAAGGTGGCACAACTGGCATGTTTTTTCCTTTCACATTGCTCCTATGGAAGGAAATGTTCCCCAAGAGGCAAACTAGAAAGTCATGACTCTAGGGTTTTTGAAGCACAACAACCCTGCTAGTTAAGTGCTATTATTAACCCCATTTTATAGTTAAAGAAACTGAGGTAGGCAGAGATTAAATAACCTGCCCAGGGTCACAAAGCTAGTAACTGGGTAAGGATGGAGCCTTCCTGACTCTGTGCTACCAGCTGCCTCTGAAGCCCATGATGCAAATTAAGTTAAGAACCCCTGGACTAGATGTTCTCTGAAGTAACTTCCAGGTCTTGATCTATAATCCTATTATCCCTTAGGGCAATAATAAAAATCCTATTGCTTTCTGCATCCCTGGCTAGTTTGATTCTTCTCTAGATAATTCTAAATCTTAAGAAAAAAAAAGTTGCACTAGATTAAGACTATAAATGCCTAAAGGCAATAGCTGGTGCTAAAATCTTGTGTAGGAGGGGAAAGGTTGAGGAAGGGGAGACACAGCCCTCATCAGTGATGAAGTCTCCAAAAATCTGATGTACAAAGTCATGGGTTTTTTAAAAGCATCACAGTACTCTCCTTAGCTTCCATTCAAAGGTCCCTCCTTCCAGGGGCGGAGGGTGTGGGGGGTAAGGAGGGTGACTTGACTTATGCTGACTTGTTAGGGTAAAGAATTTTTATCCCTTCAAGACACCTGCTCTTTCTCATTTCAAAGGGCAGGCTTTTCTTGTGCCTGAGTTTTACCCCAAATTGAGCTCAATTATCCTCTTTAAGAAAACATTTCATCCTCAATGAATTTTTGTGTTTCTGATGTCAGAGTCACAGGATCAAACTCTCAGAAAAAAAAGGGAATGCAGAGGCCATTTAATCTAGCCTGTTCCTGAACATGAATCTCTTCTACAATACAGCCAAGTTGTCAGCTCTTCTTTAAAGATTTCTAGTGATGAGAAATGCACTGTCTCTTAAGACAGCCAAATCTACATTTGGGTAATTCTAATTGTTAGAACACTTTCCCTGCTTCAAGCCTAAACCTTACTCTGCAATTATCCATCTTTTGGTCTTTTTTCTTGGCTCCTTTGAGGGCTAAGAAACACAAGCCTAATCTCTCTTCTGTGTGACAGCCTTTCAAATGCTTAAATACAAATATCTCTTCAGGAAAACATCCCTACTTCCTTCAACCAATGCTCATATATAAAATGTAAAATATTTTGTGATCTTGAGATTCCACCAACCTATTCACTCTTTTTCTTGTAGTCCATAAAAATGTGATGAAGAGAGCTGAACATAATACTCTCCCCATAGTATGATATGAACAGAATACACTCAGACAATTATCTCTTCCCTCATTTAGTTAGCATTCTGGAAACAATGTTTTCCTTAATGTTGCTTACTATTTTATTAGAATTTTTTTCCTTTGGTTGCCACATCACTCTGTTGACTCATACTGATCTTACATCTTTTTTTTTTTAGAGAAACTGCTATCTAGTCATACATTTTCTTTGTTGTGCTTAAGAAATTGATTTTTTTAATCCAAGTGTCAAACTTTACATCTAGCCAGTAAGGCTAGTAAGATGTAAGGCTAGTAAGATGTAAAAGTTCATTTTATTAGAGTTGTAGCCTATCAAAAAAAATTTGGATTCCAATTGTCGTATAACATACAATCTTCTAGTTCTTATCATTGTATTATTTGAAAAATTCATGTTACCAAGGAAAAAAATGTTAAACACCAGAGTCAGGTCAAGTCTACAAGTATTCATTAAACATCTACTATTTTCCAGGCACTGTGCTAATCACTGGGGATACAAATACACTGAGGAAACAAACACAGGAAAAAAAAAAAAGAAAGACAAACCTTGTGCTCAAGGAACTAACATTCTAACACAAAAGGAAGCTGAAAAGGGAGAGATAAAATTGAGTGGGGGAGAATTTACTCTTTATGAGGTATGGTGGAAAAGTCATTCAAAGAAGTTTCAAAGTAGTGCATCCATGTTCAAAATGAGTAGTTGTCTGAGCTAAATTTCTCTCCTTAAATGGAGTTTGGAGTTCATAGCCTCACCTTTACCCCCCAATCAGAGAGGCAGGAGAGTGATGAGTTGGAGTACGTAGGCTGCTGAGATCTTACTGAAGTTATCACAGAGAAGTCAATCAGAAAAGGCCCAAAGCAGTTAGAAGTGGCCCCAGCACATCCCTACAAACAACTACATGCAGACAAGATAAATACAGGATAAATTGGAGATAATCAACAGAGGAAAGATTCTGGCATCAAGAGAGATTGGGAAAGTCTGGTTGCAGAAGGTAAGGTAGGACCTGAAGGGAATCAAAGAAGTCAAGTGACAGAGATGAAGAAGGAGAGAATTCCAGGCAGCATCTTGTTTGAGGAACAGCAAGGAAATTGGTGACTGCTGTCCTTCATTCTCTAAGAGGACCAAAATGACATTGCTATATTAGAGCCAAGTTACACTGTGTCCAACTGTGATTGATCAGACCAATATGAACTAAAATGTCCTAAAACAGGTTGGGAACAAATAGTGCATGTGAACATTTGGGGTGAATTCTCTAAGTTTGCCCATCTCACATTTCTTTTTAGCTATTTCATTTCTGCTTTGCTCTTAAAGCATAACGCCTTCTTTGACATGGATATGAAATGTTCGACATTCCTTTGGCAGCACCTCCCATGTCAAGTCCAAAGTTCTTCAGAGAGACCTTGAGAGTGTCCTTGTATCACTTTTTCTGACCACATTTCAAAGTCACACAAAGCACTTACCTTGTGTGAATTATCTGTAGAAGTCTTTAAGCAAGCATACAGCTAGCATTCAAACAACTGGCATCCTGTCAGAGTTGTCCTCTCTGCAGTAGAGTTTGAATGCTTCTCAGTTTAGTTTGAGAATGTACCTCAGTTTCCAGTACCATATTGTTGTGCCAGTGCAATATTTATAGCACTGACCACAACTATAAATATTTCTGTATAGTTCTCAATCACAAAATATAACAGATTCTCCAAATAGAGGACAGAGTCAAAGCATTTATTTAGATACCAGAAAACTAAATCCCAAAAACAGTAAGCTGATTCCATCATAGTAGCAAAGATATTAAGAAGCCATAACAACACAGAGAGCCAAAGTATCCTTTAGCCTTCCCACAAACCAATATAAGATCAATATTTACTCATAAACCTCTCTATCTCCTTGCCTGAGTGTCCTCTCTTTCCCACTGTCTCTCTAGCTCCAACTCCCAGGTTCCTATGGCTCTGCTCCACCCTTCAGCAAACTCTTCCCACCATAGGCTCCATGTGATTACATTCAGCCTATTAGGGAGCAGAGTTTACTTTCAAAGCACAGAAGGTCTTCAAATTCCCATTCCCATTACATTCAACCCCAAGATCTTTCATGTCCCTTACATAACAAAAATACTTTAACAATACATTTCATTATATAGATTAATGAGAGTTTAGGGATAACTGGTGGAAAACTGGCGTCAACAGAACTTTGCGACAATAAAACAGGAATAATATAAAAACTTCGCAACAACAATTTAACAGGAATAACAGAAAATAAACATATAAAACAATGTCTTAGGGTGGGGTCTTGAGTGCAAGCACTCCATCCTTCTCCCCCTTGAACAAATGGGGCTGAAATTGGACATGGAACTGTCCCTACCCCAAGACATCCCATTAAAGAGGTCAGTTATTTAGCTGCCATCTGGAGTTTGATTGATGCCAGGTCCAGGAGGTCCCATTTCAAAGTTCAGTTCTTTAGCTGGCATCTGGAGCATAGTTGATGCCAGGTCAAGAGGTGGCACATCATAGTCATGGATGGGGGTGGCATCCAGCTTAAGTGATCAGGCATCTGCAGGTAGAAGGTACTGCAGGAAACAAATCTCACAAACAAGTGACAGACAAAAAGCCAAAAAGAAACAAATATAGGGTCAGTCATGCCTCTGTAATCTATGAACTCACTATCATAGCCTCATTCACAGTAGAATACATGATACTGTCCTCCTCACTGTATACCAATGGCTTGATACTACCACAAGTTCAGCACATTGGCCACTTTCACCTATCCCAGCACTTTCTTTAATCCAAGTCTCCCTGAAGGTGTGACAAACTTGGAAGCAATGATTCAGGAAGATCTGTAGGGGCAGTTCTCACTTCTCTCTTCCGTCTAACATCAAGCCCATTTTCCTGATACATTTTGTATAGTTCATTAGTTGGAATACCATCAATTTTTCCAAAATAACCCCTTGCTCTCAATAATGCAGTGAACAATTCTTTTCTTGGCAGTTTATTCTGACTTTGAATCCTCTAGCCATTTACTTTTCTCTCTTAAGGAAATTTATCATTTTTCCATTCTCCTAAGTCACTTAGCTGTGAAATCTTATCCAGTACCTCTGAAAGAAGGTGCCCTACTTCACCATAGAGTCCGAAGAAGGTTCTTATAAACAGGAGGAGCTGTCTTCACCATGATATTTCTATGAGGAACTGCTAAGGGGATATCATGATACGTGTCTACATCTCCAACTATTATAGCGGTTTTCATTATTTCTCTAAGTGAGTAGCAGGGCTACTAGACCACATAGAATCAGTGGGATACATTCTATTGCATCCATCAGCAGCTAAAGCTAACAGATTGGTCATGTTGTTACCTCCTGCCAAGGTAACTAATCTTGATGCCATGTTCATCCTCATGGAAGGTATCTGACAACACTGCTGAAAATACATGCTAAAAAGCATGGGAGTAAGCACACGGTCTAGTTTCACTTCATTGGTGACTGGGAAAGCACGAGAGCATACAGAACCAGGGCAAGCATGTACCATCATGAAACTGATGTACAATACTAATGAACTTTTCTGGGCAACCGAATTTTGATGTAATTTTCCATAAGTTCTCATGACTGACAGTATCAAAGGCCTAGATCATATGAATGAACATTGTCGGTTCTGCTCCTAACATTTCTCCTGGATTTGTCAGGCAGCAAACACCATATAGACTGTTCCTTGGCCCTTTGTGAAGCCACATTGGCTCTTAGGTAGATGACCATATTCCTGATAAAGGAGCAGCCTATTAAAGAGGTTCTCTGGAAAGAATCTTGCCATTAGTGACAAGAGAGAAGCCCCCTTCCATGATTGTCACAGGAAAATCTATTTTCTTTACCTTTATAGAGATGGGCAATGGAGGCGTCCTTGAACTCCCAGGGTTCATATAACTTAGAAAATATCAATCAACTGTTGTATGAGCAATGGACCCCCTACCTTGTAAATCCCAGATGAAATAGAATCCACACCGGGGACTTTGCCACATGAGAGGAGCCTCATGGCATTCAAAACCTCTTCTTTAGTTGGAAATTTGACTAGAGAAGGATTGACTTCAACCTGAGGTAAATGGTCAATGGCTTCAGCATTTAGTGATGGCAGTCTATTGAGAACACTATGAAAGTGTTCAGACCATCTCTCTAGGATCATTTCCGTATCACAAATCAAAGTGGCACTGACTAGTTGGGATGCACCATATGTCTTTTGCCCATAAATAGCCTTCATGACATCATAAAAACACTTTGGATTGTTACTATCAGCGCAAAACTGAAATTTCATCTGCATTCTTACTGAACCAAGAATCCTGCCTCTCTCTAAGCTTCACTTATACTTTAATTTTGATGGAGTTAAATGCTGCCTTCTTAGAGATGGATGAACTATTCTGCTAATAAACCCTGTAGAATTTTCATTTTTCATTTAGCAGCTTCTGAATTTCGCCAGCATCTATATCAAACCAGTCTCGATGTTTGTGAATGTTCTGGCCCAGAGGAGTAAATGCAGTATCTGAAAGCTTTCCACTCCTTTCCCATTCCATTTATGTCAACCATGTGTTAGCTCAACTCTCCCTTCAAGTTAGCAATGAACTGTTACCACTTAGAGTAGCACACTTATCTATTGACATTAAGTCTTCTGGTAGTCATCTTGCCTTGGGGACACCAATTTTATTGAATGCAAATAGTTAGTTTGAAGAGGATAAGACTGTGATCAGTCCCACACTCTACATGACACATTGCCTTTGTCATTCTTATATCCTCTCTGTCTTTTCTTCTTAAAATGACATAGTCTATTAAATGTCAGTATTTGCTGAAAGGGTGCAACCACAAAGTTTTATTGCCTTTAGGTAAATGGAAGACAGTGTTGATAATGAGAAGGATATAAGATGTGCAAGTCTTCAACAGCAAGTGACTAACAACTGCTGCTGTTTCTAACTCTGTTCCTTCCAAGGACTCCCTGTCATGTCTGGTAGTCTGTGCCTACTCTAACATTAAAGTCATCCAGAATTATAAGCTTGTCCTCTTTTTTTGGCACTTTGATGATAAGGGTCTTCAGATCTTCATGATATTTTTCTTTTATCTCATTAGGGATCTTCATGGTTGGAGTATAGGCACTGATGATGGTGGCATGACACTTTCCTACAAGTGCAATAACATTGTCATAAGCCTGTCATTCACTCTTTTTGGTAAGCATATAAGCTTATTGACTAGATTAGTTTTGTTTGCAAAACCTACACAAGCTTTATAGCGATCCCCTTCATGGTGGCCACACCAGAAAAATGTGTATACGGCTCCAACTTCTGTAAACAGGATTTCATTTGCCAGCCTTTCTTCACTCAGGGATGCTATTTGGATATGATACCTACTCAGTTCTCTCACAAGAACTGTTCATCTTTCAGTTCTACTAGATTTCATGTTGTTCATAAGTGTAGGCATATTCCATGTACCAATGGTGAGTGGAATCCTCTTTGCAGAGATTTCTGTACCTTTTTTTGTGTTTCAACTGCAGGGTGATAGCCCTACCTGCCATGGTAAACAGACCAGAGTTGAGTAAAGCAGACAATTTTGGGGGGACCTTTTCTAGTCCCATCCTCACACCAGAGGCAAGCAGTGCAGTCCTTAAAAGACTTCTCAGTTATCCACAGGGCTGCTGAATCCCAATGCTACTTCCAGTGAGAAGACAACCCTATGACCTGGGTCACCTGTATGTAGAGTTGTGATTACAGCTCCCAGTGTATCTCCACCTGCTGTTTCATCACTTGCCTATCATCACAGGAATTTGAGATAGGTAAAAATGATGTGGATATTGTCTTTAAATTTGTGCATAAATTGGAATTAAATGATGCAACGTTGCACAATGTCATCAGCCTCACTCTCTTCCAGAGTCATCACAGTCCAGACAGAGTCTAGATGACAGGTGATGTCTTGGGATGTAGAGGATAACCTTGGTGTCTTCAAAGTCTAAACAAGCTCTAATCACTCCACAGTGCCTACCTTAGCCACTTTCATGGCCACTAGAACAAATTGTTCTCATCTACCCACTCCAACAGGGGGAGTCTTCATATGCTTGGAGTAGATACCCACCCTTGCTCACTGAAGGGTTTGAGAGTCTTGAATTACCCTCAACCTAGCTTAGCCCATCTGCTGAAATAGCTTACTAGGATGTAGCTGCTACACAAGCTACAGCTTCTTTGGAGCCATAGATGAAAGGTGTGTAGATCAGGTAGACACCAAAGGTGAAAAGCAAGCTATAATATTAATGGAACAGGAAGATCTTCCCCATCCATTGATAGGCCTATGTGACCTGTTTTGAGCTCAGGCTCAGCTCACAGCTGTAATACAGCCTGAGTCACATGTAGTCCATTGTGGGAAGAACTTGCCAAACAGATTAACTGAAATATAATGTTGAGGAGAGAGAGCATGAGCAGAGAGAGAGAAGTGAGCATAAGCAGGCAGAGGAAGGAATTTGCCTAGGGGAACTTGTTTGTGGGGAGGCCTAACAGAAAGAATGCTTAAGATGTCAGTGCTTGGATTAGTGATGAGTGCCTTGCTGAATTTTGACTCCTGGTATCCTAATAGTGATGCTCCAAATAAATATTTTGGTTTTGCCTTTGAGTAAAAGAGTTTATTATATTTTGTGACTCTATCCTGGAAATATGTATGCATATCCATAGAAGCTGCTATGGGTATCACATTGGCATTACATTTGGCAATGAGGATGGGATTGCAAAATATAAAACCTCTACTTGGAGACAAGAAAGCTCTAGGGAAAGAAATGGTTATCCCAGGATGGGAGGGTTTACAATATTCTTCTCTGGTGAGAGAATGGGCTAAAAGCACAGGACTTTGTGAAAACTGGGAACTGAGGCTACGGAAAAGAGAACCCATAGATTTAGAAAGATGTTTGCAAGGAATACCAATAGAACCAGGGAAAGAAATGGCAGGTGTATGTAGAAGAGTTGGGCATTGTTAACAAGTTATTGTATGATATGTAAGAATAAAGACAAATTGCTGGAGAAAAAGGTTCAAGTGGAAAAGGAGTTAGGTAATTTGCATGAGAAGCTTTCTATGCTACAGTGTCAGAACTTTCCTTTAGCAGAGTAAGCTAGAAAGTATCAGGTGGTAGCAGAAAAGACAGCTGTGAGTGTAGCTCAGAAAAAGAAGAAAAAAGTTAACAAAAGGAAAGTGCATGTAGCCCTTATATCTGTGAGGCTTGGTTGGGACCCAGAGAAGAGGGAGGAAGACATAGGGGAGAAAGATGAAACAAATTCAGATGAGGAGGCTTCTAGGAATGCAGACACTCATCCAAAACTATGAAGGAAGCAGGAGGACCAGGGGGGCCACACAGTGTTTAAGGAAGTAACTAAGGATTTTACTCAGCAAGAAATTACAGACATATTAAGCTGATTCACCAGAAAAAAAATGGAGACTCACTAGTATCACAGATGGTGAAAATCAGTAGTAAGGGCTGGAGGAGTATGGATAGATTACATAGATTGTTTGAAATTCATAGATATTAGTCAGAATCCCTTTATACAACAAGTTTTTAGGGATTACCATATTCAAGGAGGTAACAATGGAACTAATTTGTTAGTTTTAGCTGCCAGTGGATGCAATAAACTGACTCTATGTAGCCTAGTGGAAATAGACCCTGGTATTGGTTAGAAATTGTATGAGAAAGTGAAAGGAAGAAATAATGAAAACTGAAATAATGGTGGGAGATGCAGACCCAAATCACAATACTCCCTTAAGAGTTCTAGAACTCTGTTTGTCTGTTCTGTTGTGTTTGTGATACTTTGTAGAGAAGTCCTAGGACCTTACTGGAAGCCTTGAATGAGGATTTTCTTGTTGTCTGTTTACAGAAGTCCTAGAGGAGGATTTTGGAGATTCCAGGACTATACTGATGATTTGTGCTGAGTTCTCAGACCTTATTGGTGGGTCTGTGTTGATATTTCAGGCAGATAGTGAATGGATGATGGTGCTGGCAATGTGCACAAATGTTATTGTGGCTCTGTTAAGCTTTTTCTTCCCAGAAACAGAAACTCTGAAGGACTTGAGGTAGACTGGACACTGTGAGCTTCAATATGGAACTGGATGAAGAACTGGACAAGGAGCTGAGAGCTGCCTACCTGTGAATCCAGGTGATGATTGGGTAGATTCAGGCAGGACCTGGACCCATGGAAGAGGAACCATGGAATCTGAGAGCCAGCCTTGAGTCAAGATGGTACTTAGTGCTGACTGAGAAGATCATGATTTACTGAGGCCTTGGGGTGGGAGAATTCTGTACTCTGTAGCTTGTACCTCTTAATGATGATTGAGTTAAAGATGATTGGAAACTAATATCCAATGAAGAAAAAAGAAGACTTTTTGACTGAAAGATTAAGACAATGTGACTTAGGGGTGGAGAACTTTGATCTTTGTACTTTGTGTCCCTTAAGGAGGCTTGCTCCTTAAGGATGATTGAGTTAAGGACTTACTGAATGATATCTTTTGTTTAAAACTGTATGGCCACTTTGGTCAAAACTATGTGGTCACTTTAGTGATAAGTTATGCTATGTTATAACTTATATAATATATTTAATGATAATGTTATGTTATAACATTGTGAATGCTGTACTTTGGTTTCTGTGAATGTTTTGCTTTAATTTGAATTTAATTGCTGAATAGAGAGTTCACTATACTATGTGATCAGAACCTTAAAGCTGTTCACAGCAGCAGTATCCTCTGGAAAGCTGCCCATACTTGGCTTTATACACAGCGTAGAGGATGTTCTGGGATTTGTGACCAGGGACTGAGAGCTCCACAATGAAAAGGCCAGCTACAGCCAAAATAAGAAAGGTCTAAGTGATGTTTTACCATCCACAAGTCTACCACGTCTGGTTGAAGGTCAGTTGCAATGTTTTCTGTGACTACCATTAATAAGATATTCTGGATGGTTGAGACGCCTCCAACTCCTATTTTCATCTGAGAGAGATGGTGGGAGTAGACATCAGACAGTACTATATTTTGTCCCAGGGATGTTTCCCTAATTGCATAAAAAGCCATGAGAACAATAACCTGTTACACCATTCACTGTGGACCAAAGCAATTTACCTCTTATTTAACAGGAAAATGACAGAATAAAAGTAACACTTAGGGAGCTAACATCCAAAATAAGTAAAGAACTCCTGTCTCACTCTCCTTGATGAATTCAGATCACCTCACCCAGATTTCCCTCGTGCTAATTTCTTGAAAGAAGTGGCATCCATATTCAGTAACCCCCAACCAGTTGCCTCCCACAGAAAAGACAAGCCAACCTGACCAAGTCAGACAGGCACCCAAGCAGAGAGCCAAGAGACAAGGTGCATGTGCAGGGCAGGGCAGACCACCACCACTACTCTGGCCACCTTCTCCCCTTAGACACTGAAATAAACAGCACAGGATCCTGAGCCCAAGAGCCTTCAATGCTTCCAACTCAGTGTACCCAGCCATCATCTTGGGAAGCAGCCCCTGTGAGTATAAATATCTATTGCAGGTGTTGCAACCACAGCTTTTTGATGACACACACAAAAAAGTTCTTACCACCAAAGTCCTTGGCAATGTCAGATGGATCAACATCAGAAAGTGAACTATTTTGTCAGTGAAAATGATGTTAAAGAAGAGGGCAGTAAGACCAATATATGGCAACATTTTTCAAGATAAGGTCAAAATGGATACATGACCTAGATATAAAGAGACATAGGGAAATTTAAAGAACATAAAATACATTACCTATCAGAATTATGGATAGGAAAACAACCTATCAGAATTATGGATAGGAAAACAAAAGAGAGTAGTGTGAGATATAAAATGGATAATTTCAATATCAAATTAAAAGGTTTTTTTTTTTACAAATAAAACAAATGTGGCCAAGATCAGAAGGAAAGCAGAAAATTGAGAGAGGATGGAATTTTATAGATAGTTCTTCAAATATTTCTCAAATATATAAAGAACTTTGTCAAATCTATAAGAATACAAGTCATTCCCCAATTGATAAATGCTCAAAGGATATGAACAAGCAGCTTTCTAATGAAGAAATCAAAACAATTTATAGTCACATAAAAATGCTCTAATCATTATAAGTTAGAGAAATGCAAATTAAAGCAATCTGGAGATATCATTTTACACTTACAAGATTGGTTAAAATGATTGAAGGGAAAGTGAAAAATACTGGTGAGAATGTGAAAAAAAATTGGGACATTGATTCATTGTTAATGGAATTGTAAAAGGATTCAAACATTTTGAAGAGCAATCTGGAATTATACCCAAAAGAGTTATAAAACTGTCTGTATATGCTTTGACCCAGCAATACCACTACTTGGTCTGTTTCCCAGGATGATTAAAATAAAAAGGGAAAGAAACCCTATGTTTTAAAATATTTATAGCAGCAAATATTTATGGCAAAGAACTGGAAATTGTGGGGATGCCCACCAACTGGGGAATGGCTGAACAAGTTGTGGTATATGATCATGATGGAATACTCCTGTGCTATAAAAAATGATGAGTTCAATGATCTTAGGAAAACATGGAAAGATTGGCACAAAATAATGAAGACTGAAATGAGCAGAGCCAAGAGAATGCTGTACGATATATAGTAACAGCAATATTGTTTTAATGACAATTTTGGGTGACTAAGTCATTTTGACTATTACCAATACCCAAACTAATATCCATAAAAAAGACACAAGAAGGAAGATGTTTTGTGCATCAGAGAAAGAACTTGATAAATAGAAGTATGTAGCAGGGCTAGGTGGCACAGTAAATAGAGCACCAGTCCTGGAGTCAGGAGGACCTGAGTTCAAAGCTGACCTCAGACACTTAAAACACACACACACATACACACACACACACACACGCACGCAAAACTAGCCATGTGACCTTGGGCAAGTCACAACCCCAATTGCCTTCCCTCCAAAAAGAAAAAAAAAAAAAAATATATATATATATATATATATATATATATATAAAAGTATGTATAGTTTTACGTATATACATATTTGTGTCTAATGGTAGCCATCTTTAGGATGGAGGGAATGAGGGGAGAAAAGAAAAAGAAAAGAAAAAGGCTATATGATTACTTTATTATACATATTAAAAGGAACAGCAAGTTGTACATAATAGATTTGCAGTTTCATGTGCAACCCTCTTTTTTTCCTATTCTACTACATAAGAAAAAGCTTGTTTTATTCCTTAAGTTAAGAATAAAACAAATTGTAAAAAAGAGGCATTACTATTTGCTTTGCTGCTGTATTCTAAAGACCATGAGACCTTTCTGTCTACCTTGAAGGAGAAACCTTCCACATGTGTTGTCTCCTCCATTAAAATGTGAGCTCTTTGAGAGCAGGGACTGTCCTGTAACCTTGTATCTTCAGTGCTTTACACAAAGCAAGGGTTTAGTAAACACTGTTCATTCAGAGGGGAGAAAGAGAGAGAGAGAGACAGAGACAGAGAGAGAGAGAGAGAGAGAGAGAGAGAGAGAGAGAGAGAGAGAGTGAGAGAGAGAGACTGTAATTTGTATAGATAACAAGTAGCAGATCTGAGTCATCTGGAACTCTTCAAGACCTGTCCCAAAGATCTTTGAAAGGATAAATATATTTCCCTCCTGCCTCTAAAGCATAGACATTCCTACTGTTAGTGGGATAGCACCCCAGTACATTTCTTTTCTAGGTCTTCAAGGTCTGCTGAGGTGGTAGGTGCTATAGCACTGGCAGGGGCAGTAGCCCGGGCACATCTCCTGAAAGGCTGCTTCCCTAGGGATAGCTGCAGGAGAAGCCTAGAAGCTATGATATGGGGGACAAGAAGGAGGTACATTGCTCTTTCATGGGGCTTTTGGTCTTACCTGCCCATTCATAGCAGTTGATGCTGATGGTGGCAGGATTGCAGGACCCCTTCTCTATAGGAATTGCTCCACTGGATGATGGATGGTGTGACACATAGTAGGCATTTAATAAATGACTGGTTGTTGATTCACCTGATTCATAATTCTACTGGGGCTTAGCCCCGCCTCTACCTTGAACTGCTGCTGGTTTCCTCCCAATCCTTGGCTTAGGCTACATTCCAGCAGATAGGTCCTCAGATGGCTACAACAGGAAGTATACAAAATAAAAACCTCCCACATACTACTAGTCACTGGTCACTGAGACCCAGGATGGCCAAGTTCTTCCTACTCAACCTATTTACCTTTATTTGTCTGGCTGAGGGTAAGTAAGAAAGTAAGTAAGAAAGATTTGAGGGCTGCAATCTTGGTACTTGTGGCAGCAAGGAAGGGTCAAGAGTGAGATATTCTTTTCTCCTTTTTATACAGGACGACTTAAATCTAGAGAAGGTAATACCAGCGTCCTCATCTGCAATGTCTTAGAGAGAGAGTCACTTAATGATAGCTGTGAGGTACCAGAGAAGCCCATTCTTCCATTTATCCATTCAGACTGTTCAACAAGATCAGCTAGGTGGGGCAGTGCATAGAGTGCCAGACCTGAAACCAGGAAGACTCATCCTCATGAGTTCAAATCTAGCCTCAGACATCTACTAGGCTGTGTGACCCAGGGCAAATCACTTAACCCTATTTGCCTCAGTTCCTCATCTGTCAAATGAGATGGAGAAGGAAATGGCAAACCACTCCAGTATCTTTGCCAAGAATACACCAAATGGGGTCACAAAGAATCAGTCACAACTGAAAAGAGTGAACTACATGTTCAACAAACATTTAAGTGCCTATTATATGAACGGCATTGAGCTATGCTCTCAAATGACCCCTTCTTACTCCTTTGCCATTATACCTTTCTTCTCAAACCTACAAAGCCCTGGGTGAACTCTCCCAGCTCTTCTCTCTTGTAGAAGTTTTCCTCACCTTTAGAGAAAAAGATCCCCTTGGATAGAAACCCAGACAAAAGCTGAAAGTGTTCTGTTTTCTCCTTTGGCCCCCTTCACCATTACCCCAAGCCCACAACCTCTTTCTGGGCACAAGGCATCCAGAACAGTGTATATTCTGAAGGGAAAGAATTAAAACCAGCCTTCTGTGGAAGCACAGTCTCAAATCCCTGCTCTCTGTACCTGATAGACTCAGAAAAGATGTGCAACTCATGTTCAGTTTTCCACGTTGGGTTTTGTTACTCTGGCATGAGGAGCTGCATAGCATCGAGTGGACAGCACTGTGCCACAGAGAACATCTTTATAATTCAAAATTCAGGTATATGGGGAATGGGGAATGGGGAATGGGGAATAGGGAGGGGAGGAAAAATAATCATGCATTTTCCCCAAGACTGATCCCATTCTCTATCCCCTAGAGACACTGGCAAGTGTCCTGCAGGGTTATATGGAGGAAATTACAAATATGTATTTCTGTGTATCCTAGGTTCCCTAAAGGGGAAGTATTTGTGGAGTTACCCATAATGAGCAGATAGAGTTCACCTCTGGGTTACAAAAACTAGGGTTCTGGGTGAGATGTTACTCTTAGGGAAGTATTGGGAGGAGGCACCTTCTCTGAATCTTTTTTCTCTCATTCCTCAGGTATGGCTTTGTATCATTATTCAAAACTATTGTGTAAGAAAAATTGTCTGAATCAGGATACAACCTCAGGAAGAGAGAGGCATGAACTCCTCTGCTGCAAGAGAAATTACTGCAACATACCTTTTGGGACTGTGATCCCTTCTTCCTAGGAGTCTGGACCTGAGAAAGGACCTCTTTCAGAGAGCCTTTTATTCTGCTCTCCTCTCCTCCAAACCCAGGAATTTTCTGACTTGATCCTGCTTTTAACAGATAGGGATGCAGCTCAAGTTGGTGTCTTCTCTTCTCTTGGGACACTTAGAAGCTAAATAGTTAACAGCATTAAAATCATTGTTGTCTCTAACTCATTCCTGTCCTGATTCCCTTCTTGGGACTTTTCTTGCCAGGTGGGACACATGATACCTTCTACTTATCAACCATGGAGGCTGACCTCACAGTCCTCTGAAAATAGAAGCAAAATCCTATTGTAAAGGTGCAATGGAACTAAGATTAGATACAAACAAAAGGCTATTTAAGTTAGGACAGGACGTCACAGAAAACACAGAATATGAGTCTGAGGAGAACTCAGATGTTGTCTAAACCAACTTATATCTGAACAGTCCCTTCTACCACACCCCTACTAAGTGGTTATACAAACTTTTCTTGGAGACTTCCAGTGGAGGAGGTTCCCTGCTGAACTAAACCATCCTACTTTTGTACATAAGGAAAATTTTCCTCATTGAACCTAACCTACATGACTTCAATCTACATCCGTTGCTCCTTGTTTAGTGGGGGGGAGGGGTTGTTTGTGATGACTGAAGATGGGGAGGGACAAGTGAATGGCATCTGATGTCTGTAAAGGGAAGCTACTTAAGGGGAAAGTGATTCTAATAGGGGGTTCTAATAGGGGGAATCAGAAAATCTGACCTGAGTTAAGCAAAGGAAATATTGATGAAAAGCAAATGAAAACTGAAAAGAATGAACAAAATCTACAATATTTCAGATTATAAAATCAACACAATATTTCCTAATTAGGGTTTAGATTACCCTTTTCACAGTAGACTCTGTGTTTCTCTGCAGTTTTGGAGGAATAAAATGTAAGAATTTCTATTAAAACCAAAAATTTCCAATGTACACCTGAAGAGGCCACCGTTGAAGCAAACATTCACCTTCCCTGTCTTGTGGACTGCTTGCTTTTCCATGAAGTCAGTCATACAACTGAAAATGGAGGCATTCTGGCCATAAGATAGGATGATACAGATAGTACTGAAGCCCCTAAAAGTTTCCTAGGGTCTAGATGAGAAACTCAGATCCTTCCTACTCCCTAACTTCACACGAATCTAGGGATAATTACCAGAATTCTCTGTTTCATAGGTTCTTTCCTTCCATCTACCCTCTTAGCCAAACTCATCCAGTAATATCCCCTTTCCTTCTCCATCCTGTCTATAATCATTCTCAAAAACAATGCATTAGGGGAGGCTAGGTGGCATAGTGAATAGAGCACCAGCCCTAGATTCAGGAGGACCTGAGTTCAAATGTAGCCTCAGACACTTAACACACACCAAAAAAACTAGCTGTGTGACCTTGGGCAAGTCACTTAACCCCAATTTCCCTACCTTCGCCCCTCCAAAGAGCCAAAAGAAAGAGGAGGAGGAGGAGGAGGAGGAGAAGAAGGAGAAGAAGAAAAAGAAGAAGAAGAAGAAGAAGAAGAAGAAGAAGAAGAAAAGAAGAAGAAGAAGAAGAAAAGAAGAAGAAGAAGAATGCATTATCCACAAGCTTTGATTTGGAGGATAGTGAGGGTTAGCAAAGTTTTCTCCCACATCACTCATCCTCATCCCCTTTCCTACAAACAAATAAATCCTTCCTGAACACTGTGTACTTATATTTCATTCTAACAGGACCTGGTTGGAAATTTTTATATTCTTTAAAGAAGAAATCTTAGTGGTCTAGACCTGATTACCACCTTAACTTAACAAAAACTTAACCACCATGAACCAGCTCAAATTCAAGAGATCCAACAAGACTTTATTTATCACCACCCCACACCAACTCAATCTGTCTCCAAGGTCAGGAGAAAGGTCAATACTCCACTTGTAGGTATGCTTGCTTTAAGTCTCTTCCACTCCAGTCCATCCTCCATTTAGCCACCAAAGTAATTTTCTTAAAGCACAGTTCCTACCATGTCACCTCCCCTACTCAATAAACACCAGTGGTTCCCTATCATCTCCAGGATCAAAGACAAAATCCTGTTTGTCAATCAAAGTCTTTCATTGCCTATCTTCCTCCTACCCTTCCAGTTTTCTTATATCTTACATCCTGCAATATACTTCAGTCCAGTGACACTGGCCACCTTCATTGCTCCATGAACAAGACACCCCAGCTCTCAGCTCTGGGCACTCTCTCTGGCTATTCTCCATTCATGGAATGCTCTCTCTCTCCTCATTTCTGCCTTCCTTGAAGTCTCAACCAAAATTCTTCTCCAATCCTTCTTAATCCGAGTGCCTTCTCTCTCTTAAAGATTAATTCCTATTTATACTGTATCTTAGATGGTGTTTACCTGTTTCTCCTCCACTGGATTGAGAGTTCTGAGAGGGCAGGGATCATCTTTCACTTCTTTTGTATCTTCAGTGCTTAACAGAGTGCCTAAAACATAATAGGTGCTTAATAAATGTTTATTGGTTATCTAACTGACAGGTAATAATGGAATCGGCCAAAAAGATCACAAACTAGGAACTTTAATTGAATCACAGAGTGTTAGAGTTGGAAAGAAACTCAAAAGCCATCCCATAAGTGAACAAGAATCTCATCTGCAATACTCCCAAAAAGTCACCTGTTATCTGCTTGAAGACTTCCTGTCAGAAGAAGTCCATCACTTCCAGACTATTCATTTTTTGATTGTTTTAGTTAATTTTTAAGAAGTTTTTTTTTCCTTATACATCAAACCTAAACCTACCTCTGCAACTTCTGATCAGTACTCTCTCTGTGTTATAGACTGTTGAATGCAGCCAGGCTATCTGACCCTAATGCCGACCCCATGGTTGAAGTAGGTTTGAACCAGTTGGAGCCAGTCTTGTTATGGTTTCTCTGGAAACTTCCCCTTCCTGAACCTGGAACCTTCTGTTCTCACAAGATGTCACCCTTACCTGAGCCTCGCCAGTCTTCTCTATGGACTTTTGACTATCTTGCAAAACAACTTAGGTAATTGCTTCTCTAGGCTGTGCCTTCCATCTCCTTTGAAGTATGTTTAAACCTTACCCCTTCTATCCCTCCCAGGCACTCCAGTACTTTGGTGCTGCATGGTGTCCTGAATTGCAATTCCTTTGCCTTGATTAAAGACCCTTGTTGTTGCCACTTTGGTAGTCTTTTTTTTATTTCAGGTTGACAAATAAAGATAGCTATCATGCCTTCTCCTGAGTTTTCTCTTCTTCGGGTTAACAATCCTCATATGGCATGATCTTTGCAATCTCAGTTGCTCTTCAGCTCATCAATAACCTTAAAATACAGCACCCAGAACTGAATATAGTATTCCAGATGTGTTCTCATCAGGACAGAGTATATACAATAGAACTAGATCCCTAGGCCTGGGCAATATTTCTCTCTTGATGTAGGTCAAGACTACACTAGCCTTTGAGCTCTCATATTATACTTTTGATTCATTGGGTTTGTGGTGCCTAAAAACTTCCTAAATATGTCTTACATAAACTGCTACCTAGCCATACCTCACCTACTTTGTGCTTTTTAATTCAAATTTTGTTTTTAACTTAACTATAACCACAGAGGTGAAGAGCCTCATGTTCATGCCATATGGGGATAGTTGGAATAAATTGGGTATTTATAAGTTAAAGGAAAGAAGACTTAGGTGGAACAAGTTTTCAAAGTATTTGAAGGGCTGCCCCATGGAAGAGAGATTAGAATCATGCTATTTGGCCTCAAGAGACAGAACTAGAAGCGATAGGAAGAAGTTGCTAAGAAGGAAATTTAGACTTAATATAAGAAAAAATCTTCCTAATAACTAGAGCTATCCCAAACTGGAATAGGTTGCTTTGGAGGTCATAGGTGACACCCCAAAAGAAGTTTTCAAGCAAAGGTTAGATGAGAACTTTTGGATATATTGTACAGAGGCTTCTAGTTCTGTTACAGATTGGACTAGATGGTCTCTGTGGTCCCTTCTAACTCCTAAATTCTGTGACTTGATTTTTTTTTTCCTTTTCTCTGGGCTTGTGATTTTAAATCATAGATAAATCTTTTTTATTTTATTTTTAATTTATGGAATAAAGCCATCATTTCCATAACATAAGTAATAAATAAATAATATGGTTGTATATGAAACTGTAAAATTATCATATAAATTTATTTCTTTTCTTTTTCATTTTCTTTCCTCTTCCTTCCACCCTAGGGATGTCTTACTATAAGACACAAATATATGTGTGTATATGCATATATATATATATATATATATATATATATAAAAATATATATATATATATATAAATATATATATATATAAACACTTATGTGTTGGTATGCATACATATACATATATACATTCATACACACTTCTATTTATCAGTTCTTTCTCTGTATTCAGATAGTGTCTTCCTTCATATGTCTTCTGTACTTAATTTGAATATTTATCATAAACAAAATAATTTATTTGCTTGAAGTAATTGTTTTAAAAAAATTGTAGTTACTGTATACATTGTTCTTTTGGGTCTGCTCATTTCACTCTTCATTATTTTGTGCACATCTTTCTATATTTTTCTAAAACCATTGAGTTCATTATTTCTTATAGCACAGTAGTATTCCCAACGGGCATCGTCACAATAACCAGCTCTTTGCCACCACAAAGAGAGCTGCTATAAATATTTTTAGAACATATCACTTCTTTTCCTTTTTCCCTTAATCATCTTGGGAAACAGATCAAGTAGTGGTATTGCCAGGTCAAAGGGTATACACAGTTTTATAATTCTTTGGACATAATTCCAGGTTGCTCTCCAAAATGGTTGAATCATTTTACAATTCCACAATGAATCAGTATCCCAATTTTTCCACATCCTCTCAAACACTTGTCACTTTGTCCTTCTATCATTTTAGCCAATCTGGTAAGTATAAAATGATATCTCAAGATTGTTTTAATTTGCATTTCTCTAATTTATAATGATTAGAGCATTTTTATACGAATTGAATTGGTTTTTATTTCTTCATTGGAGAACTATCTGTTCATATCCTTTGACCATTTAACGGTTGGGGAATGGTTCATATTCTTATAGATTTGATGAAATTCTTTATATATATAAGATATGAGACCTTTATCTGAGATACTGTCTATAAAATTTTTTCCCAGTTTTCTACTTTTCTTCTAATCTTCACTATATACATTTGTATGAAAACCTTTTTAATTTAATGTAATCAACATTATTCATTTTACACCTAATTTTGCTCTCTATCTCTTGTTTACTCACAAATTGTTCACCTATCTGTCAGTTTGGTTAGTAATATGTTCCATGTTCTTCTAATTTTCTTATAAAATCTCTCTGTACATTTAGATCATGTATTCATTTTGACCTTATCTTGGTAAATGGGGTGAGATATTGGTTTGTGCCTGATTTCTGCCATACTGCTTCCAGTTTTCCCAATGATGTTTACCAAATAATGAATTTTCAGCCTAAAATCTTGTCTTTACATTTGTCAAAAACAAGATTATAATATAGTTGCTGCAGTAAATTGTATGTCTACTCTAAACAGACAAAGCAAGCTATAGCTTGGTGGTAGGTGGCAAAAGTTGATTCTTAGGAGCAAGCCCATCATCTCAAGTGAAATTAATTAATGAACCACTTGAAGACACTTGGATTTTGTTTCAATTAAAATCAGAGTGGGGCAGAGTCAAGATGGCGGTGTAGAAGCAGCAAAACACTGCAGCTTTCACCATAACCACCTCAAATACCTATAAAATATGACTCTAAACAAATTTTAAAGCTCCAGAACCCAGAAAAATTACAGAAAAACACATCTCCTGCTGAAGGCAGACTGGCAGGCAGATGCAAAGCGGTGCATCAGAGTGCACTGGGAACCCAGACAAGCACCACATGAACCCACAGCTGGAGCCCTAGGGCTGCCTCAGCTGGAGCACAAATCACTGGCAGCTGTGGCATTTTCAAGATTTACCAACACATAAGAAATAAGGACTAAGTGAAAGGTCAGTGGAAGTCAGGTAAATTTGGGGGAGAGCATCCACCCAACTGCCCCAAGGCTAGAAGCAGCTGAAGCAGCAGCCCTGCAGCTACCTCCACGTGGTTGCTTCAGAAGCTCCCAGCCTGCAGATTGCAGGGGGGTCAAGGGATCATTTAGAGGCTAAGTGCTCTTGCCTTGAGCTGCCTGGATTGACATCACAGTCTTGGGTGATGGACCTGAGGATCCAGGAGAGACTATTTGAAAATTATTGGTCTACCTGAAACCCATGACCAGAAAAAGAACTTGGAAAGCATCCTTCAAGAAATCCTCAAAGAAAATTGCCCTGATGTTTTAGAATTAGAGGGCAAAATAGAACTTG
>CM053596.1:130570627-130587244 GCA_028646575.1 Pseudocheirus occidentalis | reverse complement strand
GCTAGAAGCAAGTCCTGTGTCCTGAGTTTCTCTGTGCAGCTGTTTCTCCCGGAGCGGACCGGGAGCCGGGGATGCCTGAGGCCTGTTGAGGTGGGTATAGGTAAGCCCTATACATCCTGACCCAAAAAGATAACCCTCACCTGAATAAAAAACCAGTAACAGTTAATCAGTTATTGTTGTCTTTTAAAAATATATATATTTATTTATTTTTAGTTTTCAAAATTCATTTCCACAAGATTTTGACTTACATTTTTCCCCGTCTTTTCCCTACACCCACCTCAAAATAGTAAACCTACTGAATACCCCTTTCCCCAATCTGTTCTCTCTTATAGCCTCCCCATTAACCCCTTAACTTTCTAGTAGGCAAGATGGATTTCTACACCACAGTGTCTATATATCTTATTTCCCAGTTGCTTGCAAAAACCAAATTTTTAAAAATGATTTCTTTTTAAAACTTTGAGTTCTAGATTTTTTTCCCCTTCTTCCCTCCTCAACCACCCCCAATGGGAAGATAAGCAATTCAATATAGGTTGTACATGTGTAGTTACCCAAATCATTTCCATAGTAGTTACATTGTGAAAGACTAACTATATTTTCCTCCATCCTATCCCACCCCCTACTTATTCTATTTTCTCTTTTGACCTACTCCTTTTAAAAAAATGTTTACTACTAACCACTATTTC
This sequence comes from Pseudocheirus occidentalis, assembly GCA_028646575.1. Lineage (NCBI taxonomy): Eukaryota > Metazoa > Chordata > Mammalia > Diprotodontia > Pseudocheiridae > Pseudocheirus > Pseudocheirus occidentalis. The sequence goes on along the minus strand of CM053596.1, from coordinate 130,586,561 downwards.
CCCCAAACTGTTCTCCCTTCTATCATCCCTCCTCTTATCCCTTACCCCACTATTTTCCTGTAGGGTAAGCTATCCAGTTGAGTGTGTATGTTATTCCCTCCTTAAGCCAAATTCAATGAGAATCAGGTTGTCCCATTCCCTTTCACCTTCCTCCTCTTCCCCTCCATTGTAACAGTTTTCTCTTGCCTGTTTTATATGAGATAATTTACACTAATCTTTCTCTTTCTCCCAATTAATTCCTCTCTTACCTCTATTTTTAAATATAATCCCTTTATATTCAACTCTTCCTGTGCCCTCTGTCTATATATACATGAACATACAAATGCCAACACTCACATATATACATACATCCTCCTATACATATATATATGTATGCAGATATATTCCCTTCAACTATACTCATACTGAGAAAAAGTTTCATGAGTTACAATTATTGTTTTTTACATGTAGGAATGTAAATAGTTCAAATTTAATAAGTTCCTTATGATTTCTTTTTCCTGTTTATCTTTTCATGCTTCTTGTATTTGAAAGTCAAATTTTCTGTTCAGCTCTGGTTTTTTCATCAAGAATACTTGAAAATCTTCTATTTCATTGAATGACCATATTTTCCCCTATAGAATTTTACTCGATTTTGCTGGGTAAGTGATTCTTGGTTTTAGTCCTAGCTCCTTTGACCTCCAGAATATCATATTCCAAACCCTTCAATTCCTTAACATAGAAGCTGATAGGTCTTGTGTTATCCTGATTGTGTTTCCACAATACTCAAATTGTTTCTTCCTGACTGCTTGCAGTATTTTCTCCTTGACCTGGGAGCTCTGGAATTTGGCTGTGATATTCCTAGGAATTTTCTAATGGGGATCTTTTTCAAGAGGTGATCAGTGAACTTTTTCAATTTCTATTTTGCCCTCTGGTTCTAGAATATCAGGACAATCTTACTTGATAATTTCTTGAAAGATGGTGTCTAGCTCTTTTTTCGATCATAGCTTTCAGGTAGTCCAATAATTTTTAAATTATCTCTTCTGGATCTATTTCCCAGGTCAGTGATTTTTCCAATGAGATATTTCACATTGCCTACTATTTTTTCATTTTTTGGGATCTTTTATCATATCTTGATTTCTTGTAAAGTCATTAGCTTCCAGTTGCTCCAATCTAATTTTAAAGGAGTTATTCTCTTCAGTTAGTTTTTGAGATTTCTTTACCATAGGGCAAATTTGGCTTTTTAAGGCATTCTTCTCCTCACTGGATTTTTGGGCCTTTTTTGCCATTTGAATTAATCTATTTGTTTTGGTGGGGGGGAAGTATCTTTATTTCTTTTTTCTTTTTTTTTTAAATTAGCTTTTGCTTAATTTGTTTACATCATTCATTTCCACAAGATTTTGAGTTGCAATTTTTCTCCCCATCTTCTCCCTACCCACTACCCCAAAACAGCAATCCCACTGTATACTCCCTCCCCAATCTGCTCTCTCCTATATCCTCCCCCCATAACCCCTCTGACTTTCTGGTAGGGCAAGATGGATCTCCCTATCCCAGTGTCTGTATATCTCATTTCCCAATTGCATGTAAATAACAACAACAACAGCAACAACAACAATTATTATTATTATCATCATATATATTTTAAACACTTTATTTTTAAAGTTTAAATTCTAGATTCTTTCCCTTCCTCCCTCATCACCCACGCCCACTGGAAAGACAAGCAATTCAATACAGGCCATATATGTGTCGTTATGCAAAACATCTCCACAATGGACATATTGTAAAAGACTGACTATATTTCCCTCCATCCTACCCTGCCCCCCACTTGTTCTATTCTCTTCTTTGTCCCTGTCCCTTTACAGAAGTGTGTGCTTCTAACAACCCTCCCCCTAACCTGTCTTCCCCTCCATCCTTCCCCCGTCTCATCCCCTTCCTCCCTACCCTCCTGTAGGGCAAGATACCCAATTTAGAGTGTATGTCATTCCCTCTCTAAGCCAAATTCAATGAGAGTAAGGTTGACTCATTCCTTTTTGCCTTCCTGTTCTTCCCTTCCATTGTAACAGTTATCCCTTGCCCCTTCCATATGAGATAATTAACCCCACTCTGTTTCTCCCTGTCTCCTCTCATTATATTCCTCTCCCTCTCAGTTTCATCTTTTAAAATATCATCCCTTCCTATTCAATTGATCCTGTGCCTTCTGTCTGTATATACTTGTACACATATATACACAAATATGTATTCATATACATACATACCCTCCTATATAAACATATGTGTATGTATACATATATGCATATACATTTGTATCCCCTTCAACTATCCCCATAGTGAGAAAAGTTTCATAGTTACAATTATCATTTTTCCATGTAGGCATGTAAATAGTTCAACTTTGATAAGTTCCTTATGATCTCTTTTCCCTGTTTATCTTCTCATGCTTCTTGTATTTGAATGTCAAACTTCCTATTCAGCTGTGGTTTTTTTTCATCAAGAATGCTTGAAAGTCCTCCATCACAATGAATGACCATATTGTCCCCAGAAAAATTACACTCAGTTTTGCTGGGCAGGTGATTCTTAGTTTTAATCCTAGTTCCTCTGATCTCTGGAATATCATATTCCAGGCTCTTTGATCCCTTAATGTAGAAGCTGCTAGATCCTGTGTTATCCTGACTGTGTTTCCACAGTATTCAAATTGTTTCTTCTTGGCATCTTGTAATATTTTGTCCTTGATCTGGGAACTCCAGAACCTGGCTTTGACATTCCTAGGAATTTTCTTTTGGGGATCTTTTTCAAGAAATAATAGTTGAATTCTTTCCATTTCTATTTTGCCCTCTGGTTGTAGAATATCAGGGCAATCTTACTAGATAATTTCTTGAAAGATGGTGTCTAGGCTCTTTTTTTGATCATAGCTTTCAGGTAGTCCAATAATTTTTAAATTATCTCTCCTGAATCTATTTCCCAGGTCAGTGGTTTTTTTTCAGTGAGATATTTCACATTCCCTTCTATTTTCTCATTTGTTTGGATCTGTTTAATAGTATCTTGATTTCTCATAAAGTCATTAGCTTCCATTTGCTCCTGTCTAATTCTCAAGGAATTATTCTCTTCAGTGAGCTTTTGAGATTCTTTCTCCATCTGATAAATTAAGCTTTTTAAGGAATTCTTCTCCTCATTGGCTTTTTGGGCCTCTTTTGCCATTTGAGTTAGACTATTTTTTTAAAGTGTTATTTTCTTCACTCAGCTTGTTGACTCTCTTTTCATCATTTTCTTGCATCATTCTCATTTCTCTTCTTAATTTTTCCTCCACTTCTCTTACTTGGCTTTCAAAATCTTTCTTAAGCTGCTCTATGGCCTGTAACCAATTCATATTTTTCTTAGAAGCCTTTGGTGCAGGAGTTCTGACTGTGTTGTCTTTTTCCTGTTCCATGCTTTGATCCTTTTTGTCCCCAAAAAAGGAATCTAAAGTTGCATTGCTGTGCTTGCTTTGCTTCCTTTGCCTGCTCATGTTGCCAGTCAATTAACTTTATTTTTGATCTCTTTGCCACAGTAAAATTCTGCTTCCAGAGGGCAGTGCTTTGTCCCAAATCACTGGGGTTTTTGCAGCTGCTGGAGCTATTAGGAGGGTGCCATCTCTACAGCCCACACCAGCTTTGGCTCACTGGTCACACACCTCAGGACCACCACCCAAGACTGCAATCCCAATCCAGGTAAGTTAATGCAAAAGCACTTAATCTCTGAATGGTCGTTTGGCCCCCCTGCAATCTGCAGGCCAGGAGCTCTGAAGCAGACAGATGGAGGCAGCTGCATGACCTCTGCTTCTGCTGCTTCTGGCTCTGGGGGCAGAGTGCCAGACATGCTCCTCCATCCCCCTACAAATTCAGCCAAGTTCCACTGACATTTTACTTTGTATTTGGCATTTATGGATTGATAATTCTGGAAACTGCTGCAGCTACTGGTGATCTACTCTCCCAAATGCTCCAGCTGGGCTGGGCTGGCTTCCCTGGGGCTAAAACTGCGGCTCATGCCAAGCTAGGATTGGTTCCCAGTGTGCTGAAACAAACTCTTCCTGTCCACCTGCTGGGTTGCCTTCAGCAGGAGATTTGTTTTTCTGTCACATTGTGGGTTCTGGAGCTCTAAAATTTGTTTAGAGTCATATTTTATATGTATCTGAGGTGGTTATGCAGGGAGACATGGAGTTTACCTGCTTCTATGCTGCCATCTTGACTCTGCCCCCTGAGTTAGTCTATTTTTAAGGTGTTATTTTCTTCAGTGTAATTTTGGGTCTCCTTTAGGCTATTGACTCACTTTTTATGATTTTCTTTCATCATTCTCATTTCTCTTCCCAATTTCTCCTCCACTTTTCTTACTTGATTTTCAAAATCCTTCTTTAGTTCCCCCATGGGCTGTAACCAGTTCGTATTTTTCTTGGAGGCTTTTGATGCAGGAGTTCTGACTTTTATATCTTCCTCTCACTCTATGCCTTGATCTTTTTTGTCCCCAAAAAAGGATTCTATTGTCTGTTTGTGCTTCTGTTGCTTGCTCATATTGCCAGCCAATTACTTGACTTTTGAGCTTTTTGCCAGGGTAGAACTCTGCTTCCAGAATGGAAAGAACTTTGTCCCAAATTGCTGGGGTTTTTGCAGCTGCCAGAGGTATTAGGAGGGTGCCCTCTCTACATCTTCCACCAGGTCTGGCTGACTGGCTACACAGCCCAGGACCACCACCCAAGACCATGATCCAGATCCATGCAGATTAAAGCAAGAGCAATTACCCTCTAAATCAGTGGTTCTCAACTTTCCTAATGCCATGACCCTTTAATACTCATATGTGGGTGTATCAGCATGTGGGTGGGCCTACCTGGAGACAGATAGAGGAATGGTGTCTCACCTCCTAAGACCATTGAAAATATATGTTTTCCAATGGTCTTAGGAGACCCCTGTGAGAGGGTCGTTCTACCCCCAAAGGGGTCACAACCCACAGGTTGAGAACCACTGCAATGGTCACTTGGTCCCCCTATGATCTGCAGGCCAGGAGCTTCTGAGGCAGCCACCATACCTCTGCTGCTTCTTGCCCTAGGGTCAGAGGCCAGACCACACTCTTCCATTCCCCCTCTGTTCCAAAAGAGTTCCACACTGACCTTTTACTTTTTCTATGGTGTTTATGGGTTGAGAGCTCTGGAAACCTCCACAGCTTCTGGTGATTCAGTCTCCTAAAGTCTGCTCTGGCTACCACTGGTTGGGGCCACCCTAGGGCTGGAAACTGGCAGCTCTCTTGGGACTGCACTTGGCTCCCAGCCTGGTGCAATTGTCTCTTCTGGGCAGCCTGCCAGGCTGCCTTCATCAGGAGATTTGTTTCTTTCAGTCACTTTGTGGGTTCTGTAGCTCTAAAGTTTGTTTAGAGTCACTTTTTTTTTACATATATTAGAAGTAATAATGCCAAGTTCGTGCTTCTACTTTGCCATCTTGGCTTTGCCCCCCAATCAATTATTGTTTCCATATTCCTTTGATTAAATATAGATGCTTGGGAAGAACGGGACGTCTTTTTTTTATTTCATTAAATTGGACCTGTTTTCTCTCCCCCTCCCAACTTGGAAAGTCTCTAATCTTTCATCCAATTAGAAGTCAGATTACTTAATTTTCTATCCTAGTTAATTGTTTTCTTTTAATTAATAAGTTTTATTTGATTAATTGTTTTTAATACATGAAAATCTGTTTGCCCCTTTATTCAGCATCCAGGCCCAGACTGAGGAAGACCGCTCTTCCTGATTTGTCACGCAGCCGGCACGCGTTGCTTACTAAATCAATACGCTCAGAAGCTCAGACCTTTGCTTCTTCTTTCATCTTCCATTTCATCTTTCATCCGCCACAACTGAATGACCGTAGTTGTGCATATGATTGATGACACTCAGATGGGAAAGGCAAGAAATGGCAAATTGCTCTGAAATCCAAAAAGCCTTTTAAAAAATCCATGGATTTACCAATGTGAACAGCTTTTCAAAGTGGGTCAGCCGCCTTACTTGTGTCCCGGTACTGACCTATGCAGACCTAAGAAAGCCTTTTCTGTCCCTCCTGTGCAAAGAATCCTTCTAGGAGCATTTGAGAGCGATCCCTTACTGTAGGAATGATGATCTTCAGAAATCAACAACATATGTCAGCAAAGGACTAACTAATAATGAGACTCAGTACTTTATTTTATTTGCTTTTTTTTTTTGGAGGGCAGTTGGGGTTAAGTGACTTGCCCAAGGTCACAAGGCTAGTTTTTTGTGTTAAGTGCCTGAGGCCGGATTTGAACTCAGGTACTCCTGACTCCAGGGCCGGCGCTCTATTCACTGAGCCACCTAGTCGCCCTGACTCAGTACTTTATTAATAAGGTGGTATTCTTGGTTTTGAAGTAGAAAGTCATCAAGAAGTTTGAAAACTGTGAAGAAAAATTCCGCGTGTAGACTGACAATCTATCTACTGACAGTTCCTGACCCATGCCAAATTGTATGCTACATGAGATAAGTAAATAATAATGCTAGACAATGATTAATTTCACATACATTATAGGTCCAAAGAAGACTCTGACCTGAAGGCCACATGACTCAGAAATATTGTGATAGCAAAAGAAGGTATAAATCTCTTTGTGATACCCAAAGAGCAGACTAAAATCCAGGTGGAACAGTAGCTGAGAGCTTGGTATTTTCATGAACAGTTTACATTAAATGTCCTTATTTGAACCAACCTTCTTTTGTTTCAGTTGTGTGTATATGACTGGTAGTGAGGGTAAATAGGAACTGATGAAGGATTGAGAACGCTGATGCAGGGAAAAATGCAGGGAAGTGATACCAAAAAACTTAAGTTTCAGTCATTTGAAGGCACTTTGTTATTGAGATAAATGCAGAAGTAAGAACTATGCAGCAGAATCTTATTTCTGATAGTAACTGTACTTGGAGCATGGGCAGAGAACCTGACATCTGGAGGCCATATGTGGTCCTACAGGTCCTCAATCTAGAGCATCGTGCACTTTGACTCCCAAAGCCACAGAAGATGACTTTGGACATGAGAGTCAAGAGGGAACCTTGGAAATACCAAGAAACAGACTTTACTATAGGCATCACTAAGAAGTGTGTAACTTGTGCCCGGTATGTGAGAAGAAAAATACTGATAATCTGTGCTGCATTTTGGGTGAATATAAATAAAACAAAACTTTGGAAGTTGTGTGCATTGACTTTGTATCTTTGGAAGGAGATCATATAAGCATGTCATTTCATAGTGGTAACAGATCACTTCAGGCATGCAGAAGCATACCCAACCAGTAAAGAAAATGCAAACAGAGTTGCTAAAGTATCATTGGAAAAGTTTTTCTCAGCACATTAATTTGCCAGCATCCATTCTGACAAATGGCAGAGACTCAAGAAAATGCTGGCTTTGGCAGGCATCAAGAAATTAACAACTGCATCTTACCATTCACAAAGAGACCTACAGCTTGAACATTTCAATTGCACTCTCTTCAGTATATTAGGAACTCTGAGATCCAAACAAAAATCTCAATGGTGTCAACATGAGTACATGTGTACAACTCCACCAGGAACAAGCTTTATATCATATATTCTTATATTAAGGAAGCATATCCTTGCATATTGAATTCTGCTTTGGAATTTCAGAGGTTTAAAATTATACAAAAATTCACAACCACTTAATCTATGAGAGAGACACTGAAAGAAGTTTATCAATTAGCCACAACTTTTGCTCAGAAGAGCTCTGACAAAAGCAAGTAATGCCCAATTATTTTTGTCAAGATCTCCAACAAGGTGATGTTCAGTTGAGAAACCTTATTGTTAAAGGCACACGCAATTTACCAAACTAGTGGAAGGCTAACCCATGTAAGGTAGCTGAGGAACTAGAACACTTGATATTTATAGAATAAGCCTAGAGAGTAAAGTGGGCCCTAGAAAGACAATTCAGCACAACTTATCACTCATAGGGGAGTTAGGTGGATTGATTTACAAGCAGATGTAGAGGAAAAACATTTACTTCAGTGGACTTTGAACCTACCATATTACCCCTATTCAAATGCAAATTTATTATAAATAGAGGAATATATAAATACACTCCATAAAGTACAAGCTTTTTGGTTTAACAGATAAGACTAGAAGAGGAATACTGTCGAAATTAGAGTTGTTGTTATTGTTGTTGGTTGTGTCAGTAGTGTCTGACTCTTTGTGACCCCATTTGGAGTTTTCTTGGCAAAGATACTGGAGTGGTTTGCCATTTCCTTCTCCAGGTCTTTTTTTAAACATGAAAAACTGGAACAAACAGGATTAAGTGACTTGCCCAGGATCATACAGCTAGTAAGTCTATCTGAAATCAGAGTTGAGGTCAGGAACATGAGTCTTCCTGACTCCAGGCCCTGCCACTGTATCCATTATGCCATCATGTCTGACTCTTTGTGACCCCATTTGGGCTTTTCTTGGGAAAGATACTGGAGCTGTTTGCCATTCCTTTTCTAGCTCATTTTACAGATGAAGAAACTGAGGCAAGCAGGTTTAAGTGACTTGCCCAGGGTCACACAGATAGTATCTGAGGTCAGATTTGAACTCAGATCTTCCTAACTCCAGGCCTGGTACTCTCCTCTGTACCTTAGTTGCTCCTGAGTTAAACTCCACTTGACTAGCTCTTCATTTGGGTAACATTGGGGAATCTCAGGGCTCACCAGTGAGCCCTCTCCTCAATTATACTATCTCCAACAATTTTTACATAAACAAATAACTGCAATACAAATTGGAATATGATAAATGAATATAAGGAACCAAGGTGCTTTTAGAGCAGTTGAGGGAGAAGTTGCATATACTTGGGGGAATCTAGGAAGTCTTCAAGGGGCTTTTTCTTAATCTACCAGTTAATAATCCTTCCTTCCTACCACTTTATTTTAATTTAATTTTATTTATATTTTCTTATCTGTGACAGTTTTCTTATCTTGTATCCCCTAATACTTTGTAAGCTTATATCCTTTTCCTAGAACAGTGCCTGGCGTAGAGATGACACTTAATGAATTCTTATTAATTGATTGATTGAGAAGCATAGGGAGAAACTCTGACTGGAAGTACTAGCCAAAGACAAAATTTTTGAGGAGACTTTGAAGTTGAACCTGATCTGTGTAAAAACCCAGTGCTGGAGGAGATAGAACATGGGTTGCATTCATAGGCTATAATGTTTCCAATAATTTCTCAATTGTTAGGCACATACTTTGTTTTCAGCTTTTTTGTTATAAATTGTACTGCTATGATTGTTGTACCTACTTGTATTTTCTTGGTGTCAAGATGGGGCATAAAGTCAAATAGTGGGATGACTTAGTTAAATATTTATTTATTCTTAAATGCTCTCCTGAGTAAGATGATAGGATTTAGAACTAGATTTAGAGCCAGAAAGAACTTCAGAGGTCATCCAGCCCAATATCCTCATTACAGAGAAACTGAGACTAAGAAATAGTGACTTGCTTGAGGTCACAAGGATATTTGAACAGAGGTCCTCTGACTCTGAAACTAGTGCTCCTTTAACAGTATCATCCTGCCTCTACTTTGATTTGTTCACAGTTCCATGTGAAAAGAATTAATATTTCAGTTTTTCCCATAATGCTTTTAACATTTCTCTCTGTCTTTCTGTCTCTGTGGGATTAATACATTGAAACTGCTCTAAATTGCATTTCTTTGTTATGATTTTGAGCATTTTTTCAGACCATAGTTCATAGATTATGATAATAGGTCATATTCCACTTACTAGTGTCTGTTTCTTCTTTTTCAAACTTTATATAGTTCTATCATTTTCTACTGGGAAGTGGCCCTTTATCTCCAGATTAATGTCAATACTTACAGATTTTGAAGATCAAACTTTTACCAGAATTGTTTAAGCAAAGACTATTTCATCCTATCAACATCTTTTCTTTGCTTTCTGACTGCTTCAATTTTGTTTGTGCACAAACCTTCTCATGTAATGAAATTTTTGCATTTTTGTTATCATCACCATTATCCCTTATAGTTTAACTATTCTCATTAGCCAAAATTACGTTACCTCCTTCCACTTTCCTCGTGTGTGTGTGTGTGTGTGTGAGATGTAGCTTTTACATATAAACTATTTATTCATTTGGAAATTATTTTGACATATGGTGTAAGGTATTTATATGAATTTTTTGAAGAATGTCAGACCATTAACAATTATATGAAAGTTTGTTCCAAAACAGAAATAATAGGAGCTTAATAATAGAAATGTTAATGAAATAGGTTTCTTGTCATACCTAGGAAACTGGGAAAGGAGACAAAAGATTGAAATAATCAATGTTAGAGAAACTGTCAAAAGAGGCACTAGAATTAGTATGCTTCCATGGCTAATACTGAGGGAAAAGAAAGGCATTTTGTAAAAGAAAAACATGTTAATGGACAAAGACAGTTTTCTTATTACTTTAAAGACAGCTTCCCAAGCAGCTCCCCAAGCAGGAATGTTGTGAGAATCAAATGAGATGATGGATGTGAAGCACATTGTAAACCTTAAAGGCCGTACAAGTGCCAGTGTTATCATCATTATTAGCATATATGTTAATATGTGCAAATAATAATACATACTAATCTCTGTGAATGCGCATACATCTATGCACATATACACGCATGCTTATGTAAATGTATATGTACGTGTGTGTGTCACACATGGATACACACATATTAAGGGTAAAGAAGAGAACCTAGGACACAGGCTAGGATGGCTTCCCCCAAAACTGCAGTATCTCTATTCACCATTAGAGAACTATCAGCTTCCATGCATTTATATTGTTCATTTTTCTCAGGCCTTACCGCCCTCACAGAGTGCTTGGGTCCAAACTTCATTGCTTCCCAGGTTTGGAGTGATTTAATAGATGAAATGAAATTGTTCAAATGTGAAAAATATCATTTTGTTCACATATCACTTTTCGCATGCAACTTCAAAATATATATACTTATTTATAAATTACATACATGTACTTTATGAGATGATGAAATACACAGTATTTAAAAATATTTTAAATTTCTTTTTAAAAATTACTCTTATCAATTATCATGTATTTCTTCACACCTCTACTTTCTGAACTGAAAAGAAAAAGAAGTTCTTGTAACAAATAAACAGAGTAACACAATCCATATTGACCATGTCTCATTTTTTATATTTACTTTATCCATTTTTTGTCAGGAGATGGATAGCATTTTTCATCATCTGTTCTATGGAGTCATACATGATCAGTCATTGTGTGGATCATAGGTCTCATTCTATTTCTTAATGGTACAAAAAACTTTAGTTCTGACAAATTATTATAAATTGCTTCATTATAAATTAATTTTGATAATATTTTGCTAGCAACAAGATGCAATATATTTCATCATTTTAGGAAATATTTGTTTACTATCTGGTGATACAGCAATTTGTATTTCTGAACTATTAAAATTCAGTTTATTTCAATACTTGGTTTTAGCGACTGTCAGTTTAAAAAGATACCAGAAAAGAAAGATATTTGCTCTACTAGTTGTGTGACTTTGGGCAAGTCACTTAACCCCAACTGCCTTGCCAAAAAAAAAAAAAGATATATGTTTACCCTTTGATCAAGCAATACCCCTAGTAGGTCTATATCCCCAAAAGATAAAAAACTAAGGAAAAGGACCCAGATGTACAAAAATATTTATAGAAATTCTTTTAGTGGTGGCAGCAAGTTGTTGTCATTTCTTATAGCACAATAGTATTCTATCACAATAATATACAAGTAGGATGATTTCAGTAAAATCTGGAAAGATTTACAATGAACTGATGCACAGTGAAATAAACAAAACCAAGAAAACATTATATACAGTAACAGCAATATTGTATGATAGCCTACTGTATATAATTTAGCTATTCTCAGAAATACAATGATCTAAGAAAATTCTGAAGGATTTTTAATGAAAGTTTCTTTCTATAAAGAAAGAACTGGTGAATCCTGAATGCAGATTAAAGATATTTTTTCTTTACTTTTTTATTTATCTTGGGGTTTTTTGTTTGTTTGTTTGTTTCTTTTTGGTCTGTTTTCTTTCACAAAATGATTTACACGGAAATGTGTTTTGCATGGCTACACATGTATAAGCTATTTCAAATTTCTTGCCTTCTCAGTGAGAGAGAGGGGAGAGAAGGAGGGAGATAATTTGGAACTCAAAATTTAGAAAAAAAAAAGTTAAATTGTTTTTACATGTAATTTGGAACCCTCCCCCCCCCCTTTTTTTTTTTTAAAGAAAGATGTGTACTGGAGATCCAACTGGAAGAATTCCATCATTAGCAATGCTTACTCATCTTTCAACACTATCCATCAATGGAAATGGAAAGATTTTGATCTAGTAAAGTGATTATCATCTTCCCTGATATTAGTTATCATTTTGAACATACATTTTTATTATCTTTTGTTTTTACATAGTTTGATTTTATATGCAATCACATGGGTAATCAATTCCCAAACTCTGCAAAGAAGTGAAAAGAGATGTCTTCTAGAATTTCTTTTTGGAACCAAATTGGGTCATTATAATTTTGCAGTATTAATTTTCTATTGTTTTGTTGTTATCATGGCATTCTTTTCCTTTTCTTGATTTAGCTTGCTTCACTTTGCATCATTTCCTTTGTCTTTCCTTGATACTTTGTATTTGTCATGTTTATCATTACTTACCTCACAGTAAAATCCCGTTACATTCATGTAGCACACGTGTTCAGCCATTATCAGCGGATGAACTTTATTTACAATTCTTTGCTATCACAATATGTGTTTCTTTTTGTCATTAATTTTCTTGGGATATATATACTACCTTCAGAGTATGTGTATTTTAGTCACTTTCTTGTTATTGTTCAGTCATTTCAGTGTGTCTGACTCTTTGTGTCCCCATCTGGCGTTTTCTTGGCAAAGATACTGGAGTGGTTTGCCGTTTCCTTCTCCAGTTCTTTTTTTTTCTTTCCAAATGAGGAAACAAAAGCAAAAAGGGTTAAGTGCTTGGCTTAGGGTCATAGAATTAGTAAGCGTCTGAGGTCAGAATTTGACTCATAAAGTTGAGTCTTCCTATATCCAGGCCTGGTATTCTATCCACTGTGCCACCTAGCTGCCCTAGTGACTTTCTTAGTGCAGTTCTAAACTCTTTTCCTAAATAGTTTCATCAACTTAAAGCCCCATCAACAACGCACTCATGTTCCTGTTTCCATAGTTCCTCCAAAATGGACTGTTCTCATCTTCTGTTATCTTTGTCAATTTTTTGGGCTCCAGGTGAAACCTCAGGGTTGCTTTGATTTTTCTTATTTGTTAGGGATCAATTGGAAGCTTCCCTTTCGTATTCTATATATAAAGAATATGCAATTCTTTTGAAAAAATTGTTCATATCCTTTGACGAATTATGTATGAGGAATGACATTTGTTCTTACATATTTCTGTAAGTTGTTTATACGTCTTGGCTAGCAGATTTTACGATTTTGGGGGGAGGGATTGATAACATTTTAAAGAGATTTGGGGACATATTTTTCTGCTTTTTAGTCACCTAGATTTTACTTTATATTCTTCTTCCTGCCACCAGAGGGCCATCCCTTATAACAAATAATTTTTTCAAAAAGAAAAAGGAAGAGGACAAAGAATTTCAGCCAAACTGATAAACATATCAGAAAAAAAAATCTGATCTTCCATTGACTATCTCACACTAATTGGCCTTGACCTCTAGGAGCAGGGGAAAAGTATCTTCTCATATTTGTTTTTCAGGGCCAACCTTGGTGATTACAATTTTGCAACATGCTCATGGCAACGCGAAATACAGAGAACCAGGAGAGCATTGTACACAGTAACAATAATATTGTAACAGTGATCAATTGTGAAAGACTTCGCTGCTCTAGACCAGATGATGATCCAAGACAATGCTAAAGGACTACTGATTAAAAATGCTAATAATCTACCTCCAGCAAGAAAACTGATGAACTCTAAGTCCAGATTGAAACATAATGTGGCCTTTGGGAGAAAGCAGCTATATCCACGTTAGGCTTTCTAGGCTGGAATGTATAGTGACTTTTCATAGTTAGTGCTATTACATTAACTCTGGAAGCCTCTAATTTAGCACTGATGAAAATAGGTAAGTAGATTTTTATCATTCTGAAGAGGAGCCCAAAGAGGGTTAGGGCCACCTGAGACCCCCAAATACCAACATGCCGGGTCCTGCTGAAAGAATTCCACTCAAGTCTTCTCAGCCAAGAAAAAAGTAAAGTTTATTGAAAGTTCAAGTACGCCACGTGGGGTGCTAGGCCATTTAAAGGTGCTCTCATAGAGCAAGTCTCTGCTAAGGCATTCTAAGGCGCTCTCACTGAGCAAAGTCTGCACCAAGCTATCCCATGGCGCTCTCACCCCACGTGGAGGGAAGATGGGGTTCTATGTACAAAAAGGTTGTGGGAGGAATCTAGGGGTGGTCCAGAGAAGGAGACTGGGGAGTATCTTCAGGAGGAGTCGATGAGGTCAGACTCTAGTAATGAGTGGTTAAGGGTGGGAAGTTGCTGGAGGCTACCTGGAGACCATAGACAATGGTGAGCCAGGCCAGTTAAAGGGTGGGAAACTATTGGAACAAAGGGGGCTAAAGACTTGGGCAGAGCCGCATCTCCAGGCTCATGACCTCAGGCAAATGTCTTCCCTGGGAAGGTTTACTTTCCCAGAGCCTGTACCTCAAAGAATTAAGGAGAGCTCAAAAAGGGGGGAGGGGTCCTAGAGCTTACACCTCATCAATTCCACACATGAAATTAAGTTCTCTATCCATAGTCTTCAAACTTTTAAATGACCATCAATGGATGCAGCTAGTTAGAGCACTGGATGGGACCTAGAATCAGGAAAACAGTTCAAATTCAACCTTGGACACTTATTAACTGTGTGACCATAGGCAAGTCACTTAACCTTTATCTTTCTCAATTTTCTCAACTATAAAATGAGAATCAGACAGCTAGATGGCTCAATGGATAGAGCTCTACAAAACTGTCCATTGATCATTTGACCAATTTGACAAGTTCTGCAAAATTGACCACTGAGCATTTTTCCACTGACAACTTCAGACCTGTATAACTGATCCTAAACTTTTATTAATTTCTACTCATGTTCATCTACTGTTATTCCAAAGATATTAAGGTTATCTCAGCACAACAATATTTCCAGGTAATTCATATATTTTTTTTTTTGCTTTTTTTGGAGGGCAGTTGGGGTTAAGTGACTTGCCCAAAGTCACATGGCTAGTTAGTATGTCAAGTGTCTGAGGCCAGATTTGAACTCAGGTCCTCCTGACTCCAGGGCCGGTGCTCTACTCACTGCACCACCTAGCCACACCGGTAATTCATATTTCTAACCACTTTCTCTATCAGTCACTGGAAAGTGGCAAGTGTTTCAGAGATATCTTTTTACATATATTCAAACTGGTGGTATGATCAGGTTGGGCAGATAAAAACTGACTTTTTGTTTTTCTTCACCACAGGAATCTGAATATATCAACATATAAATCTGAGAACCACTGCCTGCCAACAGAAGTCTTAAAATAGTGAATTAATCCATATTTGTTCATTCATTCAGTCTAGCAGTCTATGAATACTACTGTTCCAGTTGATGCATGTGAATTACTGGATACAAGGATCATGCCATTAGCTAACAATTCCTTTGATTGCTTTCTGAACCTTTCATGATGATGAGGTGTAGGCTCTGAGACCCCCCCCATCCCCCAGAGCTCCTTGAATCTTTGAGGTACAGGCTCTGGAAAAGTAAACCTTCCCAGGGAAGACATTTGCCTGAGGTCATGGACCTTAAGTTGTGGCTCTGCCCAAATCTTTAGTCCCCCTTTGTTCCAATAGTTTCCCACCCTTAATGTTCCTGTTCCTACCCTTGAACTGGCCTGGCCCACCATTGTCTATGGTCTCCAGGTAGCCTCCAGCAACTTCCCACCCTTAATCAC
>CM053596.1:130549211-130570127 GCA_028646575.1 Pseudocheirus occidentalis | reverse complement strand
TGCGGCTCTCAGCCGATTATGCTGCAACAGCCGCCTCCCGCTGCCTCCTTGCCCTAGGAGCAGTTTGGCTGGACCCGCTCTTCTCCTCCCCAGTTAGCAAAACCCACTGACCTTTCTCTTAGCCTTTTTGTCTTCTGACCTGATAAATGTGGTAACTGTGCTTCCAGTGCAGCCGATCTGCTCTCCTATAGCTGCGGTTCCCTGCCCGATGCCCCAGGGCCTGAGCCGGCTGGGTTTCGGCCTGCGGGTCCCAGACTGCTGTGAAGAGCCCTGCCTGCTGCGCTGCCTGTAGTGCTTTCTGCCTTGTGGAGAGTTTTGGAGCTTGAAAATCTGTTTAGCATCCCATTTTATGAGTTTTTTAGCGTGTTTGTGTGGGAGCTGTGGTGCTTTGCTGCTTCTACGCTGCCATCTTGGCTCCGCCCCCGCCAATCAGGTATCAAAAAGCAAGGTCAGGATTAACAGGTTGGGAAATTTTCTGTTCAGAAAGAAAAATAGCTAGAACAATGAGGAAATTGAATCAAGAGGATCTTACTTGAAGCCATGCCAAGGTCTTATAGCACAAGCCATTCTCTTCTATTGGCTTCATGACAATTCAGACAACCATCCCTATAATCCAAACTCGAAACAATAGTAAATTATAGTCCTAAGAATTTTTATGTCAAGTAGCAAAATTTCATTAACCACAACTTAGGACTTGAATACTGTTAATTTTCTCATGTTTCCCTAACAATTACATTTCATTTATCTTTTACTTATAAATTCAAACTAACCATATTCTGGGGTTTCAAACATGTGCCAACTACCTGATAGTTGACTCATAGTGTTATAATGAAGTTAAATCTTTAAAGAACTCTGTTTACTTTCCTAATTTTTATAAGTGATAGTCAAATATTTTCAAATTAAAAATCACTCTTTATTATAGTAAATGTATTGTTTTGTTGTCTATTTTAAAACAAAATATGCCCCTAGTAAAGATTTAACCATTTTTAAATAGTTATTTTTTGCATTCTTTTAAGAACTCAATTCATAATAAAATAATATCCAAATAAAATACTCAACTATGTGTTTAAAACAGGAAACAAAACTTATTACCAGTCAAATAACATCAGTTAAGCCAAATGTTTTTCTAAATTATCTTATATAAAATCATTAATCTTATCATTTTGATCATTTTATAGCAATAACATTTAAAATCTGCCATGCATTACATTCAATTAAAGAAATAATTTAAAAAATAATGGCAACATTTATACAGTACTTACCAAATGTGTGCTTACCACTGTATTAAGCACCTTACAATCACTATATTATTTTATCCTCACAACAACCCTGGGAGGTGGGTACCATTTTTATCTTCTTCTTTACACGTCAGGAAACTGAGCCAAACAGAGATAAAATAACTTCTTTAAGATCACACTGCTAAATAAATTTCTGTGAACAGAACATAACTCAGATTTCCCTGCATTTTCCCAGGATTTTCCCCAGAACCTTTATATGGGAACCTGATCTGAGAAACCTTAGAAGGGTCAGAAGTGGAGGGTCTCTGACCAGGGGTAGTCACAGGAATTATCTGAGCTTTGGTGGGAGGGACTCAGAGGGTCTCTGATCTAAATAATCTTTTTTCATGATCAAGGAAGGGTTAACAAAAGGCAGCTATTTAAGTTTCAGATAAATTTTTAAAATGCAAATCAGGTACCTTTTTTATTTTCTAAAATAATAGAGCAATCAGTCTTTAGGGGAGAAAATTATATAATTTCTGTTTACCCCTGAAATTTTCACAGTATTTAATTCATATTTTCCCTTAAAACAAATTCTCTAGGTTCTAGTAAAAAACTCTTGAGGATCTTCCTTTCCCAGATGGATACCTTTGTGATGGTAAACTGTGTCTCAATTCTTACCTAGTCCTGAGTCATTTAATGGGTGTGGCCTCAGACAAACTGAGGAAGGATCTTAATTTTAGAAGGTTGTCAGCCACTGCATCTCGGGTCATCTCCAGTCATTCTGCCTTTTGTCTTGCCACTGGATTGCAATGACTCTGAATGAGAGAGTGAGGCTGATGACTTTACACAGTTCTGCCTCAGTTAAATCCAATTCATATGCAAATCAAGACATTACCTTCATATTGTCATTGGTCCTCTTAGAAAACAAAGGACAAGCTATGACAACAACAATGCCAAAACTCACTGAGATATTTTAGTACATGTTACTAAATGAAGATGATTAATCTCCAAACTCCTTATTATCTATTATCTAAACCTCCAAAATCTACTAAGATTTTTTTTAGTTGTTTT
Source organism: Pseudocheirus occidentalis (assembly GCA_028646575.1). NCBI lineage: Eukaryota > Metazoa > Chordata > Mammalia > Diprotodontia > Pseudocheiridae > Pseudocheirus > Pseudocheirus occidentalis. The sequence goes on along the minus strand of CM053596.1, from coordinate 130,567,836 downwards.
AAAAAGCAGGAAAATTTTCCTTTCTATGATTATCCAACTTTATTTCCAAAATTCTAATATGACTAATGCTGAAGTGGTAGAATAAAAGTATTTAGTGGGTTTTTTCTCTTTTCTTTTTTTTTTAATATATTTTTTTAATTTTTGGAGGGGGAAGGTAGGGCAATTGTGGTTAAGTGATTTGCACAAGGTCACATGGCTAGTAAGTGTTAAATGTCTGAGGCCAGATTTGAACTCAAGTTCTCCTTACTCCAGGGCCAGTGCTCTATTCACTGTACCACCTAGCCACCCCTTTTTTCTCTTTTCTTATAACCTAATCTCCCAATGAAAGCTTAAAGTGAGAGTTAGTCCTGCTTACAGTGGGACAGCTACTTCAAGTATGAAACTTCCTTAATCTTTCCCAGCATACTAAACTCCTTGGTTGCAGTCTTTTAGTAGTTTTTCTCTCTGGCTACATTTTCCCTCTAAATAGCCTTCATTTTACAAAGACACAAAAACACAGAAAAAATGATGAGACAGATACATAGAAAAGTTTTAAGAAGAAATCCTTTTAGGGAGAAATGGACAGAAGCCATCACTTAAAGATGACTAGCAAAACTAGTAGTTCATCTGATCAGAATAAGGTTTTTCAATGACTAGTCTTAATTTCACTAATTTGCAATAACAATAAGCACCAAATTACATAAAACAAATTATCAGCTGAATCTATTACATTTTTATGCCAGATATCATATCATTCAATAGCGAGCTGTTTAGTTGTTCCTGTAATTAACAAAAGTCTATCCAGGGGGAAAGCACAAGTATCTTATTACTTCTGCAACCCATCTTCCTTCATCATCCCTAAATGAAAAAAATCATCCCTAAAAACCAAACCTTAATCCTATCATAAACTACCTCAATTCCTAGGACAAACTTAAATTTCCCTAAACCCTTGGGGCAAACCAAAATTTCCTGGGAAAACTTGATCCAAATCTAAACTTCTCCATTCCCTGAAGTGGGCCTAAACTTTACCTAAATTTAAACTTCCCCAATTCCTGGAGCAAATTATCAAGCCTCAAAACCTGAAAAGCAAACTATACCCTAAAACTTATCCAAGTTCAGAAGAAAAAGGGATCAAGCAGGACTCCTACCTCTAGAAACAGCCTTCCTCAAAAATAATCCCTTAGCAAAAGATTATCTAAATATTCCAGGGAGTTTTTTCTGGAAGGCTGTCAGTCAGGGGGTTGGAGTTATAACTCAATCTAGTTGGCACCACCAAAAACTAGAGAATGAAAGATGAAATTACTGAGAAAAACAAAGGTTCCATCTTCTGAGCATATTAATTTATTAAGCAGTGCATATCAATTGCCTAACATATCAGGACCTGACCTCCTCAGCTGAGGGCTAGTTCCTAAATATAGAGAGAGACAGACTACATTAAAAATATTAAAAATTATTAGATAAGGTCAACTAATTAAAAGGAAATAATACAACATTAGGTAATCTGATTTCTAATTGAAGGAAATAGTAGGGACTTTCCAAGTTGGGATGATGAGAGTGAATTCTTAAGGGTCCATGAACTATCAAAGGAACATGGAAATAGTAAGCAATCAGTATGGAGGCCAGTTTTCAAGTAAGACATCTGGATTGTTTGAATGTACAATTGTGAGAAAACTCATTGCATCAGTCTTTGAATCTGACCAAGTTTCTGGTCAGTATAACTTTGGTCCTCGGTTAAAGGTCTCTAAGTAGCAGGGAGAATTAGTCCAGTTTCTCAGCTATACAGGGCTAGATTCAAACACTTCAGTAAGGTTTTCTCCCACTTCCCACAGTTGAATGGAGTTTTCTCACAAGACAAAAATTGGACTAAACCGTAAGAGAATAGAAACTAATCTAGCTTCAGAATTGAGTCACAAGATGGAGTCAGTATGGGTCACTCAATTTCCATAATTAACCACTTATTGTCCTAATCTTTCAATTAATTAATTAATCTATTTCTGAATGATCAAGGAGTTGGCTTTACTTTCTAGACGCATCTCCTGCTCACATTCATTGAATGAGAATATGGTTGGCATCTGACTGAGCTTCTGCTTCAACAAATCCTTATATTTCCCCAGGATGGAGGAAGCATGCCTGCCTAATCTGTCCAACATTTATTACACTGGGCATTTTTCCCAGTTGTCCTCCATGCCTGCAATGCCCATTCTCATCTCTGCCTCCTGACTACCTTTAAAGCCCAACTAAAATCCTACCTTCTACAGGAAACTTTTTCCAATTCTTCTTAATTCTTGTGCCTTTTCCCTGTTGGTTATTTCCAATCTATCCTGTATATAGCTTGTTTATACAAATTTGTTTGCATATTGTCTTCCCCCAGTAGAATGTGGACTCCTCCAGATCAATCTATGGTCTCTCTTTATATTTCTCATACTTAGCTCAATGCCTAACACATAATTGTTGTGGTGGTTTTTCCTTTATTTTCAAAGAGGACCAATGACTTCATGGGATGATATCCTGACTAGTGTGTGAATTGGATTTGAATGAGGCAGAGTTGCACAAAGTCATCAATCTCATTCTCTGTTCCAGAATCACTGAAGTCCAGTGGCAAAACAAAAGTAAGGATGACTGCTGATGACCTGGGATGCAGTGGATGACTTTAGCATCTTTGTCATCTCACCAAGCTCTAAGTGCTCCACAGAGCTTGCTTCAGCCCACTTTCATGGCCATCGGTACACATTGTTCTCACCTGCCCATTTCACTAGGGAGAATTTTCACATGGTTGGGGTGCACATCCCCCTATCTCACTGATGTATTTATGGCCCATCAGTTACCCTCATCCTTGGCTAAACCAGGTTGAGGGATATAAATATAAAAAGGAAGGAAGGAAGGAAGGAAGGAAGGAAGGAAGGAAGGAAGGAAGAAGGAAGGAAGGAAGAAGGAAGGAAGGAAGGCCAGGAGAGAGGAAGGAAGGGAGGAAGGAAGGAGGGAAGTAAGGGAAGAAGGAAGGAAGGAAGGAAGGAAGGAAGGAAGGAAGGAAGGAAGGAAGGAAGGAAGGAAGGAAGGAAGGAAGGGAGGGAGGAAGGGAGGGAGGGAGGAAGGGAGGGAGGGAGGGAGGAAGGGAGGAAGGAAGGGAGGGAGGGAGGAAAGAAGGAAAAACAAAAATGGGAGGGGGAGAGGTCTCAAAAAGGCAGCAGCAAGATGAAACATCAGAGATGTCCCAGAGTAGTGCCGACTTGTGAGAAATAAGAAGTTCTGAACTGAATTCTCTCCTTAAGCGCATAAACAAAGCTGATGGAATCTTGCAGGATAATAATGCTTTCCCAATAATGAGTTTACTGGGGCATAATGGCAAAGTCAGAGATGTCTCAGAGTATCACAATCATGCAAAAAATGAAGCCTTCCTCAGTTTCTCACTGTCTCTCATCTTCCATGTCCAATTTGTTTCCAAGACCTGCTGATTCCAGTTTTGTGCTATCTCTCAAACATACGTTCTCTCCTCTGATACTGCCATCCCTCTGGTGTAAGCCCTCATTACCTCATGATTGTACTATTGCAATAGCCTGCTGGTGGATCTGCCTGCTTCATGTCTCTCTCAACTTCAATCCATCAACTATTCACCAAAAAAATTATTTTTCTCAATTGCACATCTATGTCACCTCCCTTCTCAATAGACTCAAGTGGCTCCCTATTATCCCTAGGATTAAATACAAAATCCACCATTTGATGTTCAAAGGCCTTCATATCCTAGCCTCCTCCCACCTTGCTATTTATTATTCTTACACCTTACTCCTTGCCAGCTATCCTCTGATATAGTGAAATTATCTACTTTCAGGTTTCCTTGTGAGAGAATTGTAATTGAGAGGCTTTAGAGTTCTGTATGGTGATTTCAATGATGTTGCTTACCTGAATGCCTTTAAATTGGGAAAAATGAAAGTGGACAATAAATGCTATTGATGAAGATTGGTACTTCATTTGTAGTCACACCTGTGTGCTCAAAAGAAAGTAACTGTTCTACCGTTATTTGATACCAATGTTTACTCCCAAGGGCCAAACAGATTAAAGGGAATCCTTGAAATGCCAAGAAATATATGCTTAATAATCTGTGTTTGAAATCTTAATATCTCAAACAGGTTATGGTCATGCATTTATGGGGCAAAGTTTTTTGTAGCCCTGTTCACACATGTGAACTGAAGACAAAGAAATGCAGAGTAGCTTCAAAACCTACTAGAACACAAATGGCCTTCATATACCATGTCTTTTTCCTCTAGAGACTCTCAAAGATTTTTGCTCTTGGCAAATTTTCATAAAATGATGTTTCTTATTGTTAATATCTTGCAGTATTCACAAAAACACTGAACCAGAATGATACCAAACTTTTCCTCAAGCAAAGTAGATGTGAGCTTTTTTCTGTCTTGAGAATTAAGGTATAAACACACATACATGTATGTGTATTATGCATTTTTATATTTCTAATAAGCCTGTTGGGAAGTCTATCCTGTTTGGAAGTTAAGCTATACCCAATCCTTACTTCCATCCTTTATTCTATAATCTTCCCCTGTCATCCCCAGTTTCCTAGAATTGGAATATTTGTTCACAAAGACATCTAATTTTTTACATTGATGCTGCAATGTTCAGTCAGTTGCTCTAATTTTCATTGCCAGTAGTTGTTCCATTTAATCCCAATAACTGATCTTTCAGAACACTAATCCGGTTGGTATATGAGCTTTGGGGGAGTGTTTACTTCACAGAGTTGGAGGACTTGAGTTTGAGGAGCATAATAAGATAATTCAAAGTGTCAGTTGCTAAGGGAGCTTTTGTGTATGTAACTAAATGTCTTAATGAGTTAGATTTTAATGCTTTAGGCATGTTATAATCAACTACGACCCTATACTAAAGTGTGTTTTCTTTGTAAATATCTGTAGTTTCTGATATAATGCCAGAGAGACATGTCAAAGAAAGTCTTTCTTCCTCCCTGTATCTGGGACCTGAAATTGATAGAGTATCTTTCAAAAGTTCATTCAAATAGAAATTTCTATAATTCTGTTTGGTGTGGACATTTCTTGTCTTTCCATGATATTTAACTCCCTAACATTCCCTGCAGGAAGTATAGTTAGAATGTCTGTATTAACCTGTATATTAGTAACCAATATCTCTGAACAGCTTATTTGTGTTACCATTGTATTTGCGTACTTTAAAAATGTAAGGGCTGGGTGGCGTTTGGTTGAAACTTTGGGACTAGGTGGGGGTGGAAATAAGGAATCAGGTAATTGGGGTGGAGAATGGAGTTTAGAAGATGGTATACAGGGGTTCAGAATCACTAGGGTATGAAGAGTATAATTAGTTATAAGAATATTCATCACTGAGTGGACGGTATCACTCTTCCCAACAAAGTTGAAGATTGGACAGGAGACAAGAGAAGCATAAGACAGGATAGACATGGTCATATAATCAGATGGGACACCCTGCTTTACTACTCCTCTTCCTTCCAAAGGGAGGAAATTAGTCAGGAAAAGGGAACAGTGAGAGATGCAGGTCAAATCTACCCAACATCAGAAAAATCTATTCCCCACCAATTCTCTTCTTCCTTCAAAACACAGTTACAGCAAGAGATAGAAGGCCCAAAGTCAAAGGGTAAGTTGTTCCTCTTTGCATTGGAGGTTTTCTACATCCCAAGTGGGAAACTGGGCTGGCAGTAGGAGGTAGAAGCTGCCTAGTGCTGGCACAGATAGAAGTCATTGCTTTGGGGCAGGGGGATGTCCTTTGGGGCTAATGGAAGATGCCCAATCCCTTGCTGGCTTCCCTCAGGGGACAAGATGTGCACAGCAGGAGAAGAAAGGCATAAGGTATGTGATGAGAGAAGAGCTTGAATGCTATTCATGTGCTACTAAATGAAACTATACAAAATTATGAAACTTTGTCAACTGGGTCCACTAGAAATTTATGTTACATAATCTCAAATGGACCTTCATTTCAGCAAAGCAGGTTCTATATAATTCACTAATCAATTCACTATCCCATTTACCAAAGCAACTTTTCCAAACTTTCATCTGCCTTCAAACCTCTAATGGCTCTCCTTACCCCCGCCGCCTCAAAAGAAAAACTTGCTTCACAGTTTACTAAAATAATTGAGGTGATTTCCCAAGAGCTCTCTTTTTTACTCTCCTTGTCTCACATAACTCAAGATGCCTTCTCTGACTAAAGAATACTCAACCCTCGTCTCACTTAAGGATGTGGTCCTTCTCCTTGCCAAAGCAAACCTCTCCACATGCACAACCGATCTCATTCTATTCCATATCCTTCAGCACCTGGTCACCTCTATCTTTACCACTTTCTCAGTTTTCTTCAGTCTCACCCTGGCTGTTGACTGCTTCCCTACTGCCTAGAAACATTCTTGTGTCATCACTCCCCAATTCTCAAAACACTCTTACTTGATTCATCCATTCCTCCTACCTATTGCCCTATATATCTCTTCCCTTTGGCAGCCGAACTCCTTGAGAAAGCCATCCACAATCAGTGCCTCCAATTCCTTTCTATCCATTCTCTTCTTAAGTCTCTGCAATCTGCCTTCTGACCTCATCATTCAACTGAAACCATGCTCTCCAAAGTTACCAATGACTTGTCAATGGCCAAATCCAGTGGTTTATTGTAGTTCTCATCCTTCTTGTCCTTTCTGCAGTCTTTGACTCTGTCCATCACCCTCTTTTGCTTGATACTCTGTTTTCTCTAGCTTTTTACCACACCGATCTCTCATTGTTCTCCTGCCTATCTGATCATTCCTTTTCAGTCTCCCTTGTTTGATCTTCATACAGATTGTGTCTGATAACCATAGGTTTGCACCAAGGCTTTGTCTTGGGCCCTCTTCTTATCTCTCCATATGCTATTTTGCTTGGTGATCTCATCATCTCCCATGGATTAAATTATTATCTCTATGCTAGTGAAACTACTTATCCAGCCCTAATTGCTCTCCTGATCTCCAGTCTCATGTCTCTGGCTACTGGACTTCTTGAATTGGTTGTCCCATAATCATTTTTATCTCAGCATGTCCAAAATTGAACCTTTTATCTTCCTCTCCCCCATCCTCCTGTCTTCTTAATTTTTCTTTTACTGTCAAGAGCGACATCCATGCTCCCAATCTACACGTTCTCTTTATTCTCTTTCATCATTCATATTGAATCTGTTGCCAAATCCTGTTGACTTTACCTTCAAAATATTTCTTGCATCTACCTCCTTCTCTCTTCTAACACTGCTGTCACCCTGGTGCAGGCCCTCATTGGTCTCCCTGACTTGGTTGGTCTCCCTGACTTAAGTCTCTGCACTTTAGTCCACTCTCTATTCAGCTGGCAAAATTTTCTTCCTTAAATGATGGTCTGATGATGTTACTCCATCCCAGTTAAATCAATTCCACTGGCTTCCTATTACCTCTAGGATCAAATATAAAATCTGCTACTTGGATTTTAGAACCCTTCATAACATGATGCTTTTTTTTACCTTTCCAATCCTCCTACATTTTCCTCCCCTCCCGATATTCTACCACCCAGTGACATTGGTATGCTTTGTTGTTCTCACAAAAACACTCTATTGCCTCATTCTATGCATCTTTACTGGTTGCTTACCATTCCTGAGATGTCCTTCCCCCTCTTCCCCACCCTCTGGTTTCATTAAGGTCTAACATAAAATCCTATCTTGTTCCCATTTAATCTTAATGCCTTCCCTCTAAGATGATTGTGAATTTCTCCTGAATATATCTTGTTTGTACATAGTTATTTAGTTGCTGTATCCACCACTACCACCATTATAAAATGAGATTCTTGAGGGCACAGATTGTTTTTACCTTTATTTAAAGGTATCCCTAGCACTTAGCTTGGCATATAGCAAATTCAGTAAATGCGTGTTGATTAAATATTTTTTCTGGGGCCCCAAAATTATTATGCCACTGGACTATGAATATTAGAAATGTGGTAGATGGATTTGATTCTAAACCGATACCCTGTTGAAAATAAAGGAAGGATTAAGGAGCCAGTCACCCTTCTCTTCCTGTCCCCCACAAAGATGGAAATCACAATCTCACAGAGAGGCGGGCCAGATTCCAGATTAGAAATCTCTTCATGAAACACGTGAGCCTAGTCATTCTTATATTTAGATAGCAACCACACATAAAGACTACACAGACAAAGGATAAGATGGACAAGATGTTCTTGCTGGGTCTCTCTCTATTCTGCCTTTTGCAAGGTAAGCCATGGGATGTTGTGCTGGTGTTATGGCCCCAGGGAGTCTCTCCCATATATGCTCCAAGCCCAAGCCTTAATGTCAGATAAGAGGTGAGATATGAGAAAAGACTCCATATTTTCCCTCAAACTTTTCCCTTTCTTTGGGCTTGTAGGTTTCTTCCCTTAGCTTTCCCTAGGTCCGTGTGTTGACTGTGAATTGAGAGACACACCAAGTGTGGTTGGACAAGAGTCAGTGATCAATCAGAAGGTAATGTAACACATTCTATGTTCCTTCCAAGGTGGGGAGCCAAGGTTCGCTATAACAGGAAGGGAAGTTGTGTGTGCTACCTGTGAAAAATTCAAAAAAGGCTCCTGTTTGCAAGGTGAAGGTACCTGTGTTTCGAAGGTAAAGAAAGGATGCAGAAGCCAGTCTTTCTATTCATACTCTGAGGAAACTAAAGGTGAGGAAACAAGTGCATCAGACTCTTCTGCCCTTGCTTGTTTGGACAATTTAACCCATGGGTGGGTGGCTGGGGTCGCTATTACTGAATGAAGTCCTGGGGGTGTGTAGCTACCAAGGTGGAAGGGGAGGAGTAATAGCTTATCTTTATACATAACTGTGAGCTTCCTGACATCATCAGTGAGAGGTAGATACTACAAATATTATTATCCCTATTTTATAGGTGAGGAACATGAAACTCAGGAAGATTAAGGCACTTGATCAAAGTAGAGTAGTCAGGATATGCCTGGGAATGTTCCAATTCTCTCTATGTTTCAAATGTAGGGTGGCAGATTCTAGAGTAGAATTTCTCTAGCAGCTTATGATCTGGGGCTGAGAGAGCCTCTTCAAAGGTGAATGCTTCTCCCTTCCTAGGGTGGTCCTATACTCATTCTCAACTGGAATGTGTTGACACTTGCGGAGAGCCTGTAGTCTTCCTGGCTTGGTTTCGTTTGGTGAACATTTGCTGTTCAGATAAAAATCTATGCAATATAGGATATGCACTAGCATGATTTTTCAACAGATGAGGGGTGTGGCTCAACCTGCTCAATCCCATTGAAATAATAGCTTTTCCCCCCACCCACACCTATCCCCTCCCCATCTCCCTAACCCCGTAGACTTCCCGAGTCCTGTTCCCCTTTAGGGCCATGACTGGCTCTGTGATTAAGGGGCACATGCACACAGATGTAAGAGCCTATGTACTGCTCTGAAACTTGTCTTATGTTACCCTTTCCCTTCATTTCCAAGTAAAATTTTCTTTGCTTCAGTTGAATAAAGGCAAAAATCATTTTCATTCATGCCCAGGCCAGGAGAGCTGGGGATCACTAGGATACCTTTGGGAGATTGGGGAGGGTCAGGTAGAGACTGAGGTCACTAATTAAATCTGGGTTTCTTACAAAAGAAAGCGCACCTCATATGGGCCTGAATCTGGGATTGGGCTATGACTATTTTCCCCTGATAGTGTGGTTGGTTTCATTTTAAGGCTTTGGTCAATCTATAGAAGAGATGGAGATGATGCTCTGAGAAATGCTAGAAAACAAGGGACCACAGAGAAGCATGAAGACTAAAGGAAGTCTCTTTGTCACTGTGCCCCTGCTGCCCCCCCCAGTCTCCTATGGGTCATTTCTAAATGCCATTCTAACCCCTCTCCCAAAGCCCATTTGTATGGGACTGCAGGGCAGAGCCTTCATCTCTACCAACAAGGAGAGAGTTCGAAGCCAATGAGCTTTGAGACAGGAGACAGAGTATTTTGCCTGACTGAACATCAATCCCGCTTGCATTTCATGGATTAAACCATGGGTTGGAACGTTCAGAATTGGGAGTTAAGGGGGATAACCAAGAGGCCAGGCCACCCTACTGGAGGCAGTGCCCCCTGTGACACAGTAATGTGTTCTTTAAAAAGTCATGCCCCTTTAAAAGCCCTGGAATACTGATTAGCTTTCATCAACTTAGCAGTCAGTGATGCAGGATGATTTGGGTTCACAGTGGAATAACAGGAGGAGAATGTTCTTGTACACAATCTCACCCATAAAAGGAGGGAATTATGTACAGGTTTTATAACAAGAGAACCAGACCAGAGGTCTACTTTTGATACTGAACTTGGCACACTATAACCCTTCATTCACAGGTCTTCTTATAGGAAGACTAGCCTAGACTGGTGAACTTAACCCAAGAAGTCCCAAGTAACATAAGTATGTAGAGTTTGAGGATAAGAATTTTTTCAGAGGAGAAAACATAGTAGAGATTCTTACTTTGGAGATGTAGTAATTAAACAGCAATCAAAATAAGAGTGAAAGTATAAGAATCAGCACTAGATTTCATACCTTCAGCGTATTGGATGAAAAGGGAAATGTAATAATAATAGATTATGTGTAGCAGATTATTGCAAAATCTAGCTTTGATCAAGTAAGTAAATGTCTTACTTAGAGATTCTCATATCTCAGAAACTACAATATGTAGATCCCCCAAACCCAGTATACCCAAAACCAGACCATTATTTGATTTATCCAGGCCTAACAGAACTATTTTTATCTCTTCTAGAGACTTACAAGGAAGGTAACTTTTCTTTGTCTCTGGTCATCTACTTTTCTGTCAAGTTCAAGGATAACCGAAAGATTCTGTCCTATTTTTTCTGGGTCATATGGACACTAGATGATAGGATATGAGAGAGAGAAGAGATCGTAGAAAAAATTTATTTTGACCCACTCACAGAATCAAAATTTCAGAGTTGGAAGGGCACTCAGAAACCACATCAACCAACTGGCACCCAAAATGAATCCTCAATACAACATGCCCAACAAGTCATTAAATTGATATACAGCCATTTTTTGAAGATGCCTATGAGGGGAACAAACAAGCTCTTAAGGCTGTTCCACTTTTGCATATCTTTAATTCTGAGGAAATTTCTTAATAGCAAGCCAAAATTTGCCTCCTTAGAACTTCCAAATATTCTTCCCAATTCTTTCCTCTGTGGCTAGGTGACACCATTGATAGAGCACTGGGTTTAGAATCAGGAAGACTCATCTTTATGAATTTAAATTTAGCCTCAGACACTCACTAGTTGCATGACTCTGGGCAAGTCACTTAACCTTGGTTTGCCTAATTTTTCTCATCTGTAAAATGAACTGGCAAAGGCAATGGCAAACTACTCCAGTATCTCTGCCAAGAAAACCCCAAACAGGGTCATGAATGAACAACAATAACTACAATCCCTCTTCTACATGACAGCCTTTCAAGTACTTGAAGATGGTTATCTTGAATTCTCTGAGCTCTCTCTTCTTCAAAGTAAACATCCTAATGTCCTTTCACTGATATTCATACGATATGGAATTGAGACCCTTCACCATTTTAGTTGACCTTCTCTTATTAATGTCCTTTCTAACATAGCACCTGGAAGCAGCCCCCCAACTTATACAGCGAGTCCCTGCAACAAGGATATAAGGTACCGTAGGACTGTTCATCCGCTTAAAACCATAAATCATTGTCATCACTAAATGTGTTTATGTTTATACTTAATCAGAAGGCAGAATTAACTCAAAATAAATGCAATGGTATAGTAATAAAAGTGACAATAAAACATTTCCCTCATATTCTGGGGTAATACAACATCAATGAACACTCCTGGGCATTATGCAGGGAAAGGCATTTACACAGAGAACATATGCGTTCCAATACACGAGCATGGAGCTTGCCTCTAGCGCTACAAGCCCACCAGTCTGACATTATCAAACTGATTCCCACTGTTATTTCCTGGTATGCAGTCTCAGTTGGATATACAGTCTTTGTAAGATCTACAGGCATTTCACTTTGTCTCTGTAAGGTTATTGCTCTGTTACAGTCTCACATGGCCACCAATTGACAGTACTCCACTGACCCTGAAGTCATTCCCAGATGTGGCTGTAAATGCATGGAGCTTCAGACTTTGACTGAAATTCTCAGTTAAGTTTAAATGTCTTCTCCCTAAGAAGGAGAGCTGACTATGGCATCACTCTTTTACTTTATAAAGTCCAGTTCTTTTAGAAAAACAAAGTTCTGTCATCTCCAGGCATCAGACGAGGGGGGAAAAAAATACCTTTTCCTCCATAAGGTGGAAACATAAGGTGATGGGGACACAGAAAAAGAGTGCTAAAGTAGAGCTATACATTTCTCTATCCCTTTGGTAAAATGGGCATTTCAACTCACTAACAATATTCCTCAATCCAGGAGACAAACTCTTTGGAAGACACCACTAACTTGTGCCTTTAAGATACAATATACGTTGGTTGCATGGTAAGGGGCATAGATATTGCCAATATCCTCAGTCTGACTCAAAGTTAGACATTCCTCAGGCCTCCATGATTAATTTCCAATTTTTAATTTTAGCCAGTAAGTATAGGTTTAGAAAATACACTTCTGTCAAGCTCCAAAAACTCTGAGTCTGAACATCCTAGTTTCTCACTACAAGATTCTTTTAGTCTCCTCTGGAAATTAATAGGAGGGGGAAATGGCCCAGGAATAAAGCCAATCCCACAGGACAATGTCATTTTTTGACAATCTGAATAGCTTCATTATTTACTATAATACCCATATGTGAGCAGCAAAAAATTTGTCCTACATCTGGATGCATTAATATTTCCCCTCTAAGGAGAAATAGAAACAGGAACTGAGAGCACCCTGACTAGAAAAGCAGTCCATAAGATCACCTTCTCAAGACTTGAGGTTGATACACACCATTCTCCTTGGCCTTTGAAAGTACTCTTCCCTTAAATAGGAATACTCACCTGAAATGAGGAATTATTAGACTCCAGAATAAAAGTGACCCATAATGAGCATCCTCAGACCTTCCTAGATATCTATCATTCTTCTAAAATAGATCCAGAAAACAAACTTTCCTAGAATCACAGTCCATCCAGGGGCATTATTGCTGAAAAAATGCAACATTGGAATGACTTGTTCCATTGCATCCACTTAAGAAGCCTGCCCCCTAAAAATCCAGATGAAAAACATCATAAAGTGAGTTGGGACTCTCAAGGTTCCTCAGTGGGGAACAAGTCAATGATAGAGAAATCATCTGAAAGCCTCTTGACCTTCCTCTTGACCAGCAGATCTCAATACACAGGGTTCAAAGTGTAGGGTTACCCCGTATCCAAAGCTCATTGCTGCTTAGTCATCTTTTCTTACCTCACATTTAGAACTGAAGAAATTCAACACACTTATACATCCTACTATTATACTTTTAGATGCCTTTAAGATCTGCCCTCCTCTGAGTACTAGAGATCAATGTTTGTCCTCCAAAAGCACATCAATGCAAGAAGAACACCATGTAATAACTGAACTTACCTTGTTCCATACCCTTGAAAGGATTATCAGGACCCTATTAAGAGTTTCCACACATCCTACTACAACATTCACATTTAAATACATACAACACACACACACACACACACACACACACACAGAGTATTCCTTACATGTGCTAAAAGGAAACAGACTTTGTTCATCATGTAGCAGTTGTTTCTCATATACTTCATTTTTCTCATCTTCCTAGAATGTGTCATCAGAAAAGAGAATCACAAGAGTGTCCACCTCATTGAAGACACAACTCTCTATCCTTCCCTTAATGCTTTCTGAGCACCCAACCCACTTTATTTTTCCTTCAAAACCATATAAAAGTATATACAGAGTCTGGGGGCAGTAAGAGCCAGATGGTGCTTTAAGGGATTGGGTAACACATAATCATAAATACTGGAGCTAGGAGGAACCATAAAGATCCATGTCTAATTTCTTTATTATTTAGAAGAGAAAACTAAAACTCAGAGGAATCAAATATATTGTGTGAAATAATGTTCTATTACATTTATTTACCACAATTTGTTCATCTGTTCCCTGACAGGCCGCCATTTGTTTTTATCTCTTTTCTAGAATAAAAAGTGCTACACAATATTTTACTATATACAGGTCCTTCGTTTCTCTCTTTTTCCTCCTTGGTTTATAAGCCTCACAATCTTACTGCTGGATCATAGTGTTTGCACACATGTGAAGGGTCATGGCTGATAAAACCACCTCTTCAGAGCATGTTTTTCCTGCTGCCAGCCCACATAGAAGAGGCTGGGGAACCTGTTTCCAGAAAGGTGGTATGATATATGATGAAGGGACTTGTTCCCTGCTTTAGAACACGCTATAGCTTTAACATCTAGGTATTCTGTAACTTGTTCCAGTCTGCTAACCACGTGGCAGAGAGATAGGACTTTTGAGCAACTGCTGAACCTGAAGGGAATGAGGGGCTGGATGGTGCATTGAAAAGACAACCTGGATGTATTCAAATGAGGAGGCCAGAATTGCTCTGAGCCCTCAATAGAAGAAAGACCACAGACCTTTATCTCTCAATCTGGTCTTATTCTCTACTTTTAGGTGGAGACATATTGGAGAGCACTGTGACCTTGTGAGTTTCAAAAGGTCAGAACTGTTGGTCTTAGATGTCTAGGAGCTGGAGTACAGCCAGGATTCACAAGAGGCCAAGCACAGAGGAAACAGAAACATGAACCCTGAACAAAGACCTGTTTGACCAACTTCAGTGGTCAGGAAGGATAGACTCGATTCCATAGGCTATGCCATATTTGGAAATGAATTTGGTGGGGCAAATACATTTTGTGAACCCAGGGAGTAAGCTAATTGATAGAAGAGGAGATTTTTATACTTTGCCTCTAGTTTGAAGATGGGGGAGGTGAAACACTTTGTAACTTCTATTCTTACTATGTCTTTGTAGTAAATGGTACTTTGTAGTAAATAGTACTTTGAAGTAATGTTAATTGGTTAAATGATACTAGCATACTCCTCACAGATAATTGATGTGGGGTATGCAAAAGTTGAAGGGGACATGGGAAAAACTGGCATACCAACAGAATGATGACTCAGGCCAATAACATTAGAGAACCTTTCATGGGCACTCCTAAAATCCTGATAGGGAGGTGCAGCCTCATTTAATGGGTTTTGCCCATTGTACAAGTTAGGAAGAGGGTATTCATAACTTTTAAAGGCTGTTTCACTTATTGACCTTAACAATTGGATCAATTTACAGACCCACTAAAAGTTCATTGGCGTGCTTGTCCTCCCACAGTCTCTTGAGCAAGTATTCTTTTCCTCCATGGTCATCTTTGTCAATCTGATGAACTTGAGGTAGAACATTGGAGTTGTTTTCATTTGTATTTCTCCTCTTATTCCTGATTTTGTTCATAATCATTGTTCATCATTTGTTTATAATTGTTGTAGTTAGCTCCCATTTCATTTGAAAACTTCCCATGCTGGGGGTTCCCTACCATATGCTGCTCTAAATCAATAATACTTAGAGAAATGCAAATTAAAACAACACTGAGATACCAGGTTACACTCACCAGATTGGCTAAGATGACAGAAAATAAAAATGGCAAAAATTGGAGGGGATATGGGAAAAACTGGCATACCAATGAACCATGGATGGAGCTGGAAACTAGTCTAACTATTCTGGAAAGCAATTTGGAACTTTGCTCCCCCCCAAAAAAAAATCTATTAAACTGTGCATATCCAGTGCCCTAACAATTCTTCTACTAGCTCTATATCCCAAGGAGGGAAAACACCCCTGAAGGAGGGAAAATACCTACACATATAAAAATATTTATATCAGTTCTTTTTGTAAAGGCAAAGAATTGGAAACAGAGGGATTGCCCATCAATTGGGGAATAGCTAAATAAGTTATGGAATACTATTGTGTTATGATATCAAAAATGAAAAGTGTGGATTCATCACCAATATAAGGGAAATTAAAGCAGTTATTAGGGGCTATTTTACACAATTGTATGTCAATAAATCTGATAATCTAAATGAAATGAATGAATATTTACAAAAATGTATGATGCCCAGATTAACTGAAGAGGAAATAGAATACCCCATTTCAGAAAAAGAAATTAGGAAAGCCATCAATGAAATCACTAAGAAAAAAAAATCCCTAGAGCCAGATGGATTCAGAGTGAATTCTACCAAATATTTAAAGAACAATTAATTCTAATATTATATAAAGTAGTTGGGAAAATAGGCAAAGAAGGAGTCCTGCCAAATTCCTTCCATGACAAAAATATTGTGCTAATATTTACACCAGTAAGAGCCAAAATGAAGAAAATTGTAGACCAATTTCCCTAATGAATATTGATGCAAAAAAGTTTTAAACAAAATACAAACAAGAAGATCACAGGAGTATATGAAAAGGATTAATCAGATGGGATTTATACCAGGAATGCAGTACTGGTTCAATGTTAGGAAAAGTATCAGCATAATGATGATATTAATAACAAAACCAAAAAAAATACGATTATCTCAATGGATCAGAAAAAGATTTTGACAAAATACTATACTCCTTCCTTTAAAAAAAAACTCTAGAAAACATAATAGTAAGTGGAATTTCCCCCAATAACAAGTATTATCTGGAAATCAAAAGTCTTCCCAATAACATCAAAGAGTAAAGCAAGGATGCCTGTTATCACCACTAGTATTCAATATTGTAGGGGCAGCTAGGTGGCACAGTGAATACTAGCCAGGAGGGCCCGAGTACAAATCCAGCCTCAGACACTTAACACTTACTAGCCATGTGACCTTGGGCAAGTCACTTAACCCCAAATGCCCTGCCTTCCCCCCTCCAAAAAATCAAAATAAAATAACAACAGATGTTTTAAAATGTTAGCTATAATAGTAAGAGAAAAAAAAAAAGAAATCAAAGGAATTAGAACAGGCAATGAGGAAACAAAACTATCACTCTGCAGATAGTATGATGATATACTATTCCAAAGAATCAACTAAGAGGGGCAGCTAGGTGGCGCAGTGAATAGAGCACTGGCCCTGGATTCAGGAGTACCTGAGTTCAAATCTGGCCTCAGACACTTAACACAAAAAAACTAGCCGTGTGACCTTGGGCAAGTCACTTAACCCCAACTGCCTTCCAAAAAGAAAAAAAAAAAAGAATCAACTAAGAAAATTAGTTGAAACAGTTAACAACTTTAGCAAATCACAGGATGAAAAATAAATTCACATAAATCATCAGCATCTTTTTATATTACCAACAAAACCCATCAAGAAGAGTAGAAATAGAAATACCATTTAAAATAACTGTATACAATATTAAGCAATTGGGACTGTAACTGCCAAGGCAAACCCAGAAACTATATGAATATAATTAATTACAAAACACTTTCCACACAAATAAAACCTAATCCAAATAATTGGAAAAACATTCATCACTCATGGGCAGGCTGAGTCAATATAACAAAAATGACAATTCTGCCTAAATTAATATATTTATTAAGTGTCATACCAACCAAACTATTGAAAAATATTTTACAGAGCTTAAAAAAATAATAAATGTCACCTGGAAGAATAGAAGGTCAAGAATATCAAAGGAACCAATGAAAAAAAAAACCCAGTCTGATACTGGATAAGAAAGAAAGTGGTGAATCAGTGGAATAAAGGGGACAATACACAATAGGAAATGACCATAATAATCTCATAAATGCAAAGATAAATGGAAAGATCCAAAATTCTGGAAGAGGAACTCACTATCTGACAAAAACTGCTAGAATAACTGAAAAGCAGTTTGGCAGAAACTAAGTATAGACCAACATCTCTCACCATATACCAAGATACAGTCAAAACGGGTACATGATTTAGACATAAAAGATGATACCCTAGGCAAATTAGGGGAACATGAAATAGTTTACTTGTCAGATCTATGAATAAGGGATGAATTTAAGACCAAAAAATATATAGAGAATGTTACAGGATGTAAAATGGATCATTTTAATTATGTTAAATTAAAAAGATTTTGCACAAACAAAACCAATACAACCAAGATTAGAGGGAAAGCAGAAAACTGATCCGGGAGGGGGAGAGGATTTTACAGCAAGTTTCTCTGATAAAGGCCTCATTTCTCAAATATATAGAAAACTGAGTCAAATTTCTAAGAATGAGAGTCGTTCCCTAATTGATAAATGGTCAAAGAATATGAACAATCAGTTTTCAGAAGAATTCAAAGCTATCTATAGTCATATAAAAATGCTCTAAATCACTATGGATTAGAGAAATGCAAATTAAAACACCTCTAAAGTACCACCTCACACCTATCAGACTGGCTAATATGAGAAAAGAAAAATGACAAATGTTGGAAGGTATGTGGGAAAATTGGGATATTAATGCATTGTTGGTAGAGTTGTGAACTGATCCAACCATTTTGGAGAGAAATTTGGAACTATGACCAAAGGGCTTACCCTTTGACCCAGTAATGCCACTTCTAGATCTATATCCCAAAGAGGAAAGAAAGAAAGGAAGAAAGGAAGAAAGAAAGAAGGAAGGAAGGAAAGAAGGAAGGAAGGAACAAAGGAAGGAAGGAAAGAAAGAAAGAAAGGAAGAAAGAAAGAAAGAAGAAAGAAAGAAGAAAGGAAGAAAGAAA
>CM053596.1:130533027-130548711 GCA_028646575.1 Pseudocheirus occidentalis | reverse complement strand
CTTACTTCTCTCCTGGCTCTACTCCTGACTCTCCAAACTTTTCCATCTTGCCTGACATAACTTTCCCCACTCCTTTCTAACTCCCTTTAATGTGTTGTAGCCTCCCCTCCCCCATTCTGTCATCCCGCAGCAGGGCTGAGAAAATGTGGGGAGCCCTGCCATCCCCAAGCAGGGCTGAGAAAGAATCACTTACCCAGAGGTTGTGTGAGGGTGCATAAAAAGAGATAAGACTCTAGGAATGGTGGAGAGTAGAGAGCCAACATTTATTCTTCCAGACACAAGCTTTATAGAGCCCCAAATCTCCTTCCTAATTGTTTTCCCCTGAGGACATTGCACACTTCTTTGTTCCTAGGCTGTGGGTGTATATGCCATGATTATCTCAAGGACATAATCTTCACATCTGTGTGTTTGAGCTCTTTCCTGGGGGATAGGTAACTGATCCAGGCCAATCAGCAGGCTCTTTAGCTGAGAGGGCTTATTCAGCCATCAGGATCAGAGTCCCACTGGCCTGTGGTCCTCTACACCTCAAAGATAGGGAATAGCACAGTGCCTGGTATATACTAAGTACTTAATATTTCCTTCCTTCCTTCCTTTTTTCTTCCTTCCCTCTTTCTTTCATTCATTCTTTCTTCCTATCATCTGTCTGATACCTACGATATATTATTTTATTTTTTTAAGATATATTATTTTAAAGTTTTCAAAGTGCTTTACATACATATCATACCAGAAAGAATGAATGAATGAAAAAAAACATGTATTAAGTGTTTTCTGTATACCATGCATTTTTCTTGGGATACAAATGGGGGAAAATGACATAGTCACTGCTCTCAAGAAGCTCACATTTTATTTGAGAGAGACAACACATATTTAAAGAGTTCATCTGCAGTGCAAGGGTCCTTAGGGTTTACTAACAATCAGATGATCATTTCCAGAGGCCTAAAGCAGTAGCAACAGGGGAAATGGTAAGGCCCATACGACTTTAGCTTGCAGTGACAGAACACTGATCCACACCTCATTAGAAGAAATATTAGACAACCAACTTGAGATCAAAATCAATACTAAATCAATACTAAATACTAAATTAATAGAATAAAAATGAGAATATATTGTGTGCAAATTAAGTAACTCTAATCTGAACTATCTAGAAAAACTGTAGATTCAGAAAAAAATGAGGAGTGGTTAAGAGATATCACATCCAGCTTTCATCATTTCCCAAGTTTAATAAATGAAAAGCAATCATTAATATATTGTCAATAAGACCATTCTTTCTTAAGTCAATTGTGTGTTTGTGTATGTGTATGATGTTGTTTGATGTTTGCCACGTCCATTAACTCCAGTACTACTAGCATCACTGGTGTGAAAGCTTGCTGAGACCTTTTCAGGGTTGCACATTCACTTTTGGTGTCTACCTGCCACCCAACTCTTGCCTATGGCTCCAAGAAGATGCAATATGTACAATAGTCATACCCTAGTAAAACCATCTTGGCAGACAGGCTAAACCAGTGAGAGTAACTGACAGACCTCAAACCTACCAGTGAGGTAGGGGGCTAGCTACCCCAAAGCATGTGAAGACTTACCCCAGCAGAATGGGCAGAGAAGAACAATTTGTTCCAAAAGCCATAAGGAGGCTGAAGCAGGTGCTGTCAAGTGCTTAGAACTGGGTCACTCATCAAAGATGCCAAGATCATCCCCTGCTGCTTGGGTCATCATCAGTCATTTTGACTTTTGTCTTGTGACTGGGCTTCAATGACATTGGAATAGACAGTAATGCTGATAACTTTGTGCAACTCTGCCTCACTTACATCCAATTCACTCATAAGATATCATACTGTGATGTCATTGGTCTTCTTTGAAAATAAAGAACAAACAACAACAAGAAGAAATATAGTTTGTGACAACTAATTCAACCAAATGGTGTGAAGGGTAGTCTATCTCATAACCTAGCAGCCTTGAATGGGTTTTATAGAGAGAGGAGAGGAGAGCAAACCAGCTAGCTAATGTGATAGGAAGTGATGACCAGAACAACATCATAGTGCTTACAATAACCTAAGCAAAAATAACATTCAAAGGTAGATAAAATCATTACAATGAACTACTTTTGTTCCTGAGAAAAGTAGATAAACTGTATATCTCTCCTCTTATCAGAAGTAGAAGATCAGGGAAATTGACAGTTCTATATGCTGTCAGAGATGAGTATTTTGTCAGTCACTTTTTCTTATTTTTCTTTGTTTCAAGGTGGAGTTAGGTTGGAATGTGATGGGGAAGACATAACAAGAACTGACTATGAAGTTAAAAATGCATATAACTTTCAAATCTTTCTACAACAAAACCTTTTCTGTCAATGGTCATGGAGCCAGGACATTTGGATTCTAATATCATAGCTTTTGTTATTTTGCACAAGAAGGTAAAAATGAAACTAAAGAAAGAGGAAAAGAGGAACAGAATTTGATAATAAAAAACAAACAAACAGTAAGAGTATGCCCATGTGTAATGGTAAGCAAAATGGTACTTAGCTCCTTGTTTCAGTTATTCAAGTACTTAGCTCCTTGTTTTAGCTCTTCAAGTTCCTTTGAGTCTCACCTGTCAAGTCTTTGTTGGAAACTAACATCATCACATGGAGCCCACAGTGGGAGGAACTTGCCAGAAGAGAACATAAAAGCATGAGTAACAGCTAGAACCAAGCAGAACTGAGAGGGAGAACACTTTTGGTGTCAGCACTCTGTCTGTCTGTTCTGTGTTGATTTGTGTTTGTGTTACTTTGTCAGACAGAAACATTCTGTCTGTTGATTTGCATACTTTGTCAGACAGAAGCACCCTGTGTGTTGACTTGTGTTGACTTCACAGGTAGAAAGTGAATTACAATGCTAGTGCTGGCAATGTGTGAGTGTTGTTGTAACTATGCTAAGCTTAATGTGTGTAAATATTGTCGTGGCTCTGTGAAGCTTTGTCTTCCCAGAAACTGTGAAGGGTGAACTTCAATATGGAACAGAACCTGAAACAGGAGCTGGAATAGGAGCTGGAACAGCAACTGAAACAGGAGCTGGAACAGGAGCTGGGAGCTGCCTACCTGTGAATCCAGGTAACAGTTGGGTGAATTCAGGAAAGAGCTGGGAGCATGGAAGAGGAGCCAAGGAGTCTGGAAGTCAGCCTCAAGTCAAGATGAAAGGACCTTTACTTGGGTATTTAGTGCTGACTGACAAGATTAAGACTGTGTGACCTAGGGGTGGGAGAGCTTTGCACTTTATAGTTTATACCCATTAAGGATGATTGCTCCTTAAGGATAATTGAGTTAAGGGCGTACTGAAAGATACCTTTTGTTTAAGACTTTGTGGCCACTTTAGTCATAAGTTGCTGTGTTATATCATTGTGAAATGCTGTGCTTTGGTTTCTGTGAATGTTTTGCTTTAGTTTATTGCTGAATAAATTAGAGAGTTCACTATACTATGTGATCAGAACCTTAAAGCTATTCACAGCAGCAGTTGTGTGTGCTTAGCTTTACACAGTGATAAAAGGAACAATTTTTTATTTATTTATTTTTAGTTTTCAACATTCATTCCGTAAGATTTTGAATTCTAAATTTTCTTCCTTCCCTCCCCTCCCTCCTCCCAAAGATGGTATGCAATTTGGTATAGGCTCTACTTCTACATTTATATTAAACTTATTTTCATATTAGTCATGTTGTAAAGAATAATTAGAACAAATGGGAGGAACCACAAGAAAGAAGAAACAGAAAGAGAGAGAGAGAGAGAGAGAGAGAGAGAGAGAGAGAGAAAGAGAGAGAGAGAGCCAATGCTTCAGTTTGCATTCAGATGCCATAGTTCTTTTTCTGTGTGTAGATAGCATTTTCCATCATAAGTCTTTTGGAAAATTATCTTAGATCCTTGCATTACTGAGAACAGTTAAGTCTACCAAATTAGCCATCACACAATACTGCTGTTACTGTGCACAGTGTTCTCCTGGTTCTGCTCATTCACTCAGCATCAGTTCATATATGTCTTTCCAGGTTTTTCTGAAATCTGCCTGCTCATCATTTCTTATGGAATAATAGTATTCCATTACATCCATATACTATAACTTGTCCAGCTATTCCCCAATTGAGGGACATTCCCCTCAATTTCCAATTCTTGACCACCACAAAAAGAG
The DNA here is from genome assembly GCA_028646575.1 of Pseudocheirus occidentalis. NCBI lineage: Eukaryota > Metazoa > Chordata > Mammalia > Diprotodontia > Pseudocheiridae > Pseudocheirus > Pseudocheirus occidentalis. The sequence goes on along the minus strand of CM053596.1, from coordinate 130,544,568 downwards.
CTGTTACAAATATTTTTGTACATGTGGATCCTTTCCCTATTTTTATGATCTCTTTGGGATACAGACCTAGAAGTAGTATTTCTGGGTCAAAGGGTATACACAGTTTTATAGCCCTTTGGGCATAGTTTAAAAGGAACAATTTTGAGAACTTTAAGCAACCTATTTTTTTTTAATTTGAAATAAATTTTTAAGTGGTTTTCAGGGTCAGTTCTCCCCTGACATCATACCATGGACATTTAACATAAATTCTTCCAAGAGAAAGTCTTACATCCAGAAACATGGGACAGGGGAGGGAGAAGGTGAGCCTTTCCTGGGCCAACCTCTAGGGAGCCTCAGCTTCGACTCAGCAGGCAAGCCCGGCCCTGTCTGTCTTTTCAGCCAACGTTGCTGCCCACACACTTCAGGCTGGCTGACAGGTCACAACCGAGGAAAGTTCTCCAAAAAAGAAAACAAATTGCTTTCAAAGAACCTTCTCAGATGAATGTGCTCAGCTCATGGAGCCAAGGGGGTGTCCTTCTGTGCTCTCCTCACCCCTGCATGTGGCCAAGTCCAAGGGTCTGCAGTAGCTCTGGAAGTTTTCCCTTCTCCTACTTTTAGAAGCATGTGCTCCACAGTCTGCTAGTATGTGTGTGAGTACAATGTACGTCTGAGGCCTGTGGATACATGTATATGTCTCTCTGAATGCCTGGTCATATGTGTGCGTAATACACATGGAGGGGTATATGGATGCGTGTCTGTCCATTGTAGACACCTGGATGCCAGCTGGCCTTTGAAAGGTATATGCATCCACGTGTGTATGTCTGCAAATACATATGCCTTCCTTTTTACGAGTGTATGTGTGTACATATGTGCATGTCTGGGAGTTATATCTGCACATACATGGCATGTCCAAATGAGAATGGGTTTGTGAATGCATGCCTGCCTTTTCTAGGTGGTGGAGGGGGATGCACATGTGTGCATGTTGGAGTTCTGTCTGTATGTACATGGTATGTCTGTAGAAACAGGTGGGTATATGGCTGCCTTTTATAGGTGTTTTAATGTATCCAGTCTGCATACATGTACATGCTGCAACCCATTTTTTAAGATATCTGAAAAAGGAAAGCATACAAAATTCTTAGGAAAAATTTTTAAGTAACTAAGAAAAAAACCAGTAACTGCTAACCAAATGTCTACTTTCCCATCTCTACAAGATCTCTGAGAATACTTCGTTAAGTATTCTGGGAGAGATTCTTTATGTCGTTATGGAAAGGGAATAGACAATAGACAATATTTCCTGAATGATATGCTACAGTATGTTACAACTTTCAGTCACATAATTAGCTAAAAAGTTATAGTGAGCCTATTGTTTGTTTAAAAAATGAGAAGAACCGGGAGAACGATTTATATCATAGCAACACTATTATAAAGACAACTTTGGAAGCCCATTGATCAATACACAATTATCAGCCATAATTCCAAAGGACCAATGATGAAGATACCCACTTCTCATGAGGAAGATGATGGACTCAGAGATCAGATTAAGACTTTTTTTTTACATCACCAATGAGAGAATTTGCTTTGCTTAACTATATAATGTTTGTAACAAAGGTTTTATTTTTCTCTTTCATTGGGATTGAGGGCAAAGGTGGGAGGGAGAGAAAATAGGCTTTCATTCATTGAAGAAGTAAAATTTTAATTTTTAAAAATGAGTATTTCAAAATTACAAAGAACAATTTTTGACCCCAGTGAAGAGATGAGAAGGCACCTCCCTTGACTCCTTTGCAGAAGTCCCACAGGGATGGAATGTTGTATATAATGTTATACTTTTTCAATGTATTGATGATTTTGCTGAACTTTTTTTCTCTTCTTTCTCTTTTTTCTTTTTTAAAAGAAAATACTATAAACAATAGCTCTCTGACACAGGGAAGGCACAAAAGGAATTTAGGAATAATATAATAAAAAATATGCTGGAAGGATAAGAATGAGAAAGGGAATATATTTGGAAATTAAAATGTTATATAAACAAAAGATGACAATAATACATTTTACTTAAAAGAATGAAGGAACTTGCTTTGGTATACACTAAGATAGGCTTCATAAAATTTAACTATAATAAAGAAAAATACCAATTGAAATGCCCATAAATTAATAAGGAAAACAATCTAAGAAAGGAGCCAGTAGTATATTCAGGTACTTATGATAGCCCATTCTCCTCCTGTAAGTCCTTACAAGGTCGAATATTAATGAGGGGGCAATACAGAGGAGAAGAAAGAGCAGGGGAAAACTATGTGAGTACATAAATATTATTTAGAAGTTCTGGAGATTCTTTTACCTTCACCCTTGAAGAAACTTATTTTTTTCTCTCTTAATAGTATTTTATTTTTTCTAACTACATTTAAAAATAATCTATAACATTTATTTTTATAAAATTGTGAGTTACAAATTTTTCTCCCTTCTCTCCTCCCTCCCCAAAACAGTCAGCAACCTCATATAGGTTATGCATGTACAATCATGTTAAACATATTTACACATTAGTCATGTTGTGAAAGAAGAATCAGAGCGAGAGGTAAAAACCATGAAAGAGGGAAAAAAAAGTGAAAATAGTATGCTTCAATCTGCATTCTGTCTCCATAATTCTTTCTCTAAATGTAGATAACATTTTCCATCATGGCTCTTTTGGAATTGTCTTGGATCATTGTACTGCTGAGAAGAGCAAAGTCTATCATAGTTGATCATTGTACAGTGTTGTTACTGTGTATAATGTTCTTGTGGTACAGTTTACTTTACTCAACATCAGTTCCTGTAAGTCTTTCCAGGTTTTTCTAAACTCTATATCATTCTTTTTTCTTCTTCTTCTTCTTCAGAGGAGAAGCTTCTAAGATTAGGAGCTCTTACTGGGGACAAGCCCGCAAATGATACTGCTAGATAAATAGAAAGATCCTGTAGACCAATAATGGTATAGACAGACATTCTAAGGCATAACCTGTAACACTGCAACACTTCCCTTCTGTTTTCCATTTTAATTCTTTTTTTTAATTATAAAGTTTTTTTCTTTCATCTTTCCAAAATTGAAAAATCTCTAATTCCAAAAATCACTGACACTATGAATAATCTTTTCAGTTTCCATTCTCATATTATATTCCCATTCAATGATCTCCAGAGATCTATCATATCTAACTTTTCTAAAATTCTATTTGGGTACTTAATTTCTTTTTTTGAGGAGTGGGAGTGGTTAGTAATATGAAAAAATGTTTCAATAACTAGCTTTTCTACCTCAGAAAAGGGTCTCTCAATTAAGGTTCCCTGATACTGTAGTTTTGCAATTTCTCCTTGTAACTTATTTACCTTTTCCTTTAAATAGTTATATGCTGTGCCATTTGATGCATATATGTTAAGTATTCAAATTAATTCATTGTCTATGATACCTTTCAGCCAAATGCAGTTTCCCTGAATATTTCTTCAAATTAAGTCTATTTTTGCTGTTGCACTGTTTAAAATCATGATTGATAGCCCTGAGGATTTTTGTTGTTGCTGTTTAGCTGAAGCATTTTTGCATATTTTGTTCGACTGAGACATATTTTTCTCTAACTCTTTATTTCAATTCTATGTGAGTCTTCATAATTTTCATATAAATAGCATATCGTTGGATTCCACTTTCTACTATCTTCTTACATTTTCTATGTGAGTTCATCCCATTCACAGTTACTGTCCCTTTATTTCCACATTTTCTCCTCTCCCTGTTCCCTAATATTTCACTGTTAAGTTGAATGTATTTCTATATCAAAGTCTTTTTTCATGTATATTCTACTTTCTTTTAACCATTTCAGATGAAAGTGAGGCTCACCTGGTCCCCCATTCTTTCTATATTTATAACCCTGGATTATGTGAACATTTTCTGTAAAGGCTGGGATTCTGTGGACTGAATGAGAGAAACTACTCATATTTGGGTTATATTACAGTGCATTTGAAGTTTCCCAGGAAATTGTAGGTGATATCAAGAAGGTAGACATAATGACCTTACAGACCCAAGCAACATTCACAGGATTTTGGTATTGATTGGGACTAATGCTAACCTATTCGAAATATAGCAGAGTACTGTAGGCTTTGAGCTGGGACTAAGTATCTGAACATCCTGACCATCCTTTCCTCTCTCCTCTAGAGAAGCATTGGACATATTCCAAGGCTCTATCCTGGGCCCTCTTCTGACACTTTTTTAACTTGGTGAGATCACAAACACCCATTGGTTTAATTATTATCTCTATACAGAAGTCTCCCAAATCTATACAGATGTAGTCTTAGTCCAGTTACATATCTCCCAGCTTCCTTTTAGACATTTCTAGTTGAATATCCTATAGGAATTAAAAACTAAACTTGTCTAAAAACCGAACTCATATTTTCCCCAAACTCACCCCTTTTCTGAACTTCCCTATTTCTTTTAGGGGCACTGCCATCCTTCCAGTCTCTCAGGTTAGCAAGTTCAGCCTCATCCTCTTCTCCTTGTATGGGCTGGAGTTCATTTGATCTAGATATTTTACAATAATGATATCTACCTTCTTCTTACTACCTGGAACTTTCTTGGGAAACTTTAAATGCACTCTAACATAACTCCACTTTCCCTCACTTCATTTTTCCAATAAGTCACCAAGTCTTGTTCTTTCTACCTCTTCAACCATCTCCTTTCTACCACCACCACCCTAATCCAGGGCTTTATCACCTCTCAACTGAACTGTTGCAATAGCCTCCTAATTGATCTCTCTGCCTGAAGTTTTTCCTCATTCTAATCCACACCCAACACACTGTTAAAAGTATTTTCCTAAAGGGCAGGTCTGACCATGTCCTTCCTATCATCCAGGGGTTGGCAAACTACAGCCCAAAAACCAAATCTACCCCATAGTATGAAGTTTTATCATATTTTAAAATGTAAAAACTTCTTAAACCATGGGCTCACAAAAACAGGCAGGCAGGCAGGATTTGATCCTCAGTCATAGTTTGTTAACTCTTGTTCTATTCAATAAGTTAAAATGACTTTCTATTGACCATAGAATCAATTTAAAATCCCTGTGGCTTTTAAAGCCTTTTTACAATTTGGTCCCAACCTACCTTTTCTGCCTCATTATACACTATTCCCTTTGGCACATTCTACACTCCAGTCAAATTGGATCTCTTGCAGTATCTCACACAATACTCCACACCCCATCTTGATGTTTTTGCAGCAGCTATCCCCCCCTGCATGAGATGCATTCCCAGGTCACTTCTTTTCTTAGAATCTCCTGCTTCCTTAAAAACTTAGTTCAAGTACATAGCACACATGAAATCTTTCCTAATCTCAGAAGCTGCTACTGCCCCATCACCAGAACTGAAAACCAGAAGAAGAATATTGAATCTTAAGTCAGAAGATTTGGGTTGGAATACCAGCTGATATTATGGGGCAAGGGGTGGTATGATATATACTGTCTTCTAAAATCTCTTCCAGCTCTAGATTTGTGATCTTATTAACCAGTAATATAATTCAACCTCCTCATTTTACAAATGAGGAAACAGGATCAGGGAGGTTAAATGGCTAGCCTAAGGTCTTGTAGGTAGTAAGTGACAAGGTAGAAATTCTAACCCAGGTCCTCTGACTCCAAATCCAGTGTACGTGCCACTTTATCATGATGTCAAATTATCTTTCCTTTCTCAAGAAGTTCATTACCTAATTTACAGACTTTCTCTCCCCCTTAACTCCAGTTTTTGTATTTAAGGATTTTAATGTACTCTCTGATGCACTTTGTTGGTGTACTCTCAAATATACCTTTGTCTCTTCCTTCATCAGTCCCCTCATAACCTCCCTCTTAGCTATGACCTGCATCTTCATTAAACTTCAGATACATACAGATGACAGTACCCTTGATCTCAATCATAAATACACAAGTGTTCCACTTCCATGGTGGAACTCAAATTCCTCTTTCTGATCACAACCTATTCTTCCACCTCCTATTTCTCATCTGTCCTATTCATAGTCTTTATCCTCACTGAGACCTCTCTACTTTCCCAGGCTTATGCTCTGGCTTTGTTTTTCTCCCTTATCAATCTCAACTTTATAGTTAACTAATTCAATTATACACTGTCCTTTACCCTAGAATTCCTTGATCCCATCTTATTTTGCTACTTATGCCTTGGCCAAACCCTAACCCTTGGTTACCACCACCATTGATTCATACTCACTTGCTGCCGAATAGTAGTGAAAGAAGTCACACAAATTTACCATCTCAATCCACCACAAATTTATGTTATCTAATTTTGACTGGACCCTCACTGTTCCAATACAATCATTGTTGTTCAGTCTTTTCAGTCATGCCTGACTCTTTGTGACCGCATTTAGAGCTTTCTTGAAAAAGATATGGAATGGTTTGCCACTTCCTTCTCCAGCTTATTTTACTGATGAAGAAACTGAGGCAAATAGGGTAAGTGATCTGCCCCAGGTCACATAGCTAATCAGTGTCTTAGGCTAGATTTGAGTCTATATTTGAGTCTTACAGACGCCAGCCTTGTCCCACCTAGCTGCTCAAATACAATCATAAGATCTTTAGTTATGCCATAACTGACTCTATGAATAGCTGATCTATGAACATACTGTCTCTATCACATTCTTCACAATAGCTATTCCAAATCTCTCTTCAAGCCTCCCATACCATCTCCTTTCTTCTCCTTGACACGGGACTCCTCCAATGACAGGAACATCACCCGTTTTTTGTAACCCAAGCAGGATCTCCTTTAATGAGCAGGAAAATTGTTCTTGGGATAATTTTTAGTTTGGCTTCCTTGCTGCATGAAGCATAAAAGGCTCAGCCTATAGGGAGTTGCTGTCAGAGGTTTTAGTGGATTTCCCATTGCCCTTCAAGGAATGACTTCTTGATCTTAGCATGGTCAGTTACTATGATGAATTTGTAGGCAGACTGAAGTAGCTGTTTTTTCCCATTTATGTTTATTTAGTTAGTTTTCAACATTCACTTCCACAAGATTTTGAGTTCCAAATTTTCTCTCCATCTCTCCACATCCCATGATGGCATGAATTCTGATTGCCCCTTCCTCCAATGTGGCCTCCCTTCCATCACCCCTCCCTTCTCTTATCCCTTTCCCCTTCTATTATCCTGTAGGGTAAGCTAGATGTCTATACCCCACTGCCTGTGTATCTTATTTCCCACTCACATGCAAAAATAATTTTTAACATTCGTTTTTTAAAACTTTGAGTTCCAAATGGAGTAGCCATTTTAAATGAATTATTATCTTTTTAACCTTAGAATTTTATCCTTTTTATCTACTGTTATTAGTAAAGTAATTTTTATTGCATTTTTTGGTCAGTACTTTGTTGCATTCTGACAATGGGCCTCAGTCACTGAAATGGCCTGAACTGACTGCTTTAGAATATTTGGCATAGATGGCAGAGATTATTTTGCAATGCCTCTTTGGTTAAATTCATTGTTGAAGTAGAGAAAGGAAGTTGTTGGGAAAGTGGGGGGAAGCAGCCTTGGAAGTCTAGATGGTTAGATATGGAACTTTCATATCCTATGACCCAAGAATTGTTTGGATCACATGGGGAGCTTTTTCAGGGTAATAAAGAAGAAGCCCCTATTCATCTCAGTTAGCTTTATGAGTACTTAAGGAGTTTGAATGGAAAAATACAAAAATAACAAAAGTGAGTATTCTTTGGTTCTTATTTGTGGCTTTGGAAAAGTTGGAGTGTCAAAAAAAGGAAAATTAAAATAAATTGTACTTACACATTAAAGGATTAGAGGTTAAATTGATTTTTTATTTTAAAGCATCATCTGTCTTTAAGGCAGAAGAGCAACTTATAGATCTAGTATTGGACAGGTGAAAAGGGCAATACTAATAAGGTTGAAGATTAATATGCTACATATGGGAAGCACAATCTCTGACCCAGGGATATCACTGGAGAATGTGTTAAACCTTGCTGGGATTAAAGCTGTAAGGGGGAGCAGCTAGGTGGCACAGTGAATAGAGCATCAGCCCTGGAGTCAGAAGGACCTGAGTTCAAATCCAGCCTCAGACACTTAACACAAAAACTAGCAGTGTGATGCTGGGCAAGTCACTTAACCCCAATTGCCCTGCCTTCCCCCTCCCAAAAGCAAAATAAAAAGTAAAAGACAACAACAAAAAAGCTATAAGGGAAAAGAATAACAGAAGGAATGAGGAGGGAGATTAGGAAATGGAGCTAGTGTGGAATGCTTTCTGATTTCAATATTACTTTCTAGGATACCACTTCTAAAGAAGTGATTTCCTCCAAACCAATATTTGAGGATGGGAACATTTGTATAACCAAGGAACTTGGCAGTTTCAAGAAAAATTTAACCAGTAAGTTGAGTCATTTAAATCTAGCTAATTAGAGTCTGGGTTAATGGGGATAACTTAAAAATTTTGTTAGTTGCAGAATTCTAGCAGCTTGAAGAGATTATAAAAGGATTTGCTCTTGTAAAGTTAGCTGAACTAGTTAGAGACCCTAGATGGGAATTGCTCTTTGTCTATTTTCAGGTGGCTAAAATGTAGAATTTTGTACATCAGCCCCTATATAAATGAAGGGAGGAGGTAAGTGAGCTGAATTTATGGTCCTTCTCCATGACTTCACACTTCTCAAGACTAGCCTGCTTTCTTTTACATGAAACCTTACATGGATGGCATCAGACATTGTATTGCCAAGGCAATATTCACAGCACCAAAAGCAGCTATGAATATGCCAATGTAATTCTAAATCACAAAATATAACAGACTCTCCATATATAAGACAGAAGCAAAACATTTGTTCAGACACCAAAAAACCCAAATCCCAACACCAGAAAACTGAATTTATCATAGCAACAAAGAAACCTATGCACAATAACATTGCAGAGAGCAACACCATCCCAAAGTCTTCCCACATACACTCACAAGCCTAGCTGTCTCCTTTCCTGTGTCCTCTCTCCTCCCTCCCTTCTAACTTCTCTGACTCCCAGCTTCCTCTTAGCTCTACTCTGCCCATTCAACAAACTCCTCCCACCACAGGCTTGGCCTGTTAAGAGCCAGGATGATCTTCAAATTCCCTTAGGCCTCTTAAGGAGCAGGGAAGATCTTCAAATTCCCATTACCATTATAGTCACTTAGCTCTGGGCCTTCCTTGTCAGACTGTCATTAACAGAGCTAGACAATCAACTGATGAAATTTGAACATAAAATTGGAGCTACCTAGATGCTAAGCATGTAGGGCTATCCAATCAACTGTGACTCTATTAATAATGGCAGGAAGCAGGTTCTGTCACCATGTTAAGTAGGAGAAGAATAATGATGCTTTTTCCTGAAAGGAGCATTAAGAACATTGGGTGGGCAAGAAGGTTAGTGATGAAAAGCCTATGGGAATATTAGTAAAATCATATTGGGGTACATATAACCAGTACAATCAGGGTCCAACCCCATAAAAATTTAGGACATCCTTGAAATTCTCCCCAAGGCTGTTCAGAGTCACCCAAGTCTTTGTATCCAGATTGAGTAGACTATTGAGATGAGTAAAGGCTAAGATTCTTTCAAGGCTTGTACTTTTCTAACTTCAGGATTCCAGAGGGACTGGAAGTCATATACTAGAACCACTGTGGCTTAGAAAGTGGGGAGAAGGCATCAAAAACTAAGAGTCGACTTGATACTGGCAGCCAAGTTACTGTTATACCAGGGAATATATACTTTTCCAGGTACATAGAGACAGATGTTCATTTCTATCAGGACTTAGTGAAGAAATGACAACCAAGAGAAGGAATGTCATTACTCAGGTGGATAGGAGTAATGACTCCGTGTTAGGGTCTCAATTATGGTAGCTAATCAAGGAGATAATCATGGCTATAAATATTAGAGTTCTGGGGAATCAGTATTTGTATGGGAGCTTACCATAGATTTTGTGCTAGTTTTGTGGGTAGGACAAAATGGAAGTCCCTGGAGATGCCTAAATGATCCTATATAGTTGATAATAAACAATTCAAGGGGTTAGAGGTGGGGTGTTAAACATATTTCCTCCCTAATAAGGTAGATAGAGAAGATTGGAGTATTTAAACATACGAATTCCAGAGAAAGAACTGATGGAGTCTGATGGAGTCTGAATGTAGATCAAAGAATATTTTTTTACTTTATTTTTCTTGGGGGTGGGAGAGCTGGTCTATATTTTCTTTCATAATGGCTAATATAGAAATATGTTTTGCATTATTGCACATGTATAACCTGTATAAAATTACTTGCCATCTCAAATTAGTACTCAAAATTTTTTTAATGAATGTAAAAATTGTTTTTACATGTAACTGCAGAAAATAATTTTTTAGAAGTCAGCTAATCAAACTCCCCCCGCCAAAAAAATCCTAAATATAAGAGGACCCACAGAAAAGAATGCCTCTTACCTCTCATCACAGAAGTGACAGGATATAGGTACAAAGTGAATACATTGTTAGACATTACTAATGTATGATTTGTTTTTTATGTATGTGTAGGAAGTAAAATCATCAGAATGTGACTATGAGGTTAAATGAGAGCATCAATAAAATATTAAGAAACAAAGAGAAGGAAAAAAAAGGTTTCCAGGAGAATAGTGAGAGCAGGCAAAAGCTGCTTCAGGTATACTGTAGGAAACCCTAAGCTAGGCTGAGAGATGTAGGAACTGGACTGGAATTATGGTAGTCATAGCAACAGATCTATTCAAGACCTATACTTGCCATAGGACTGGCACTTACAGTTCTTTCAAGCTTCTGGAAATTCAGACAGATCCCAACCATTTTGAAAGGAAGGGATAAGAACTCATTCACTTAGCAATCCCCTAGAACTGAAGTTTCTTATTAGTTTTCTTATATAAATTTTATATATATAAATTTCTTATGTAAATTTTATTTATATAAATTTCTTATTAGTTTTCTAAGTGTATTGACTTAACTAACCCCTTTTTATATTCATTACTAATATCTAAATACATTTTCTATTCTAAAATGTTATTGAGAAGCCTCAAGTTGTTTGTAAAAATGCAACCTAACACCTCTTTTGTTGTTTGTCCTTCATTTTCAAAGCGAACCAATAACAGCACAGGGTGATGCCTTAACTAATGAGTAAATTGAATTTAAGTGAGTCAGAGTTACACAAAATTATCAGCCTGACTCTCTCGTCCACTGTCATCAAAGTCCAGTGGCAAGACAAAGGTCAGGACAACTGATGATAGGGATGACACACAGGACACACAGAATGCAGTGGATGAAACCTGCCATCTTGTCTTCAAAGTCTGACCAAGTTGTAAGCAAAGACTTAATGGCCATTGGAACATATTGTTCTCATATGCTCATTCCCCCAGGGGAAGTCTTCACATGCTTGGGGTAGATCCCTCCCCTCTCCAACTCAGTGATAGGTTTTTGTTAGTTGCCTTTTGTTAGGTCTCTGATACCTCACATGGGGAGGAGACTCCTAAAGAGGGTCGTTGATACTCCACGTGAGATGGACGGTTGAACAGGTCCTCGGCTAACAGGAGTGCACGTGGTCAATCACCTGGAGGCAGACTGCAAAGGCTGCACCTGCT
>CM053596.1:130521227-130532527 GCA_028646575.1 Pseudocheirus occidentalis | reverse complement strand
GGGCCCCCCCCCCACCCCCCACCCCCCCACGGGAAAGGTCTAGCCCGGAGTTGGAGGGTGTGTGGAAAAGAGGCAGCCACAGGGTCATCTCTGGGGGCAAGACTAGCACCCAGGTGAGAGGATGGGGAAGAAGGGTTCTGAGAGGGAGGTGAGCCTGGACACTGGATCTGAGGAGAGCGGGACTGCAGAAAGAGGCTGGGGGCAGCTAGATGGTGCAGTGAATAGAGCACTGGCCCAGGAGTCAGGAGGACGTGAGTTTAAATCCAGCTCGAGACACTTAACACAAAAAACTAGCCACTTAACCCCAACTGCCCTCTGAGGGAAAAAAAAAAAACGAAAATAAATAAATAAGTACGTGCAGAAAGAGGCTGATTGGAAAGGGAAGGGAGCAGGAAGCGGGGCCCCGATCCAGCGGCTTTTCCTCCCAACCCCCCGGTGCCCGGTGGCGCCACCGAGGCAGTAACGTTTAACTGGAGCAAGAGAAGGGCTCGGCGTTGTAGGCGGGGCCGGCCTCGGAGGCACAAAGGCCGGATTTCAAGTATTTCAAGTCCAGTCTCTGACGTGTGCCTGCTGTGCGACCCTGAGCCGATCTCTGACCTCTAGGTGCTCGGGGCCACTTAATTAGACCCCGCCCTGCAGACAAAATATGGGCTTGCCTGGGTAGAGTTTGATCTCCACCAATACGGAGAGTTCCATTCTCTTTGCATCGGTTCAGCGGCTGCTCCAACCCTTCATCCCAGGGAAGGGCCGTTGCCTTGGTCCTTTACGCACTTGGGAAATGCGGCATCTTCTAGCCTAGTTCTGTGCCGCCGTCGGGTTTGCAAGTTCAAACACCCTTATGAAAATATCCCTTCCCAGGTTGTGCCGGTGAAGAATGAAGCGGTTTTTCGGTCCCAGAATACATTAGCAACGAAGCTGGAAATAGAAGCTAAGCCTCGTACACAGTGTGCGGTGCCCCTGGTGAGCTAGTGGATGTAAGCAATAGGGATAGACAGCCCCTGCTGAGATTCAAATCAGGCTCCGGGGCAGACCGGAAACAATCTCCAAGACGTCCCTCTTCGACTTCTTTGTGTATTCACAGAGGATTCTGCCATTGGCGGAATTTTTGCAGCCTTACAAAGTTATTTTCAAAAGAAATACCTAGAAAGAAAAGATGAGGGTAAAAGGCCCTAACTGCTTGCAATCCCCATTAATGGCATGTACATCTTCCTCCTCCAAGACACACTCATCCTTTCAATAAACATTTACTGACTACTTACTGTATGCCAGGTTCTGGAAATAGAAATGCAAAAGCAAAACAGTTCTTCTCTCAAGGCTCTTTCACTGTATTCGGGGGAGGAGGGAGAACACTTGTACAGAAAATAAAATGGAAAATATTTTTAAAGTATTTTTTATCTATAACTGCGACTTCATTAATGGAAGGAGTTTTAGGTGAGGGAACTCCCTTTACCAATGCAGATTTGCAGGTTCTCTGAAGTTTATAATCTTTAAATTGCTTAGAAAAATTACAAGTTAAATTACTTGCCCAAAGTTACAGTCAGTATATGTCAGGGGCTGAAATTGAACCCTTGTCTTCCTGATTCCAAAGACTTCTGTCTGTGCACTACAGTGCAAGGGTGGGGAACCTGCCCCATTCTGTGTAAGTTACAAAGTAAATACAAATACAACTTTAGGTAGGTAGAGAAGGGAAAGGCTGTAGTAACTGAAGTGGTAGGCTTCTTATAAAGTTGACACTTGAACCTTGAAGAAATTGAACAGGAAGGAGAGAAACACATAGTGGATGTGGATGGGGGACCACATCTTACAAAGGAGACTCATTGTAAAGTTGTCACCAAAGAAGGTTGACTATTCAAGTGGTGAGAGTAAGAGGAAATAATTGATGATAGTAGTGCCTACTATTCCATTATGATATTACAGAAAAATGACTCAAGTTTCCAGAATGCTGGATGGCAAACTTAAAAGGACATCAACAGAATATTGAAGGGAATGGATGGATTATGATCTGCATTGTTGGAAGGAATCCCATGATCAGGGTTCACAGATCTACTGGAGTATCAGTTTGTAATTTATTGTTGTATAAAATGATGACCTAAATTGCACAGCTCAAGTATCACTTCCTTTGAGCCTTTCCTGATTACCCCAGTTATTAACTTTTCTTCCCACAGTTACCATTTCTTTTAGATAAAATTTATCTGTGTATGTTTTTTTCCCTGTAGTAGGATTTTTGGCTTTTTAAAAACACAGTATATGGAGACATGTATATTCAGTGCCTTGTACTTAGCAAGTACATAAATACTTTTTCAGTTGGATTTACTTGTTTACTTAAGGGAATAATAATAGTCCTAAGATCTTGACTCTAAAGTTGGAAGGGACCCCAGAGGTCTAGCCCCCTCATTTTATAGATGAAAAAATTGAGGCTCAGAGAAATGTGATTTGCCCAGGGTCACACAGGTGATAGTAGAATTGGGAACTAAATCTAGGTCCTGACTCCCAAGTCCAGTGTTCTGTCCATTGTGCCACTCCACCCTCTAATATTCTACTACTTTTTACCCACTGTGGGACCAGCAAGTCCACAGTATAATTTTTTATGCCCACATGTAGTTTGCCCCCATCAATGTGGTTCATCCAGTAAGATGGTAGCAGTAACCTGGCAGCAATACAAGACATTCATATCGTTTGACAAAATGCTTTCACCACTTTGTGTTGCTGTGTACTTTATGCTTTCCCATTTAGTCAGATGAGGTTTGGACAAGTCAAGAGACTTGCCCATAATTGCACAGCTGGTAATTTTCAAAACTAAATTTTTGATGCTAAATCTTGTTTCCCAGTATACCACACTAGAGTCCAGCTGTTGCTACTGATGACAACAAGCTGGTACACATGTGCCAGACCCTAAGCAGTAAACACAGAGCAGAAAAAGCCACGTGTCCTGAATTCCCAGTGTCTGTTAAGAGGTCCAAGAACTAGACATTTTCTGGAAATTTCTTATCTACCCTGGTTAATTTTCCTCACATATTTATCAGAAGTCCTCCTCCTTCCACACCCCCTAACTCCACTGCAGTCAATTGGTGCTCAAGCTTGGTCTTTCTGTACATAAATGAATGGCTTAATAAAAACTGGAAACATGAGGAAGGAAGAAGGCAAATGGAGCACATAGGACATTTAATCCTGTTCTTGTGGCACAGCAGTGATGCTGAGACAAAGCAGCAATGCTGATATTTCCTTTCTTCTCTAGAATGACTGGCACTGTATTTGGAGGGGGTGCAGTAGTATTCATCTTAGCGCTGGTCTGAGTGATCGTATTGGTGCTGTATGTGTTGTTAGCCAGAGCCTCTGGTCTAGCTAGGTAAGATGTTCTTTCCAGCTGGGAGTCCTAGGTAAAAGCAATTAGAGGTGAAATCATTGATGCTCATTAAACATTTAGAATTCAGGAGATCATTTTTGTAATTACTAGCAGTTTGAGTTGCATTTTAGCCTGTCATAAACACTACGTTGGTCTAAAGGGGAAGATTTATTGTTTTTTGTTCTCACTGTGAGGTAAAAAATCATGCCAGAAATATAGGGAAATCTATTTTCTCTGCCTTTCCCAAAGGGAAAAAAAATGTCTCGTTTCCTAGAATTTGGTAAGTTCTTTCTTTAAAGTTCTAAGTCTGGGCCCAGAGAAACTGAAGAAGCAATGAATACCCCAAGCCAGTAATGATTGTGAAGCCAAGGCCACATACTAACCTCTGAAAATGTGTTAGCCTATGGATGTTCTGCCTGTGCTGCCAGAGTGAAGAGCAGGGTTGTAGCAGTATCTGAGCATTTATGGGGGGAAAAAAGCCTGCTTTGACTTGAATTGTTATGGTTATTGCAGTGTGCATATATGATCAGAGGCAAAAACAAAGACCCCAAATTTGCAACATCACAATTTGGATCCTGTTAGGAATACTTCTAGCTAGTACCTATCTAAAACCAAACCAAGAGAATAACTTTAGAAGAATCTCTTAAATTTACTGAGCTATATGGACAACAGGCCTTCTGAGCACTGTTGTGGGAGAAGAACCTAGAATACCGGCTCCTGGGAACAGGCTAAGCCCTACGTATTGGTGGAAAATGTGAATGGTGCTTTTAATACTTCTGTATTTGTCTTTCAGGTTCTCCATCATTTTTGTTTTCCTTGTTGCTGTAATCATCACATCAGTTCTGTTGTCGTTTCCCAGGGGACTGAGGTCCCAACCCCAGAGGTAGAAATTAAGGTAAAATTCTGTTCCTTTTTGCCTGTCTAATTGTGATTCTTATGTCTTTCCCAAATCTAATGGCACCTTCCCTGATGTAGGGTTGATTTGTTATGTAATATTAGAAGAGCCGTGGTGGCAGAACAGTGAAGGGGAAAGCACAGAAGGAGTTTTTAATTCCCCTTCTGCCCATTCTTTAAGAAAAACAACCCAGTACTGAATCTTTACAGAAACACTATTAGACATTTATGTGCCCGTTTTATTTTCTCAAGCTTCCATCACATCAAACAAGCAACATAGCCTTAAAAGCCAATGCAGACTGTGTAGTGATTCAAGCTTGCTGAATGACATACCTTTCTTCCTCAGTGTAAATTTTAAAGTAGAGAGTTCTTCATTAAGAACTTAAGTTCTTCATTAAGAACATTAAGTCAGCAAAGAGGAATATTTTCTGTTGAAAACTCAACTATAGAGAAACTCTTTGGAGAGTAAACAGGAACAAAATTTGAAGTCAGAAGCCCTGGCTCCAGAACTTAGCTAGCTATGTGCAGCATCCTTAACCTGTCTAAGCCTCACTTTATCATCAATAAAAAGGGAATGATACTTGTTCTGCCTGCCTCATAGGTTTGTGGTGAGGAAGGTGCTATGTAACATGTAATGTAAGTTATAAAAGAATTCATAAATGTAATCTTCTTGTGATCCCTCTTTTGCCTCATTCTCAGCTTATCTGCCAGTAGTTTTTTTGTCACTGCCCCAATATCCATTTCATTATTGAACACAAAGATAGCTATGCCATAGAATGATATCTGGTCTCAGATCCTTGGGCTTTGTTTGTTTGAGTGGTTTGGCTTCCTGTTGTCTACCTTCCCTTGGTGCTCAAATACCTGTACAAAGCTGTTGGGCTTTTAATTTCATCGCTAAATTGCTACCTTTATCATAATGTGGTTCATCTTCCTGAAATGTACTTCCTTACTAGTACTCCCATAGGCCCCAGTTCTCCCAAAGTAACAATTAGTTTTCCATTCCAGACCAAGATGAAGAAATTTTGACCTTTCCCCCTAAGGGCCAAGAGTTCTTACTTCCTTGTCATATCCTAAGTTATGATTTATTTTTTCTTTTTAAATGTTTTACTGATGCTTTTTATTTTTACTTCACTGTCACTTCCCATTGATTTCCTACCCTTCCCCAATAAAATAACCTCCCTTCCTTCCCTGCCTGCCTCCCCTTCCCCGCCATTGAATCAGTACAATAAAGCAAATCACTCATTAGACATATCTGAAAATAATAATGGGAGGCAAGCTAAACTTACTTTTTTCTCCTTTGCCTGCAACCCAGTAGAAATAGCAGGAACAATTACTGTTGCCACAGGATCCCTATAGAGAACTGTCCGTAGTCAGAAATGGAACCCTTGTGATCTTTACAACTCAGCTCTATCTAAAACTGTCAAGAATAAACACATTAGTTGTGAAAACTTATGAAAATGTTTTGTATTAAGATTTGAGAAATTATATTTTTAAATGCCAGGATTGCCACCAGTATTCCCGAAAATCACTTTGCTATTATAGGTGCCATCTGTGAAAGGGGTCCTCAATTTCCCTACATCTTAAATGGAGAAAATGTTGGCAGCCTTCCTTCTTGGGCTGCTGCACATATGAATTCTAGAGGAAAAGCCCCACAGAAAAAGAAGATACTATGAAATCATTCACCCTATCACAGGAGTCTCAGAGTAAAGAGAAAAATAGGGTTTGGGCAAAATCTGCTTGTCAGCACAGCCAGCAAAATTGGAGCTCTCATTTGCAGAATTTCCAGAAGTGGCCCCTACAGCAGCATGGGTCAATACCAGCTTCACATTAACTCAGTCTCTTTGATTAGAAAACATCATCCAGGGAATGTAGTTAATAATCCTTCTAGAATCTTTCTAGATCTTTTCTAAATCTTTTGCCTTTTAGTTCATTAAAACTAATTCACCTCAGCTCTAAAAAGGAAATCCCTTTTCTGTTCATAGAGAAAGCCAGGGAGGAGTCTGTAAGTTATAAGCATCTAGGAATTAGAGGCCTTTGCTAACTCAGAGATCTCAGACTTAGTATAGCAAAGATGTTAAAGTGAAAAACAGCCCAATATCAGTAACTTTTTATGTTATTTTTCTCCATTCTCTAGATTTTTGACAAGTTCTTCATTGGCCATTACGTTCTACTGGTTTTCCTCAGTATTCTCTTCCTTGGAAGTCTCTTCCTGGTTCTAATTTACCACATCCTGGAACCAGTCTATGCCAAACCACTTTGGTAGGACTAAGGACTATTCAAAGAAATACTGTAAACTACTCATTGAACAGAGCTTCTGCCCAGTTTTGCCTGGGCAGCTTCCATATCTTAGATCTGGCATGAATTCCAGGAGTATTGGGATTCATCGAAGGGGCTATGGAATTATGCTTGTGAGGATGGATTCTCACTGACTTATGAGATATGGTGATACCTTCACAGTCATCCTCAATGACTGCCCATCACTTCCCCTTTTGATACCTCAGTTTTCTACCTATTTAGAATCAGAAATAATATATAATTATTTTTGGAGTGGGACTTAAATTAGGATAAAATTGAATGATTTATAGGAAGAAAATGATTACATATAAACTGACAGTGGCCAAAAATCAGGCACTTGATGATCTGTGAAACATTGCTCTCAAAGTCTAGTTCATTTGGAAAGGAAGTGCGCTTAGATCTAAATGTTACTTTCATATTTGTAAAACTTTGTATAATGGTTAGGTATCAACTACTTTATGCTAGAGAACTCTAAAAAAGATAGTAAGTACTAAAACAGTTAACACTGTCTTTTGTGTATTGATTAGAGGTGAGAGAAGGAAGTAATAGTAATTCTCGCTTTGGTAGTGAATAAATTAAATATACATTGCATGCTGTGCCCTGATTTTCTCTCCCAAGAATTCTTGGGCTCTTTAGCTCTTCTTTTCCTCATTTACTTTTATCTGAGTCTAAGACTTTGTTGTATCCTATTAGTACTATAATTCTTTCACCAGAGTTATTGATGGCCGTACAGCTTTGGTGTCTGTCATGCTCTTTAACCTGTTTGGAATCCCAGACTGAGTGAGGTTAGTCATGAAAAGGCTCTAAATTTTATCCCAAAAATCACATCCCTCCAGGACTATATAAGGCTTAGTCTTCTGGCTTAAAATTGGAAACCTGAACATGAGGGCTGCAAGTCAAACAAACTGAAGTTTTTGAAACTTAAAAGACTTTGGGGAAAACTAAGGTCACTTTGTAGCTGTGGAGTCTGATTGTGAACATAGAGAAGCCACAATTCCGGCTCAGAAGGTATAGGGACAGTTTTGACAGGGACACAGCTTAGGGAATCATCAGGCATGGGGACAGGTGGAATTTTCCCTAATTTGTCACGAGTTCTGCCTCACCATCTTCAGTTAAGATGGGCCCTACAGAATAATATAGTTAGGGCTAGAGCTTCACTACAGAAACAGAGAAGGCTTCAGAGGGAACTATTTGTGAGGAATCTGTTTTGGCACAGACCATATGTAAGGGAATAAACGGAGTAACTGGGAGATATCTAAACAGATTGAAAGGTAAGAGCAGGCTAACAGATTTCATATTATTATACTGTACTCTGATTCAGAGCAATTGCATCTGCTGCTCCTGAGGACCCCAGGTGCCTATGAGCTGCAACACAAAGATGCTGGGCCAACCCAACCGGAACACTAATTCCTAACAAGCACAGGCTTTTGCTTGTCACCTTCTCCTGGGAGAGTCCCTGCTGAAAGAGCAAGTCTGGGAAGACTCCTATGGGTACATGGCTGGTCATATGTCTCTCTTCTGCTTTTTCTGTAGGTGTTTAGCTGTCAGATCACTATGTTAACTGCGGGGAGGCTGTCAGTGATTATTAGAGGACAATACAAGGGGAAAACAGATTGGGAACTTTTCATTTCTCCCCGATACCACCATTCATAAATAGTGATTTCAAAAACAGTAGTTACAGGCTTGTGGGTGGCAGGAATGGCCTTAAACAAAACTACTTTGTGAAAAGTATAGTTTTACTATCTTCTAAACTTCCACCTGCTGGCTTGAAGGCAAAACTACAGGGCTGAAGTCAAAAGAATCTTCTCTTCCTGTAGCTTTCAGTCTTCACTTCCTAGAATCCGAGAAGGAGAGACTGGCATCTTTATCAGATCCAAAGTCTTCCTACATATATGGTAGGAGAAACTCAAAACGGGTTCGTGTTGTCAGCTATTACTCATTTAAGGGATTTTAAGCCTTCAAAATGCATTGGATGATGTGGAAAACATGTATGTTTTATGTATATGTGTGTGTGTGTGTGTATATATATCAGTATGGGGTCTGCCTTGTCAGAAAACTGACAAATGGGGCACACATCATATATTATGTAACAGCTACCACAGACATCTCTACCACTTTTAACTTTTGACATATTGATTTGTTTTACTTTGTTCCTGTCCAGTTGGCAGCCTATCCTTGTAAGTCTCATAATTATGATATAGTGGTTGTTTTCCCCCCCCTTTCTTTCCTTCTTTTCAACCAGAATTGTACCCTCCATCTTCTAGACCATCACCCCATCTCTCAAAAGCCAACAACAAGTGCTATTGTAGCATGTATAAGGAGGAACACTTTAGGCTTAATTGAGACCAAATGTGAAGTTAAATTAAATGAATAACTAATTAACATAATGCTCCTGTATTAGCCCCTTGTGTGTGCTGAGGCCCAGAGAGAAGGCTTGACTCCAGGCCTCTCATGAACATGCACTATACAAAAGCTAATCCCAGTTCCAGGCTTCCCAAGACCCTTAGAAATACATAATTTCTCTCAATTGACACTTGTGTGGCAGGAAGAAAAAGTGCCAGGGTTAAGAATTAACAGAGTTCACGCATGGAAAAGTATCCCTGGTTCCAGGTTCAGCCCACATATAGCAATTTTCAAGGTATGCACAATTCATGGGGTAGCAGAGCCTCAGCCTGGTAAAACTTTTTTTTTTTCTTTTTGGAGGGGGAAAGGCAGGGCAGTTGGGGTCAAGTGATTTGCCTTTGGTCATGTGGCTAGTTAAGTGTTAAGTGTCTGAGACTGAATTTGAACTCAGGTCCTCCGGACTCCAGGACCAGTATTCTATTCATTGCGCCGCCTAGTCGCCCTTCTAGTCAAACTCTTGACTTGAATCTGGAATACAGAAAAAGATATGAACAAGACTTCTTGGCAAGTCAGGATGTACAAGACAGCAAGACCAGAGGCAAAAAGGCTTTTCGATTAACTCAGATAAAGTGATTAGGACATTATCGTGGATTTGTTGAGTCATTTTTCACTTGTGTCCAACTTTTTGTGATCCCATTTGGGGTTTTCTTGGCAAAGTTTGCCTTTTCGTTCTCTGGCTCATTTTATAGGTATGAAAACTGAGGCAAACAGGATTAAGTTATTTGTTCATGATCACATAGTTATTAAGTGTCTGAGGCCAGATTTGTATTCAAGAAGATGAGTCTTCCTGACTCCAGGCCAGGCACTCTATCCACTGTGCCACCTGGATGCCCCTGATAGTAGGGCTGAGTTTGTGGAAATCAAATACAAAGAGCAGAAATATAAGGAGATTAACCCATAAGACTTAAAAACAACGTGGGATTATATACTGCCTTGTTTCTTTTCCTCATAACTCTACTCATTCTTACATTCTTTAAAACTAGTTTTCTTCCTGTTGCCCAAATGTGGGAAGATTAAGATTTAATTCTTTTCTGTCTGCTTTTCAAACTCTCTATTCTTTTCCTGGGAAATCTCATTTATTCTCAGTCTTCATCTCTATACTAGTGATTCCCAAATCTTATTTTTAGCTTTGACTTCTACTGAGCTCCAGCTTCTTACTAGACAGTCTATTTGTGTGTTCCCTTGTCTTCTCAAATTCAACTTGCCTAAAGTCAAATTAAAAAATTTCCCCTCCTCCCCCATTCCCAGCCAAAACTAAATTCTTCATTTCTATAAGTGGCATGATGTTTTTGCCCATAACCAAAATCAGTATCACCTAGTTGTGTAAATTTTTCCTTTATTTGTGTCATATATTATCTCCACTGCCACCACACCTCTCTTCCTATACACCACCAGATTGATGTCATCTCCCTTATTCAATAGTCTTTGATAACCCCCCAATGCCTATAAAGTTCATATTTCTTTACCTGACATTCATAATCAGATCCCACGCTTTTCTGACCTAATCCCCATTTCCCAAAACAATCTAATCTATTCAGTAGCCTTTAAGCACATCACATTGGGCAGCTACGGATAGACAGTAGATATAATACTGGGCCGAGTCAAGAAGACTCATCTTTCTGAGTTCAAATGAGGCCTCAGACACTGAATAGCTGTGTGACCCTGGGCAAGTCATTTAACCCTGTATGGATCAGTTTCTCATCTACAAAATGAGCCGGAGAAGGAAGTGGCAAACTACTCCAGTATCTTTGCCAAGAAAACTTCAAACAGAGTCACAAAGAATACAAATGAACAAGACACTTCATGTGATTTTCCTTAAAAACATTTTGTGGTTTTTTTTGCTTTTCCTAAAACACAAGTGCTTTTCAACCATATATTATACCATGTTCTTGGCCTGTTCAAATAGTACATATCCTTCAAGGCCCTTATTAAGTCCCACTGCCTCCATGCAGCTCTCCCTAACTAGTTTAGCTGTTGTTTATTTCTTTCTCCAAACTTTAATATTTTTGTTTATACGATTCATTAGAGGCAATAACTGCACTCAAACAGCTCTGGTATTGCTGTTCAGCATTTTGTACACGTCTGGTCTCTTCAGCCAAATCATGTAGTAAGAACAAGGAACACACCCTAATACCTGTTCTTATTCTCCATTTCTTAATACGCATCAGGCAATAAATTATTTGTCACGATAGCCTAGATACTTAGAAAATAGCTCAGTTTAAGGCAATGGGGTTAAAAAAAAAAAAAAAACAACCATCCTGCCCTGCAACAGTGGTTCTCAACCTTCCTAATACCACAACCCTTTAATACAGTTCCTCATGTTGTAGTGACTTCCAACCATAAAATTATTTTTGCTACTACTTCA
>CM053596.1:130496736-130515226 GCA_028646575.1 Pseudocheirus occidentalis | reverse complement strand
AGGAGGACATAAAAGGGAACAGATTGTGGGAGGGACCTTACAGTGGGATCAATGTTCTGAGCTCGGGAGTAGGGGCAAAAAGGGGAGAAAATTTGTAACTCAAAACCTTGTGGAAATGAATGATGTAACCAAGAAAGTAAATTAAAATTTAAAAAAAAAGAAGAAAGTAAAAAAAAACCGGCAAAGAGATGGAGGGAAAAAGTAGGGAGGAGGAGGGAAGAGAGTGTCCTCTGGAAAGAGCCATGTTTTAGTCAAGGTTAGAAGGCAAAAAAAAAAAAAAGAAGTTTAAAATAGCTCGGACATAAAGATCAATTTGATGGATTCCTATGATGGAAAGAGGATTTATAGCCACGTAGAAGAGGGAAAACAGCTTTGGAGTGAAATACTAGTGATCTGGTAGAAGAGTGTAAGAGGACCATGCAAAAACTAGACCGCATAGTAAAGTCTAGATTTATAAAAGAATAATAATCATACCTTATATTTACATAGAACATTCACATATATTAACTTATTTGAGCCAAGTAGAAGCTATTTTTTTTTCTATTTTAGAGTTTAGAAAACTGAGGCAGAGAGGAGAAAATATAGTTTATAGAAAATATGGTCAGAATACTAGCCTAAGTGTCGGGAAACCTTGCTTTTAGGCCCAGTTATACCACTATCTGTAGGAGTTTGAACAAATTGTTTAAACTCTTTGAACTTCCATTTCTTGATCAAGAAAGTGAGGAAGTTAGACAAGACAATTTCTAAGGTCCTTTCCAGTTCTGATTCTGTGATATATCTAAGAGTGCAAAGACAGCTAATAATATAGTCAGGACTAGAACCCAGGTCCCCTTACTTCCAATCCTGGCTTCTTGCTTGTGGACCTTTGTGACTTTTAGTGAAATTTGCTTTGATACTTTTCTAGTTACAGACATTCTCAATAAAGTCTTCTACACCAGATCTACTACACTAATCATTATCACTCTCCGAATGTCTTTCCATTCCTCAGTACCACCATTCTTCTAGTGCCCAGGTTCACAACTTTGGCATTATGCTCAACAGCTCACTCTCCTTCACCCTACTTAACCAATCTTAACCCTACTTAACCCAAATCTTGTCATTTCTGTCTTCACAACAAGTCTCCCATCCTCCTCTGCTCTTTACTCACATGGCCACCACCGTAGTTCATACCTTTATCACCTCTTCCTCTAATAATCTGGAAACTTTTTAGTCAACTGAAAATCTTATGCACACAGTGGATTGTAACATATACCAGACCCAATGTGGACACATGATCAGCTTTTGTGCTGCTGAAGCTCAGAATTCCTGAACTTAAGTGGATACCAGTCTCAGCCTTTCTGGCAGCAAGGATTAATGGGCACAGTGCCACCATGCTCAGTCTTTTTAAAAATTAGTTTTGGCAAATGTTAAAAAAAACAATTGTTTTTAGATGCAACTGGGAAATAAGATATATAGGCAATAGGGTATAGAAATGCATTTTGCCCTACAGGAAAGGGGGAAGGAGGAAGATAGGGAGAATAAAAGAGATGGCAGACTAGGGGTAATCAGAATGCTTGCCATCTTGGGGTGGGGGGTAGGGGAGAGATAGGGAGAAAATTTGGAACTCAAAATCGTGTGGAAATGAATGTTGAAAACTAAAAATAAATAAATAAAATAGTTTTAGGATGGGAGGGGGCGGGTCAGTCAACCAGCATTTATTAAGTGTTTCCTATGTATCAGTGTACTATGGTACAATACCTCATGTGTTATGTGCTAAGCTCTGGGGACACAAAGAAAGGTTAAAAATAGTCCCTGCCCTCAGGGAGCTCTCATTGTAATGAGGGGAGACAATATACAATCAAGTATGTATAAGCATAAAGTATAAAAGGTAAAAGTAAAGTATAAAAGTAAAAGCATAAGTATAAAAGGCATTGACTTTGAGGGGGGGGCAGGAAAATGGGATTTGATCTGAGAACTGAAGGAAGCTAGGAGGCAGAGACAAGGAGGGAGAACATTTCAAATACTGAAGAGCCAGAGCAAAGCCACAGAGTCAAGAGATAGGGCTGGGGCCCAGGCTAAGCAGCCAGCCAGAGGCTTCAAGTGGCTTCAGGGCCCCAGGGCTGCCCCAGTTCAATTCCTGTTGGATCAGGAATAATCCAACTTGCTCTGACTTGGTCTGTAGGGCACTGCAGGGAAGGGTATTGGTCTCCTTCAATGTTAAGCTAGTATGTTTGGCATGAAGAACCCAAGCTGGCGGTTGTCTCATTTGTATATTTTATTCCATAGGCTAGAAGGTAGTGTATAGTACACTGAGCCTGGCCCTTTCATTTTACATATGAGGAAACTGAGGCTGAAAAATTGTACAGCCCTGATGACAATATCACAACCCTATTATTTGCATAAGACTTTCCAGCTGAAATGTCTACAACGACTTTTATCTAGCAAAGCTTGACCACATAGACAGGGGCTCCAGAGGACTAACTTACTAATAAAACCGTTTTGGAGGCCCAGAAAGGAGCACTCTTGTTTACACAGGTGGCCATAGAGAGAGAGAAAAAGAATTAAAAGGTAACGTTAACAGATAAATAACACAGATCAAAAAATATTGTTTGTACGCTTTCAGTCCCACTTATATCTCCAGTCATGGTCATGATTCAGAATGTTTAATTAAACAGATGTAAGCTAAATTTATGCAGTACTAATTTTCCTGCTCCTGTGAAATCCATATAATTGAGGTTTTATTGCTACTCTTCCTATCTTAAGACAGCAGAAAGAGAGAAGATAGGCAAGCTGATAAACAGCATTCCCTTTTCTAAATACAGGATCTATGTTTCTATGAGAAAGGACTTGCCCAGGGCCATGCATAAGGATTTCAGGGATTTAACCTACAGAGGAATGCCTGAGAAAGCCATTTACCTACCCTCTTTCTTATTTTCCTGGTAGATTTGCCCTGCTTTCTCTTTGGTTGTACATGTGTGGCCTTGGAAAAGTCATTTAAACCTCTGTGAGACTCAGTTTCCTAATATGTAAAATGAAATAGGTGGCTCCTGAGGGGTGTCATGGTATAGGGGATAGATTGCTGGACCTGCCATTAGGGTTCAAATGCATTAGTCATTGTGTGACTCTGGGCACATCCCTTAACCTCCCTGAGTTTCCAGTTCCTTATCTGTAAAATGAGGGGATTAGGCTAAGTAGCCTTTAGGGGTCTCTTCCATCTCTAAATCTGTGATTCTAGAACTCATCTTTAATGCCTCTTCTAGTTCCAAATAATCCTAAGAAACGAGTGAAATAAAATCTTAGTTACAGGTAAAAATTAGAAATTTAGATCTGAAGTAGCTTAACCCCAAAGACTGAAAGAGAATAAAATGGTGTCTCAAAAAAATTAATTAGGGGTTGAAAACAAAAGGTCAAGTCTAATTGTTCTTGTTTTTGCTTTCACTTTTCACTTTAAGCAGCCAGAAGCTTGTTTAGGCCTAATATCCTAGCATTTTGTATAGCCACTTAGGCATCTGAAACAAGCAGGGGGGATGTTTAGCCCATCAGGAGCTCTGAATAAAGTGAAATGTGGCTTCCAAATTTATTGTGTGATCTAAGATGGTCTAAGTTGGGGGTCAGACATTTGAAGGAAAAACAGATGCTTCAACATGATATCTCAGAGAGGGGAGGGTTGGGGAGCATGTTTGGTACTTTGCAATTTTCTTTGTGAGACAAAGAGGCTGGATAAATTAACATATTTACATATTAACATCATCCTCCCAATGAGACGCCTATTTGGACCCCACATCAGGCCAAACAATAGGCCTGAGCAAGTGCCAGACCTTGACTATCTCAGATTTCTATGAAGGGAAACTGGAATGGTCAGGGTTTTGGTTTAGATTCTTCTAGCAAAATGAGTTCAATAACACAAGATTCACCCTCCCGTCCTTCTTGCGCCCCCTTCTACCTCTGGGGAGGCTGAAACCAATTGGTCCCTTTTTCTCTTTGGTAGGCATGATTCTGCCCTTGGGAATGCAGCAGCCCTTGCTCAGTTACTATGGGAACCTTATTGGCATGGCAACAAGGCTGCCATGTGAGAGGCAGTAGCTATGTGAGCAGTGAGGTGGGGGGGTTGGGACAGCAGTAGAGTGGAGGAGGGAAGCTGCCATCCAGCTGAGGAAAAAGGAAGAGGAGAGATGGCCAGCTGGTCCCTTATCTCTCCGGATGGCCCCTATGAGGAGCCCTGGTGAGTTCAACTCTGTGAAAACCTCTCCCAGCTCTTTCCCCCAGGACAGAATCAGCAGAGGGGAGGAATATAGACCAATGGTCGTTTTTTTTTTTGTTTGTTTTTTTATTTGGTTTTTCCCCCATCATAAGTCACTGGGAAGGGCACAACAACAGTGGGAAAGCTTTGTTAGGCTAGCAACAGAGTCTTGGGGCTATGAGGGAAAAAGGACTGAGAAAATGTGGTGGATTTTGACATTAAGTTTAAATTATTATCAAAACCAGATAATTTAATCCTTTCTGTTTGATTGTCTCTGCTTTTTGAAACCAATGCCTAGGGTGGAGAATGAAGTGCCTTGACAAAAACTGGTTAACACCTGAAACAAAAAAGCAAATCTTTAAAGCAGGATAGTGAGATTGAAGGAGTAGCCAGAGGTGCTGGGGAGAAAGCCAGCCAGGGCAGCTGATGAAGAAATGTGAGTGTTTAGCTAGTACCCTTAGAATTTATGCACTGACTCAACTCCTCTGCGAGACAGGGAGCTGAGGAGGCTCCCACTACCTCTGGATCCAAAGTACTGACCTTGATGTGCTTCATTTGGGAGGCTGTATTGGAAATGAATAGTTTTTAAATATCATAGACTGTTAGAACTAGAAAAGAGCTTGTAGATCATCTTGATTTACTGATGAAGAGAATGAGGCTTAGAAAGGTTGGTCTGTCCAAGATCACATAGGAGCAGAAGAGGTGCTTGAGTCCTCCTGTCCTGACTCCCAGTTCATTGATTTTTTTCCATTCTGCCATTGT
Source organism: Pseudocheirus occidentalis (assembly GCA_028646575.1). NCBI lineage: Eukaryota > Metazoa > Chordata > Mammalia > Diprotodontia > Pseudocheiridae > Pseudocheirus > Pseudocheirus occidentalis. The sequence goes on along the minus strand of CM053596.1, from coordinate 130,510,245 downwards.
TTCTTCGGGGCATACCAAATTTTATTGTAGAGATAGATTTTGGAAGTATAGAACCTAGAGTAAGCAACTGTCTTCCAAGTCACAGGGTTCTTTATATAATGCAGGTGGTTAAGGGGATGTAGCATGATGAAGTTAAAACTGTACTGGGTTTGGCATCAAAGGCCCTAGGTGTAAATCCTATCTCTGCTACTAATATCTGTTTGATTTGGGTAAAGTCATTCACTGCTCTAGGCCTCAGACTCCTCAGTTTTAAAATGATGGCATTGACTAGGCAACTTCGAAGGTCCCTTCCAGCTCAAAATCTGATTCCAAGGAAGTGACAAATATGAAAAAGATTCTAAGTTCAAATATAATCAGGTTCTAGGTTCTTAGAGAATAAACCAGAGAGACCACAGTAAACTCTTGAGAATCTTTTTATGGAAATGCATTGTCACCTTGATGTGTGTGATGCAATCTGCTGACTGGGTAAAAGTATGCTGGTTTTGTGGATAGAATTGCTTTTTGATTTTCATAACAGTGTTTGTGTGTGTGTGTGTGTGAATGTTTTAGACTAGACCTATAATTTCATTTTTTTAGGAAACTCTATCATTGTAGATAAGCATTTGCTCTGCAACTTGAAAGTGTTAGAGAATTGTCTAAGGTACAGAGTTTAATTGACTTACACATATTAGAGGCAGGACTGGAGCCCTGCCCACTATTCCATGTTTCCCTTCTATGCTTATTTTAAATATTATTTTATTTTTTAATTAATAAGCATTTATTGTCTCTTCTTCACATTAGCCTCCATCCCTGTATCCCCATGTGGGGAAAAAATCCAAAGACTTTGTAAACAGTATGTATAGTCAAATAAAACAAATTCCCATGTTAGCTGTGTCTAAAAATATATATCTCATTCTGCACCTGGAGTATGTCACTTCTCTGTCAGGAAGTAGGAAGTTTGCTTCGTTGTTAGTACTCTGGATTTATGGTTTGTTATTGCATTGATCAGAGATAAGTCTTTCAAAGTTGTCTTTACATTATTGTTGTTATTGCATAAATTCTCCTGGTTCCACTTACTTCACTCTGTATCAGTTCATATAATCTTCCAGGTTTCACTGAAACCATCCTTTTTGTCTTTTCTAATGGTACAGTAGTACTCCTTCATATTCATATACCATAATTTGTTCATCTTTTCCTTAATTGATAGGCACCCCTTATTTTCCAGTTCTTTGTCAATACAAAAAGACCATATATAAATATTTTTGTATTTGATTTCCAAAATGGCTAGATGATTGACAGCTTTATTGATAGTGTATCAGTTTACCTACTTTTTTGTAGCCCCTCCTCATTTTTTTGCAGCCCCCTATCATTTTCCTCTTTTGTCATCTTTGCCAATCAAATGGGTGTGTGATAGAACCTCAGAGCTGCTTTAATTTGCACTTCTCTAACTGTTAATAATTTGGAGCATTTTTTAATATAACTGTCAATAACTTGGATTTCTTCCTTCTAAAACTGTTTATATCCTTAGACCATCAATTAGGGAACAGCTCTTAGTCTATAAATTTGAATCACTTCCTCACGTATCTTGTATCTTTACTAGAGAAACTTGCTGAAGATGCCCATCTTTACACAATCCTTCCAATATTGATCATTCCCACCCATCTTTTGTCATCTTTGCCAACTGACCAAAAATTCGGTTATTTTTATTTGCACTTTTCTTTTTATTAGTGAATCAGAGCATTCTATCATATGATTAGTAGCTTGTAATTCTTCTTTTGAAAATTGTTCATATTTTTAGAACACTTGTGCATTAAGGAATGGCTTTTAGTCTTATATATTTTTGTTACTTGTCTATTGTTGGATATCAGACCCCTTATCAGAGATATTTGATTATAAAGATTTTTTTTCCCCAGGCTACCTCTTTCCTTCTTATCCTTGTTGCATTAATTTTGTTCATGCAAAAGCTTTATATTTCACTCAGATTAAAAGCAAGCAAACTTTTCCTTTCAAATCTACAAATAATTAGACCTTCTTTGAAATGTTCATACATACAAGTAAATTTTGAACTAGGTTCCTCTTTTGTGTAAAACACATTATCTTCTATTCAGTAAAGAGCCTAGGATTACTTCTAAGAGGTAACAAACAAAAAACAATTAGTCACTCTCCTGAGGACCCATAAAAGACTGAGTTTGCCTGTTAGAGTCAGTCTAGACTGTTCGCAGCTATGTAGAGACCCCTTTCCCTTCATAGCTTATAGACTCTGAGTTCACTCTCCCAACTCCTCACTCAGAGGTCAGCCGGCTACATTTCTTCTCAGGGTTCTAGCGATACCCCTTGACAGGCTGGGGATAGTTGTCTAGGACTATTCTTCCTTCTATCAGTTGTTTTCCCCCAATATATCTCTCCAGTGTCACTCTCCAGTGTCACCTAACTAGATAATTTCTCCTCAATATCGATCAATCAATTAACATCACTTAATTTTTACAAAGGGATGTTTATTAAGAAAGTTTAGTACAAACTGAAGTACAGCCATTTCTGAAACTGGAGGCCTACTCTCTTCCACCATCTCATTTCCAGGAGAAAGTGGACTATGGCTATCAATGGTTATCAATCATTTCTGCTTTACTTCTGGGTGAGGCATAGGTAGGGGAGCAGTTGTTCCCTGCTAGCAGGATTCATGTCTCAGCTGCTGCATTGATTTGCCATTGGACTGTGTCAAGCTGGTTTCTCCTTAGGGGTATCTCATCATTTGACTCGGCTATTGTGGCTATTGGCAGACTTTGCTATAGACCCTAGTTGCTGGACCTCTGGTGATGTTTCTGATCTTTCAAAACTTATAAGGTCACAACCAGGTCCGTCTTGTCTCTAATACTCATTCACCTAAGATTAGGAAAGAACACAACACAATCAAAAAACATTTATTAAGCAACTACTTTGATAAATGCTAGACAGAGACAGAAGAAACAGAGTTGGCAACACATATTCATGGCTATATGGTGCCTAGGATGGGAGGTCAGACAGCTGTTGGTAGCAAGCCACTGTTACCACTGCTATTACCTTTCCCTGCACCCAGATGCTTATAGCATTTCTTCCTTCTCACTTGAAAGCTAACTAGAAGGAAGACAATCCTTCTCTTTAAGTCTTTTTTCACTTTTTTCACTAAGCTGTATTCTACTACCTGTACTCAGTTAAAAGTCTTTTCATCACAATGTAGTAAATTAGCAAAAAGCAGTCTGATGATACCTGTATGCTCTCATTCTGGGAAAGGAAGAGCCTCTCCATCATGCACTTGTGGAAGTAGACTCACCCCACTTCCATGTGAATGTGCAGCACAAAGAGAATATTGTGCATGTTCCTGAGGACTGGAATCTTCATTGGCCAATCATAACCAGAGGTGATGAGAGATGATCTTCTCTCCTATCTCACCCTCATTAGCAACAGTGTGTTACAGGTAGAGCTACTCACACAGTCAGAGATATTGTATCCCTCAAGGAGCAGTCACGTACTCTCCAATCATGCACAGAGAGAAGCAATATTTAAGTAGCTTTAAGAAGCAGGACCTCTGACAACAAAGGGGATGCCATGGACTCGAGAGAGAATGAGCTGTGCCATTGAAAGTGGAGCTGCAGAGAGATGCAAACTGTGGAAACTTAGCTGGGCAAATTTCTCAGCAGAGACTTCAGGACAAGAGAAAAGATATTGAGATCATACAATACCAGAGGCCTAGGTTGCCTTGGTCCCATAAGCTTTCCTATACATGTACCTAACCATTATTGAGTCTATCATTGAACTCAAAATATGTTGCCACTCTTTCTACTGATGCTTGTTTATATTTTTTAGAAAATGCAACTCCAGGTTCACAGGAAAAATCTTTTATAGTTATTTTTCATGCTGTACTGTCTTTATAAATGTCTTTGCTTTGAGCTCATCATGTCTCTTAACTGACTGGTACAAGGAAGCACACCCGAGGTGACTTGTGAACTATAGTGTTAGGAGTACAGGAGTTCCCTGTGAACCTGGGAGTAGTAGTTGCTCTCTGGGGGCCCACCCATTGAGTACAAGTGAAAGTTGAATGAGTGACCCAGAAATGGTACTATACCTGTTTAAAAAGGAGAGACAAAAGAGATGTTGGGCTTTTTAGAAATTTCCAAGAGTTCCGAGTTTTCTTGTTTTAGCTGTATTCATTGACTTTTTTCTACTACGGCTATTTTTTTTTTCTTTTTTGCTTTTTGGAGGGCAGTTGGGGTTAAGTGACTTGGCTAATTTTTTTTTTGTGTGTTAAGTGTCTGAGGCCAGATTTGAACTCAGGTACTCCTGACTCTAGGGCCAGTGCTCTATTCACTGCGCCACCTAGCCACCCCTAACTATGGCTATTTCTAAAACAGCTCTTATAGTCATATGAAGCCTCATCTTTCCCTTACATGTTCCAGTGCTCTGATTAATCTCTCATCTCTGATGGTTTCCATCCTTCCAGCTCTCAGAAATACCAATAAAATAACAACAAAAACAACAATAGCAGCAGCAATAATAATAATATATAATAATAATATATGTATTATTATATAATTAATTATATATTATATAATATTATATATTATTAATTATATATTATATGTAATTATATAATAATAATCAGTGGTAGACAAGAGTCCTGGGCAGAGATTCTTGACCTTCTTGTGACTTTAATCTCTTTGGCAGCTTGCTGAAACTATGGACCCCTTCTCAGAATAATGTTTTTGAATACATAAAATTAAATATATAGTATTATGAAGGATAACTATTCTAGTGAAATAAATTATCAAAATATTTTTTAAAAACAGGTTAAAAACAGAGATTCCAGGTTAGGAATCTCTATAGGTTTGTACTCTGGTTTAGATGTTTACTAATAGTATTACCTTAGGCAAGTTGCTCTAATCTCTGAGGCTCAGTTTCCTCATCTGTAAAAGGAAAATAATGATACTTTCACTACTTCTCAAGATTGTTATGAAAAAATTTCAGCAGAGTGAAGGGGCACAGAACTAAACATCACAAGAGAAAGGAATTTTTGTGCCATATACCATACCCATGGCAAGCTGCATAAAAGGTGCTCTCACTTGATAAGGAGCCATAGAGGATACCACTCAGTAAAGGATATAAAGACCGCTCAGGAGATTGTGGTGGAGGAGGAGCTAATCCCAGAGAAGTGAAGAATGTCAAGTACTAAATTTCACAACATCTAAATTTGTTGCCCAGAGGAAACTTTCCGTTCTCCCTGCCCAGGTTATGGCTCTGTTCAACGTTTTTAATTTTCAGGGTAGAAAGGCTGCAACAATTCAGGATGTCTTCCTTGAAGAGAGGAAAGAGAAGAGCTATAGTTCAGATGCCCCGTTGTCAGTGTCTTTGGGATTAGAAGATCATGGCAAAAATGGCTTTTTTCAGGCTACAACAGCATAATGAAATAAAAACTAACCTTAGCCTTTTCTTCTTCCCATTTCTGACTCACCAAATCTATTTAAATGAGTCCCCCAAAAAGGGCTAAAAAGCAAGGAGTTTGGAGAAAAGGATCAGAACTTTCATTGGCAAATGGTGTAGTCATGTGAACTGACTGTTCCAAGAATAACAAAATCATAACCTAGAAATGGACATGACGCTAAATAAGTGTCATGTGCTCCCTTCTCCAGTTAGCTACCTTTATTCCTACCTTTGAAAGCACTGATCCAGTCACTCTGGAGTCTTTTGGGTATGTCAGTAGGTTGGAAGAAGTGGGAATGACAAGGCATGACAACTACCTCTTCATGTTAGTCTTCTTCTTATCGATACCCATACTCTGAATCTATCCATGTAGGACAGTACAAGTTGACAAATCACTTGATACTACATTATAACCTTTCAATTCCTCCATATTTATTTCCCATAACCTACTCCTACAACGCCACCTCAGCAACACACAGAATGATTATACTCTTGATCTTTCCATCAAACCCAGCTCTTTGACTCCTATGTTCATGAACAGTGAAATCCCTTTATCTGCTCATATTCTGTTATCATTCCAAGGTAGTCTCTGCCTTTCATTCTTTTAACCTGTCCTTCATCTCCAGTATGATGTCCATTCCCTCCACCCTTGAATTCTTTCCCCAGCCAACATCCCTGCACAGGCTACACTTCCTTTTCTTACTCCTTTGGACCCATTGGTGAACCAGTTCAATTCTACACTGTTCTCTTCTTTAGAGTATTTTGCCTCCTTCTCCTGTTGCTGATCTTGTCCTACCAAGCTTCAGATTTGGATTACTCTCACAATCTACTTGCCTTTTCTCCTGGGTCATCTCCAGTCATCCTAATCTATATCTTGCCACTGGACCCATATGGCTCCACAGGAGAGAGTGAGGCTGGTCAGACTTTGCACAGCCCTCCCTCACTTAAATTCAATTCACTTGCAAATCATGGCATCACCTTCATGATGTCATGGTCCTCTTCAAGAAAGAAGGAAAAACAAACACTTGTGAGTAGTAGTAAGTGCCCTACTGGGGACCCAACTGGCCAGGTCCAGCTGGGCAATGCACCTCCTTCCTTCTTTCCTTCCTTGCTTTCTTCCTTTCTTCCTTGCTTCTTTCTTTCCTTTTCTCTCTTCCTCCCTTCCTCCTTCTCTCCTCTCCCTCCCTACACTTCCTGTGTCCATATAGGGTATCATACTCTTATCTGCAGGTGCTCTGCCCAAAGGAATATACATTTTGAACTCTGAAACTTCACAAGATATCTTGGGGTTTACCAATGCTTTTGATTCATAAGCTCTCTGTCTGGAGGTAGATAGCATGTTTCATCACTGAGTCATCTGTAATTGTGGTTGGTCATTGTGCTGATCAAGTTCTTAAGTTTTTCAAAGTTGATTATCTTTACAATATTGTTATTATTGTAGAAATATTTTTCCTGGTTCTGCATACCTCACTTAACATCAGCTCATACAGGCTTTTCTGAAACCATCCCCTTCATCATTTTTATCATAATTTATAATGTATATATTATTTATATGTATAAATTTTATATACACATATATAACATTTATCATCATTTTAGCATAATAATATTCCATCAGATTTATTTGCTATAATTTATCCAACAGTTCTCCAGTGGATGGGCATTCCCTCACTTTCCAATTTTTTGCCACCACCAAAAGAACTACTAGACACACACACACACACACATACACACACACACACATACACACACACACGACTCCTTTCCCCCTTTAAAAAAATCTACTAGATATAGCAGTGGTGTTCCTGGGTCAAAGGATATGCAGTTTTATTGCTTTTTGGGCATAGCTCCAGTTGCTTTCCAGAATGGTCGAACTAGTTCATAGCTCCATCAACAGTGCATTAGTGTGCCTATTTTCCCATAAGCCCTCTAGCATTCTTCATTTTTATTTTTTGCCATTTTAGTCAATATGATGGGTGTGAAACAACCTCAGAGTTGTTTTAATGTGTATTTCTCTAATTATTAGGATTCAGAGTATTCTCTTTTCATATGGCTATTGACAGGTTGGATTTCTTCCTCTGAAAACTGCCTATTCATATCTTTGACCATTTATCAATTGGAGAATGGCTCTTATTCTTATAAAATTGATAATTTCCCTATGAAGTGAGCATTACAGACTTTACAATTACTTCTGGCTATGAGGGACTGATTTATGGTCAACTCATGAAATTGCATGTTCCTGCTGTGGCAACAGAAATTCATTCACATTCCTGCTGGAAGTGCTCTCAGGTATAAAGTAATTACCTACAAGCTAGTTAGACGATGGCAAAGAAGTTTCAGATTTCATGGAATTTGCTATTTCCCCTGTGGAAAGAAATCAGTGAGGTTAATCAACCCTGGAGATTAGAGATGGGAAGGAATATAGATCTGAATTAAATGTTGGTTTGTTTGAAGAGGACTAGAGACAGAAAAAAATCCACAGCAGTCTTCACCTCTTATCTGCAGAGACTGAGTATTTAAGTATTGCTCAGGGCATAACTATGGTACTCAACCAGGTTGCTGAAATTCACATTTGAATTTAAAGACTAAGCCTTTTTGTTAAAGTTTTATTGATGCTTTTGGCTTTTTATAGCAGTCATTTCCTGATATGCACCTCTCCATTCCTCTTCTATGGAACCCTCTTTTTAAAACCAAGAAAACCAATCATATACCACAACAGCTATTCCCCAATTGATGGACATTGCCTTAGTTTCCAGTTCTTTGCCACCACAAAAAAAGCTGCTATAAAATTTTTTGTACAAAAGGTCAACACCCCCCTCCATTTTTTTTTTTTTTTTTACTTTTTGGGATACAGAGCTAGTATTGGTATTGCTGTATTGAGGGTTATGCACAATTTTTTAGCCCTTTGGACATAGTTCCAGATTGTTTTCCAGAATGGTTGGATCAGTTCACAACTCAACCAATAATGCATTAGTGTCTCAATTTTCCCATATCCCCTCCAATGTTTATTATTTTCCCTTTATGTCATATTAGCCAACCTAATAGATTTAAGTTGGTACCTCAGAGTTGTTTATTTCATTTCTCTAATCAATAGTGATTTAGAGCATTTTTCATATGACTACAAATAGTTTTGATTACTTTTAACTGTTCTTATGACTGTTTTTATCATTTGACAATTTATCAATTGAGAAATTACTTGTATTCTTATAAATTTGACTCAGTTCTCTATTTATTTAAAAAAAAGAGTTAAAAAAAAGTTTATCAGAGACGTTTGCTGTAGAAATCTTTCCCCAGCTTTCTGCTTTCTTTCTAATCTTAGTTGCATTGGTTTTATTTATGCAAAACCATCTTAATTTAATATAATCAAAATTATCCATTTTATATCTGTAATGCCAAGCAAAGGCAACTTCCAAGGTTTGGATTACCAGCATAGCAAACCCCATTTATTTAGCAAACATTCACAGAACAGAGAAAGTCAAAATACAGTATAACTCATACATTTCACAAGGAAGTTCTCATTCAATCCAGGTATTACTCCACCCCTAGATAGTACATTCATTTAGTCAGTCAAAGTCTCTTCTCAAATGTAGATCAGTTTCCAATCATAAACAAAGTACATTCATTTGGTCAGTCACAGAGCACAAAAAGGCCAAAGGTTTCCCACCCCTGGACTCAAAGTAATTACAATACCATCCATTAACACCAAGCATTTTCTCAAAAGGGAGCAGGAGAACACAAAAGGCTGTCCACCCTTAAGCCATAACGAGGTCAAGATAACATCTTAGCATTGAAAACCCAATGAAAGGTCCTTTTTTCATCTTCACTCAAGGCAACCCCCAGCAATCTCAGTTCCTGGGAAGACAAGGCTCAACAAAGCCATAGCCAGTGTCCTCATCAAGTCACACTCTGCCTGTAGAACAGTCCCAGAACACCTGAAAGTACCAGCAAGAACCCCTTCCAGGATTTCTGTGAACATACAACAACAAAACCCCCCTTCAGGGCTTCTGAACCAACAGCCAGGTTTCAGGACCTCTGCAACAGCAGCACTGTCCACCATCAGGTGAATCTGGAAAAACAACATCAAAACAAACAGACAAAATACTGGCATCACAGCCATGCCTCCTCAGTTCTTGGCAGCTCCAGGTGGCAGTCCTCAAAAGTCCTGGGCAGTTCCAATGGGCTCTCAGCAGTCTCTCTCAGCAACTCAGGCTCCAGGACACTGGATACTACTCTTCCCAAAAGTCCTTCTTCTTTTTTCTCTGGCCTTGAGCTTTCTTTTTAATTCATGGCTCCTCCCAGTTCAGCCATCTCTCTTCACATCAACAAGTCCATCCCACAAGTGGGATTCACAAGCTCTGGGTCTTAACACTCAACCAAAAGCCAAGTCAATTCAGGGGCATCTCCAAATTCCATTACCATCACAATATCCTGTAATACATCTACTCCTGTTTGGTCATAAATTCTTCCCTTATCCAAAGATTTGACAAATAAATTACCCCATGCTCCCTTAATTTGCTTATGGTATCACTCTTTATGTCTAAATGTACTTATTTTGACTTTATCTTGGTATATGGTATAAAAAGTTGGACTATATCTAGTTTCTACCATACTGTTTTCAATTTTTCCAGCATTTTTTGTCAAAGAGTGAGCTCTTGTCCCAAAAGCTTATGTCTTTGAATTTATCACACACAAGATTACTCTGGTCATTTGCTACCATGGATTATGTACCTAATCTATTCCCCTGATCCAGCACTCTATTTCTTAGACAATATCAGACAGTTCTGATGATTACTACTTTATATATAGTTTAAGATCTGGTCCTGCTAGGCTACCTTCCTTAACTTTTTTCCCCATTAATTCCCTTCTTATTACTGATATTTTATTTTTCCAGATAAATTTGGTTCTCATTTTTTCTAGTTCTACAAAATAATTTTTGGAAGTTTGATTTGTATGCAGTGAATAAGTGAATTAATTTAGGTAGACTTATCATTTTTATTACATTGGCTTGGCCTACACATGAGCAATTGATATTTTTCCCATTATTTAAAACTAATTTTAATTGTAAAGTTTTGTAATTATGTTCATACAGTTTCTGGGTTTGTCTTGGCAGATAGACTCCCAAGTATTTTATATTGTCTGCAACTATTTTAAATAGAATTTCTCTTTCTATCTCTTGCTACTGGATTTTATTGGTAATAAACAGAAATGTTGATGATTTATGTGGATTCATTTTATATCCTGCAACTTTTCTAAAGTTGTTAATTAGTTCAACTAGTTTTTTTTAGTTGATTCTCAAGGATTCTCTTAAGTATGTCATCATATCATCTGCAAAGAGCGATAGTTTTGTTTCCTTACTGCCTATTCTAGTTCCTTGCTTTCTTTTTTCTTTTCTTATTTCTATAGCTAGCATTTTAGGTATAATATTGAATAATACTAGTAATAATATGCATTCTTGTGTCACCCCTGATCTTATTGGGAAAGCTACTGGCTTATTCCCATTATAACTAAAGCTTGTTAATGATTTTAGATAGATACTACTTATCATTTTAAGGAAAGTTCCATTTATTCCTGTGCCCTATGGTGTTTTTAATAGGAATGGGTATTATATTTTGTCAAAAGCCTTTTCTGCATCTATTGAAATAATCATATGACTTCTATTGGCTTTTTTTTATTGATATGGTCAATTATGCTGATAGTTTCCCTAATATTGAACCAGTCTTGCATTCCTGGTATGAATTCCACCTTGTCATAGTATATGATCTTGGTGATACATTGTTATAATCTCCTTGCTAGTATTTTGTTTAAATTATTTGCATCAGTACTCATTAGGGAAATTGGTCTATAGTTTTATTTCTCTGTTTTTGCTCTTCTTGGTTTAGGCACTATGTTTATGTCATAAAAAGGAATTTGGTAGGACATTTTCATTGCTTATTTTTCCACATACATAATATAGCAGTAGAGTTAATTATTCTTTAAATGCTTGGTAGAATTCACTTGTGAATTCATCTGGTCCTGGGGATTTTTTCTTAGGGAGTTCATTGATGGCTTGTTCAATTTCTTTTTCTAAGATAGAAACATTTAAATATTCTAATTTCTGTGCCATTAATCTGAGCAATTAATTTTCTTGCAATATTTGTCCATTTAATTTAGATTGTTAGATTTATTGGCATATAGTTGGGCAAAATAGCTCCTAATAATTGCTTTAATTTCCTCTTCATTGGTGGTGAATTTACCCTTTTCATTTTTTTATACAGGTAATTTGGTTTTCTTCTTTATTTTTTTTAAAAATGAAATTAGCCAATAGTTTATTTTTTTCCATAAAACTGTCTCCTAGTTTTATTTATTAGTTCAATGGTTTTCTTACCTTCAATTGTATTAATCTTTCCTTTGATTTTCAGGATTCCAACTTGGTGTTTAATTGGGGACTTTTAATTTGTTCTTTTTCTAGTTTTTTTTAGTTGCATGCCCAGTTCATTGATATACTCTTTTTTTAAAAAAAATCTTATTGATGTAAGCAATTCAAGATATAAAATTTCCTCTAAGTTCTCTGTTGGCTATATCTTATAAATATTGGTATGTTTTCTCATTGTTGTTATTCTCTTTAATGAAATTATTGTTTGTTTTTATGATTTCTTCTCTTGACCCACTCATTCTTTAGGATAAGATTATTTAGTTTCCAATTAATTTTTATTCTGTCTTTCCATGACCCCTTGTAGAATGTAATTTTTAATTGTATTATGATCTGAAAATGATGCATTTAATTTCTGCTTTTCTGCATTTGATTGTCTTAATACATAGTCAGTTTTTTTGTACCAATGTATCACTTAGAAAAAGTTTTCTCCAGAGATCTATCATATCTGACTTTTCTAAAATTCTGTTTACCTCCCTAACTTCTTTCTTGTTTATTTTGTGGTTAGATTTATCTAGTTGTAACTCATTTAGCTTCTCCTTTAAGAATTTGCATGCCATATCACAGTGGTTCTCAATCTTCTTAATGCCATGACTCTTTAATACAGTTCCTCATGTTGTGGTGACCCTCAACCATAAAATTATTTTCATTGCTTCTTCATAACTGTAATTTTGCTACTGTTATGAATTGTAATGTAAATACATGATATGCAGGATGTATTTTCATTGTTACAAATTGAACATAACCCACAGGTTAGGAACCATTGCCATATCATTTGGTGTATGTATGTTTAGTATTGAGATTACTTCATTGTCTATGGTAACCTTTATCAAAATGTTGTTTCCATTCTTATTTCTTTTAATTATATCTATTTTGTTTTTGCTTTGTTTGAGATTATTATTGCTATTCCTGGTTTTTGTTTTTGTTTTTAGTTCCACTGATACATAATGGAATCTGATCCAGCCCCTTATCTTTATTTTGTGTGTGTCTGTAATGACAAGCAAAGTAGTACTTTGCTGCTTGTTTCAGCTATTTCACTGGGTAGGTGATTCTTAATTATAATCTTAGCTCTCTTATCTTCTAGAATTTCATATTCCAAGCCCTCTGTTCCTTTAATATGGAAACTGCTAAATGCTGTGTAATTCTGACTGTGGCTCTATGACATATGAATTGTTTCTTTTTGGTTGCTTGCAATATTTTTTCCTTGACCTGAAAGCTCTGGAATTTGGTTATGATATTCTGGGAGTTTTCATTTGGGGATCTTTTTCAGGTGGTGGTTGATACATTCTTTCAATTTCTATTTTATCCTCTGTTTCTAGATGAGGGCAGTTTTCCTTGAAAATTTCTTGAAATATGATGTCTAAGCTCTTTTTTTGATGAGTTTTTCAGGCAACCCAATAATTCTTAAATTTTCTCTTGATCTGTTTTCCAGGTGAGTTGTTTTTTCCTAACATCTATTTTTTCATTCTTTTGATTTTGTTTTTATTGCTTCATAATATCTCATGAACAAGTTTCCACTTGCCCAGTTCTTTTTTTTTTTAAATTTTAATTTATTTTCTTGGTTATATCATTCATTTCCACAAGGTTTTGAGTTGCAAATTTTCTGCCCTTTTTGTCCCTACCCCCCAGCCCAGAACATTGATCCCACTGTAAGACCCCTCCCACAAACT
>CM053596.1:130465067-130496236 GCA_028646575.1 Pseudocheirus occidentalis | reverse complement strand
TCATTTCTCTTGCATTTAAACATGTGCAAAGTGCTTTATATATCTCTTGTCTTATTTGAGCCTCACAATGATGATTTTAAAGCAGGGACCTCAATTTCAAGTCTTGTCTGTCACTTATTTGTTATGTGACCAATGACAAATGACTTTTTAAAGTCTTCGTTTTATTATCTACAAGACTGAGATAATGCTAACACACTATGGACCTCAAAGGACGGTTATGAGGAAAACGCTGTATACTAAAAAGTGCTACGCTAATGTGAGTTAACATTAGTCATCTTTTTCTCAGCCCCTCAGGTACAGGAAAACCTTCAGGCTAGAAAAACAGAAATTTAGTGTGATGCTCAGTAGAGAATCCTGGGAAAGGAGAAGGCCCAGGAGTTAGTTTTCCACTCACACTCAACAAGGAAGAAGAAGCTGATGATGCCCATGACAGCGATGACAATACCAGGCACGATGAAGGACAGGCCCCAAGCTGAATCCACAAAGACACCTGCAATCAGGGAGCCTAGTATGTTGCCCACAGATGTGTGGGAATTCCAGATACCCATGATAAATCCACGCCTAGAGATGGAAGGAAGAAGAAGGAGGAGAGAAGAGGTCGAAAGGTTAGCAGCCTAGCCCTAAGTCAAGGAACTAATTGAGAATGTCATGAGGTATATCTCATCTGATGAGCTCAAAGCACCTCATCACCAAAGGGGCAACTGAGGCTGTAAGCAAGGAAGGGAACTGACCTATGTCACCTGGTCAGGTAGGAAGAGAATTGAAGGATCTTAATACCTTCCAGATGAGTTCTCCTCCTATTCAGTCCCACAGCCCTGGAGTCCCAAATGCAATTACTCAACCATCCTTCACCAGTGAAATCTTCCACCAGTGAAATCCATACCCACGGCTTGGGTATTTTCTCTCTCTTCTTCTAAGCACCTTCCAGTTCCCTTCCCCCCTATTCCTCCTTCTCCCCTCCCCCATGCCTGTACTCACTTTCCCTTCCCAAACCAGTTACCAACACAGGTCATCACCGAGGGCCAGCCTGTGGTCTGTGCCAGTCCATTCAAGATCTAGAGGAAAATAAGAGTTAAGGGAACATGTATGATGAGCACAGAGACAGATTAACTTCATGGGTCTGGAGCTGAAAAGCAGGGAGGGAACAAGAAGCTGGGAATGAAGTTCTACCCATACTGCTCAAAGATCATACACAAACTCTTCACAGGGCTAAAAGCAAAGAAAATAAAACAAAATGTTCTTCTTTTCCTATATCCTCCCAACTAGTGATGAAAGAGCAAAAAAGACAGGTTTGGGGTTAGAGGAATGGGAACAGGGATGAAGGAAGAATTGGGTCAGGAAAATAAATCTAAAAAGGGGAAGGGAAGCTGTACCTGGACAAGCACATAGTACCACAGTTGGTGAATATTCCAATAATAACCCAGGCCAAAGAGCACAGTAAAAATCCCACTCAGCAGCATCCCAGCAAACAGGTAATAGCGGACGGGAAATCTCTCCCCAAAAATTCCACTGAAGAAAATGAAGAACAGTCATAGCCCAGACCTGCCACCCAAGCCACAACTCATACATGGTCTCCTCCCTAGCTCCACCTAGCATTAAAATAAATGTTTCCTAAGGAATTTGGAGGTCTAGGTTGTAACAAAAGGAGGACTCCCCTCCACATTTTCATCCAGATGGAAAATGATCATTCAAGGGCAACCAGTAAAGGAGAAGCCAGAAAGGAGGCAGTCTGATGTAGCAAAGGGGCAACTCTACCTGTTTGCCTAGAGATTAAAAATCAGTGATCAAAGGCAGCCTTGAAAGGGAAAAACAAGTTATAAATAGGCAGCCGGTGGGAAGAAGGTAAGGAAGAGCCCTATGTCTAGGGTATTTTGTCTGTGGAGAATATTAAGTATTGATCTGCATATATTTGGCCTTTGCATTAACTAAGCCACCTCCTTCCCCATCTTCCTGGAGCATCCTTAAATAAAGGCATGAGTACTAACAAAGATACTTAACTCAAGAAAAATTATACTGATTTATTCTATGCCAGGGATGGCTCTGTTTCTCCCTTAATACCTGATGAACATGCCAATAGCATAGGCAATCAGAAAAGCATCGTCCACACCCCCCAGCAGTTCCTTGTAGTTGTCCTGATCTGGAAACAAATGAAAAAGATGCCTCGTTAATCAGACTGCCACAGGATGGGCAGCCTCTCTCAACTCTCCCAGTTACCACTACATGTTTATTAATCAAACACTGTATATGCCAGATACATATAGGTCTAAATCAAAGATTTAAATCCCTATCTTCAAGGAACTTACATTCTGTCCTGAGAGACAAAGAGCGTGCGTGCACGCGTGTGTGTGTGAGAGACAGAGAGGGAGAGAGAGAGAGAGAGAATGAATACAGTGTGATTTTGAAAAGAAAGCAATAGTATCTAGAGGAGTGTCAGGAAAAGTCTCCTATAGAAAGCAGAACTTCAGCTCAGCCTTGAAGAAAATGAGCAATTCTGAGAAATGATGGTGAGGAGGATACGCACTTCAGTCATGGGTATAGATGCAGAGATGGAAGATAAAGTACCTTGAATGAGAAATAGCTAGAAGGCCAATTTAGCTGCACTGCAGTGTTCACAGAGTAAGCTATAAAGGTAAGTCGGGGAACTTTAAATGCCAAACAGAGGAATTTATATTTGATCCTGGAGCAAATAGGGAATCACTGCAGTTTATTGAGTAGAAGTGACATGGTCATGCCTGCCCTTTACAAAAACAAGTTTGGCAATTGTGTGAAAGATGTATTGGACAAAGAAGGTCCCTGAGGCCAAGAGACCAACTAGAAGACTACTGTAGTAGTTCACGCAAAGGGTAATGTGGGCCACAACTGGGGTGGCTTTGTGAGCAAGGAGAAGGTAATATATGTCAAAGATTTGGTAAATGAGAGGCTGTGTAGGAGTGAAAGTGAGGAGTTATGGTTGACATTGAGTTTGGAGAAGGATGGTGGTGACCTGGACAGAAATGGCAGGAGGGTGGAAGGGGGTGTTAGAGGGAAGAGAATGAGTTCTATTTTGGATAATTTGATTTGAGATAGCTACAAGACATCCAGTTAGAAATGTCTGGTGATGCAAGACTAGAGATCAAAAGAAAGACTAGGCCTGGATATAGGTCTTAGAGTCATAAGCGTAGAGATAGTAATTAAATCTATATAAGCTGGTGAGGTTGCCAAGACAGAATATAGTCAGAGATGAAAAGAGGGCCCAGAACACCCATAGTTAGGGGACACATTGTAGATGAGAGGCCAGCAAAGGAGACTGAGGAGTAGTCACACAGGTAGCAAGAAAACCAAGAAAGAGGAGTATCATAACCCAGAGAAGAGAGAGCAACAATAAGTATCATGATGCAGAAAGTTCAAAAAGGATGAGGACTGGAAGAAATATAAGATATGGCAAGCAATACAATGCATACTACATACATACATACATACATACAGGACACAGTGGTCAGTGCTGGGAAACAACACAAAGTTAAGGTAAGACATATCCTTGTCTTCTAACACTTACAGTTGAATAGAGAAATAAGACACAGATTAAATTTAATAACATCTTACTTGATAAGTGCATTGGACAGGTACCAAACAAAGTACTAAGTCTCATCCCTTTCTCTTCCCAAAGGGGCCAGTCATCACAACCCCCATCCACTCCTCTTAAGGCAGAGTTTGGGGTAGAGGGCAGAAAACAAAGAGCAGAAAGATGGGGTCAGGCTCTTACCAAATGGAGCCCAGCTACACCACGTGGTACTGTTGGAGTTGTTGTTGGGATTTTCTAGCTCTGAACAGTTTCGATGCAGTCGACTCTGAGGAAGCAAAGGATTAGCCTGAGAGTCACCCCCAGTGATAGAGAGGCCCAGCAGCAGCAGAACGCTGAGCGTCCTTCATCTCCAAGATCTAATCCCACCCAGTCAGATTCTCTAGCCTAACCCAGACTCAAAACATACTGCCCTCCTCCCTGCTCCCAAAGCCTCACAAGCCTTCCTGGTCTCTTGTGCCTATACTACTCTGACTGATACCTCATGTAAAGTATATGCACGTGAAAAATGAGGCAAGGGGAGCTGTGAAGAAGGGGACCCAGGGTGAAGTAGAGGAGTCACTTCCCTTCTCAAGGACACTGCAAGAAGAAAACACATGCCAGATGTCTGAGAATGGGACTCTGGGAGCACATCCTGCTAACCAAGGGTATTCCCAGCACAGGACTGGTTCCTCCCTCAAATCACTCTAGTCCTTACCCTGGCTTTTCCCGAATCTCACCTTGACAACACTGATCGGCTTCCTAGACATGTGGTAACAGCTGTAAATGAGAAAGGTGAGCAGCAGAATAAGGCCCCGGTACCTGTAACAGAATGGGACAGGCATCTTAATCAACAGTAAGCAGTTGTAGTTGGCAGCACCAATCCACCAGAATCTGCAAGGCCAGGAATGGGCCTTAACATGGGCAATACACACAATTCCAGTCTCTAGTCATATCCTAGGGTTTGTAACATGGTTCCTCAGAGAGCTACTTGGTCTAGAAATTCACAGAAGCAAAGCAAATCTAGGAATACTGAGCTGGAACTCAAAAAGGCAAGAAGGGAGACAAAGTTTATTCCCACCTCCAGAAGTGGAACTCAAGAGTTAGGCAGGGACTAATGTCAGGGAAAAAGACCAAGATGGTGGCACAGAAGCAGGAAAACTCTGTAGGCTCCCCCTATAATCACCTCAAATACCTATAAAATATGACTCTAAACAAATTTTAGAGCCACAGAACCCACAAAGTGATAGAGAGAAACAAATCTCACACTGAAGGTAGCCCAGCAGGTCTGCAGGAAGGGTTCATCTCAGCATGCTAAGAGCCAAGCCGAACCCTACGTGAGCCTGTGGTTTTAGCCCCAAGGCAACCCCAACCAGCAGCTACAGTGGATTTCCAGAGAGTGAATCAACAGCAGCACTGGCAGTTTCCAGAATTATCAACCCATAAATGCCAAAGACAAAGTAAAAGGTCAGTGGAACTCTGCTGGATCTGGAGGGGGTGGAGGCATAGTCTGCCCTCTGCTTCTGGAGCAAGGCGGAAGCAGTGGACCTGCAGCCGCCTCTATGCAGCTGCTTCAGAGCTCCCGGCCTACGGATTGTAAGGGGGGGCCAAGCGACCATTCAGAGGCTAAATGCTCTTGACTTAATCTGCCTGGATCTGGATCACAGTCTTGGGTGTTGGTCCTAACGTGTGTGACCACTGAGTCAAAGCTGGTGGGGGCTATAGAGATGGCACCATCCTAATAGCTCTAGCAACTGCAAAAACCCTAGCAATTTGGGACAAAGCTCTCCCCTCTGGAAGCAGAGTTTTATTGTGGCAAAGAACTTAAAAGTCAATTGACTGGCAACATGAGCAAGCAAAGGAAGCAAAGCAAGCATAGCCATCCAACTGTAGATTCCTTTTTTGGGGACAAAAAGGATCAAAGCATGGAAGGGGAGGAAGACAACACAGTCAGAATTCACGCATGAAAAGCTTCCAAGAAAAATATGAACTGGTTACAGGACATGGAGGAGTTCAAGAAGGATTTTGAAAATCAAGTAAGAAAAGTGGAGGAAAAATTGGGAAGAGAAATGAGAATGATGCAAGAAAATCATGAAAAGAGAGCCAACAACCTGACTGAAGAAAAAACACCTTAAAAATAGACTAACTCAAACAGCAAAAGAAGCCCAAAAAGCCAATGAGGAGAAGAATGCCTTAAAAAGTCAAATTTTCCAGATGGAAAAAGAATTTCAAAAGCTCACTGAAGAGAACAATTCCTTCAGAATTAGATTGGGGGCAAATGGAAGCAAATGACTTTATGAGAAATCAAGGTACTATTAAACAGACCCAAAGAAGTGAAAAAATACAAGGCAATGTGAAATATCTCATTGGAAAAACCACTGCCCTGGAAAACAGATCCAGGAGAGACAATTTAAAAATTATTGGGCTACCTGAAAGCCATGATCAAAAAAAAAAAACCATAGAAATCATCCTTCAAGAAATTCTCAAGGAAAATTGCCCTGAAATTTTAGAACCAAAGAGCAAAATAGAAATTGAAAGAATTCACTGATCACCTCTTGGAAAAGATCCCAGAAAGAAAACTAGGAATATTATAGCCAGATTCTGGAGTTCCCAGATCAAAGAGAAAATATTACAAAAAGCCAAGAAGAAACAATTTGAATATTGTGGAAACACAATCAGGATAACAAAGGATCTAGCAGCTTCTGCATTAAGGGATCAAAGGGTTTGAAATATGATATTCCAAAGATCAAAGGAGCTAGGATTAAAACCCAGGTGATTCTTCACCTACCCAGCAAAACTGAGTATAATGTTTTTAACCTAGTCATTTGGTTAAGTGACTTGCCCAAAGTCACAGAGAAAGTAAGTGGCAAAGCTGGGATTTGAACTTAGGGTCTCAGAAATTCAGCACTCTTTCTACTATACTATGTTGTCTCCTTACTCTTCTTTATTCATGCAGAGTTCTCAAGAAACAGGCTCAGAGGAGGAAAGGGTGTCCTGGAATGGGTCAAGTACAGAAAAGTACCAGAGTCCTGCCTAATCCCAACCCAGCCTACATTTGCCTTGCTTTCAAAGACTTTTTCTCTTTCCATCTGTGGTTCACATACCTCACATAAACGAACATTCTCCTAATTGGGTGCACTGACTGGGGATAGAAATCTGCTCAGTTTCCACTGTCACCCTCCTGTTTCATGGCGGGGTCCTCATGGGTAGAATTCAGCTCCTTGGGTCTGAGTCATTGTCTGCTTTCCCGGCAGTGAGAGATCAACAGGAAATCAGAGGAGAATTGGTAGACAGGATACTTCTAATTCCTGATGGATGGTCTGCCCCAAAAAGGAACACTGTCTCCCAGAGCTCACCAGAGAAGGAACATTCTCAAGGACAAGGGGGAAGAAGAAATAACAAGTTTTATAAAAAGCCTTCTCTGACATGAATAAAGTATAGGAGGAAAGAGATGTTCCCTTAGGGTCCCTTTTATGATTATATGAAAACCAGGAGAGAGCCCCTGCCAAAGAAGACCCTTGCAACAAAACTGGGCTCATTGCCCACAATGTTATCAAAAATAGCGAATTGCCAACTTGAAGGAAGGAAAAAGGTATCCCCCCCCAAAAGACCTGTATTACTGCCTGGGGTGTCAGGTCTTCATGATTTCATACTTATCTTACTGTCAACAGAATTTTAAACGCAGCATTCCTGACTAGATGGGTCTTTCCTGGTTCCCACAAGCTACTAGTGTCTTTCCTTCTAAGATTACTTTCCAGATAGTCAGCATGTATCTTGTATGTATCTATTTCTTCACATGTTGTTCCTTCCCATCCTACCCTGCCTACATTATAATATACATTCCTTGAGGGAAAGGACTATTTCTGGTTATTCTTTGTATCCATAGAACAAAGTACCTGACAGGTTCATTGATTGAATTTCTGATCCCTTTTCCACATACTTAAATACTTGAAGTTGTCTCTTCTCATGGCTAAAGGTCCCAGGTTCATTTAACTGATTCTTATATAACATGGGCGCATGACCTTTCACCATCCTAGTTGCCCTACTATGGACATGCTCTTGTTTATTAATATCCTTCAAAAAGTGAGGCCCTAGATAAACAAATTTAATGCAACTAAAATTAAAAGGGAAATAGTTAAGGAAAAAATCTTGGTAATAAGTTTCTCTGATAAATATCTCATTTCTAAAATGTAAGGAACTGAAATTGTTAATACCCTTTGAATTAGTAGGAAAGGACCCACAATATACAAAAGTATTTATAACAGCACTTTCTGTCATAGCAAAGATCTGAAAACAAAGTAGGTGCCCATCAGTTGGGAGAACAGCTGAACAAATTAAGTTATATTAACATAATGGAATATTACTACATCATGAAATAATAAAGGGGAAACTCAGAAAACCATGGGAAGACTTTCATGAATTGAAAAATGGTGAAGTGGGTAGAACAAGAATGATTTATATGACTACCGTAATATAAAGGAAAGCTACTGTGAAAAACTTAAGGATTCTCCTCTATGCAATGACCAATCACAACTCCAGAAGGTTGAAGATAAAGCATACTTCTCACTTCTTTGCAAAGAGGTGATAGACTAGAAGGACCCAGAATGTGCAATGCATTATTAAGCTGTGTCAATATGTACATTTCTTTTACTCAACTGTACCTTTTTGTTAGGACTTTTAACAGAGATGTTATTTTGACACAGAGGTTAATAAAGATATTGAGTTTATGTAAGAAAAAATAGAAATGAGAGGCAAACATTTATTAAGTGCCTACTATGTACTCAGCAGTGCTCTAAGTTCTGTGGATACAAAGAATTAGCAAAACAGTTCTTGTCCTCAAGGAGCTGACACTCTACCAGGGAAGGGAGAACATGCAAACAGCAATGTACAAACAAGATACATACTAGATTAAATGGAAATAACATCAGAGGCAAAACACCAACATTAAGGACTGGGAAAGACTTCCTTCAGAAGGTGGGATTTTAGCTGAAACTTGAAGGAAGCCAAAAGTCAGAGTTGAGGAGGGAGGGAATTCCAGGCATGGGGGATGGGTGACTGAAAGGCAAAGTGAAGAGACAAATGAAGTATCTTGTATAACAATAGGTAGACACTTTAAAACACTTGCTGAATTAAACTAATAACAAAATGTTCTAGACCCCCACCAAATGATACCTGTTCAGTTACTAGAATGGCAATGGTGCCCTCATTCCAGAAGTCCAAGGAAAGGACTCACACTGCCTCCTGCTCACCTTCCTCCAAAGTCCAAGCTGGTCCCCCAAAGGGAATCTGAATGGGATACTTGGCTGGACTCCTTGTGGGGACATAAAAAGGGAAAATGCCGTCCAGTGGTAGAAAGTACATAAGGGAGGTCAAAAGACCTTAAAGAGAGATTTTCTCTCTGCTAACTAGATGTGATATAGCTGATAGTGTAAAAATCAAATGAGAGATTATACTGTATATTTAAGTATTTTTAAAAGTTAAAATAGATGGGTATGGAGTTGGTGGATCACTAACTTGAACTTGTAATAGGCCAAAGCCAATTGGGTGTCTGCACTAAGTCTAGCCCCAGAATGGTGACCTTCCAAGAGTAGAAGTAGGGGAGGAAGCATCAGGCTGTTTAAGGAGGGGCAAACCAGCCCAAACTGGAAACCCAGCTGAGTCAAAGCTTCTATGCCCACTAGCAATGGGATTAGGCTATGAGGGGACTATGGTACCTTCCAGCCTGGGTGAGATAGAGACCAAGTTTGGAAAGAAAAAACATTAAAATACTATACAAATTCATAATCATTCAGTCAATAAACATTTATTAAGTGCCTAAAATGTGCCAGACACTGGGCTATGCACTGTGAATACAAAGAAAGTTAAAGTACAGCAGCTGCTTTTAAGGAGCTCACCTTCTATTGGGACAGACAACATGCAAACTACTATCTATAAACAAGGCATATGCAGGATAATTGGAAATAATCAACAGAGTGGACCGAGTGGCTAGGTGGTGCAGTGAATAGAGCACCAGCCCTGGAGTCAGGAGGGCCTGAGCTCAAATACGGCCTCAGACACTTGACACACTTACTAGCCACGTGACTTTGGACAAGTCACAACCCCAATTGTCCTCAAAAAAGCAAAAAATAATAATAATAATAATCAACAGAGGGAAGGCACAGGCATTAAAGGGCATTAAGACATGCTTCCTGTAGAAGGTGGGACTTGAAGGAAGCCAGGAAAGCCAGGAGGCAGAAAGGAAGAAGGAGAGCATTCCACATGTAGGAGGCAGCCAGTGAAATTGCCCAAAGGGAGGAGATGGAGAGTCTTGTTCAAGAACCACCGAGGAGGCCAGTCTAAGACTGTTTCTTAACATTATCTCAGCTTCATTGTAGTGGATCCAGAAGGGACTTCAGCAGACATCTAGTCTAACCCCTTCATTTTACAAATGAGGAAACTGAGGCCCACATCTACAAAATGAGGTTAGACTCAATGGCCTTGAGGGTCTTACAAGCTCTAAATATATGATCCTATGATACCAGGGATGTTAAGTGACTTGCCCAAGGTCAGACAAGTTAAGTATGAGGTGAACTTGAACCCAGGTTCTCTGACTCCAGAATCTATGTTCTTTCCACTAGCCAATGCAGAAGCTTATCACGTCAGCTCAGATGGGCCTGGAAAATCCTTTCTTCAAAAAAAGACAAATTATATTCATTTCCCCTAAGTTTGTCCCTAACTGAACCTGGACTGAACCTGGACTCACCTTGACCCTTCTAGTGAAGGAGCCTTTGCCCACTTTGATGCATCCCTATTCCTGGGCTATTACTCGTTTCTTATCCTGCATCCTTCTAAGACAATTCAAATGGAAGCGATTCTGTTTCCTGGCATGGTGCTGGAAGACTGTCCAGGTGTCACAGACATACAACAATGAGATCAGCACAATGGCTCTATAGACCTTCAGTTTGGAATTCAGTCGAATACTTCTCCTCTCCCACACTTTTCTTTGGAGACTCCCAACAATGAGCTCATTGGCAGATGGCAATGCATGTGTCAACAACATTATCAATGTGTACATCCCTAGATGCAGGGAGCACAACTACAGTGGGCTGGCCATGATGCTCAAATGCCAAGGGTATGCTGCCTAGAAGACTTTTATGGAGAACTCACACAAGGCAAGCAATCACATGGTAGTCAGAAGAAGCAATACAAGGACACTCTCAAGGTATGTCGTAAGAATTTTGGAATTGATTGTATGACATGGGAGATGCTGGCACAGGGCCACCCAGCAGGGCCTGTCCTCATCAGAGAAGCTGCTGTACTCTATAAGCAAAATAGAACTGAAGTAGCTCAAAAGAAACATGAGATGCTCCAATTTAGATAATCTACTCCAAATGTTCATATGGACTATTTGTGCCTGACCTTTGATAGAGCATTCTGAGCTTGTATTGGTCTGATCAGTTACAGTTAGACACACTGCAACTTGACCCTAACATAGTGATGTCATTTTGGTCCCCTTTGAAAAGAAAAGACAACCAACCAGCTATTTCTACTCCAATATAAGCTATACTGGCAGCCTTAGCGTCTATTATCATCTGTTAGTAAACATTTATTAAGCACATTTATACATATATGCCAAGGAAGACACAAATTTGGATAAGTTCATCATAGAATTTATTGTCTAAGTATGAGCAAAAAACACAAAGACAATTATATTATGCAATAGTACATAAGTATAGTATATAGATGCAAAGCATAATACTACTGGGTTTGACCCTGATATGAATTCTGCTGTTCCTACACTATAGGGAAGACTAGATATTAGTCCCATGCCCCCTCTCCTCAACTCCGGCTGCAACCCCAGTCACCTGGATTTTTTCCTCCTCCATATAGATTATAGACCATGTCTCCTTCCTACATTTCTGATTCCATGCCATCCTTCAGTTCTCCACTAACGCTAAACAGAGTGATCAAAGTCTCTAGCACAGATATCCCACTAAATGCTGGTGTCCTGGTTCCCCATGGCATGACTTCAGGACAGGACTGCCTCTTTTATTCAGCATT
This sequence comes from Pseudocheirus occidentalis, assembly GCA_028646575.1. Classification (NCBI taxonomy): domain Eukaryota; kingdom Metazoa; phylum Chordata; class Mammalia; order Diprotodontia; family Pseudocheiridae; genus Pseudocheirus; species Pseudocheirus occidentalis. The sequence goes on along the minus strand of CM053596.1, from coordinate 130,484,658 downwards.
GCTTAAGGAGCCTTGGCATTCTCTTCTACATCAATCTCTCATAGGAAGCCTGGCAGACTTCTTTCTGGCTGTGTAATGGGAAAACTCCCTAGAAACTTCCCATTTCCAGTACTGTGGACGTTACAACCCCTTCTTCTGGGGACAAAGGACCAAGATGAATACTTTTGACAAATAAGTCTATAATCAGCACTGGCTGACTGATTCATCACCCCCTCAACCTCACCAGGAGCAATATGGACAACTATAAACCTTGATTGTGGGATTTTCAGCTGGTAGGGCTTACTACAACCGTTAGATATGGTCAAAATCAAGTGTTAACAGACCAGTCAAGACTTAGACCCTCTACTAAGAGCAACCCCAGGAATCTGAACACAGTGGTATCCTAAAGTATTTGGGTTAAAATCCTGCTTCTTCCACTTACTGGGTGACCTTAGCAGGGGATTTTAGGTGCTAGTTCAAAACTGAGTTTGTTTAATTTTCAGTGTGACCATTTACACTTGGAAACAGTAAAGGCTACAAATTGGAGGATTTTTTTTTCCATTGTTGATCCTCTACACTTGACTACCACAACCCTAGATTTTTGGCAAGTCACTTTACCTTTCTAGGTAAAGTCTAAACCGCTATCTAGCTCTAAATCCATGATCCTACAATCCTACCACCTACCACCCCCACAAGTGATATCCAAGACAACTTGCAATGTGACCTGAGGCCTCATGATTACACATACTTTATAACTGGGTCTCCAACATTCCCTTTCTGTTCCCTTCAGACTTAGTGTCTGGCCTCATGATTGGTCTCTCCTAGGCTAAAATTTAGAAAGTTTAAAGCTAGAAGAAACTATGGAAATAAGTTCATTCAATTCCATCATTTATGAACATGGAAACTAAGTTCCAAGAAGATAAAGTGACATCCTCCACACACCCCTGGGACTAAGTATTACTGAATAACAAAGTCAGATACAGGTGCAACTTGGCTGTTTACAAATTATAAACTGTTCTAGAAATGGAATCATTTTATCATTCTTCTTAAGACTTTGCACTAGAAATGTTTCTGGAGCTCAGACAAGAAGAATAATCTATCTCAAAGTAACAACCAAGAGAAGAAACCTGGATCCCAGGAGATTAGGGAAAGGAGAAGTGGGAGGGGAGAACTGACTCCATAGCCCTGGGGCCAGTTAAACTGGCTCTCCCTGCTAGATTCCTTAACCACCTTCAGTCACCTGGTCAGCTCCATCAGTATCTCAAATCTTTCTACCTTCCTCAGGGACAGGCTTGCTACAGTCCCCCCAGGCCACATAGCAGCCAGGGATGCCCATGGCACTGGAGAGTCAAGAGACTAGGAACAGCTGCCTCAGATGAGGGCCACTCCTAGAGGGCCTAGCGGCAGAGACTGAGTAGACATGCCCCAGGAAGGGCTATGTATGGCTGCAGCACACTTGGGCCAGAAAGGACTCAGTGACCTGTCCCTAGGTGTATCTGTTGCAGTAGTCAGCAATTCTAGAAACTAGAAAGAAGAAATGTTAGGCTGAGTTCTGATAAAAGCTTTGCCTACTAAGCCCCGGGATCAACCAGAATAGCTTCCTAAAGGGAGGTTTTGGGGGAGCAGGGGGATGGTAAAAATTATAGCACAGACTAGAGTAAACCCTGGAAGACAAGCAGAACCAGTGGCCCGACCTTTAGCTCACCAGTACAATAAAGTGGGAAAAGGAATGAACTCAGAATCTAAATCCAGGCTTTGTGACTCAGGAGCTGAAAGACCTTGGGCAAGTTCTTCTACCTCTCTGGGCCTCAGTTTCCTCATCTCTAAAATGAAAGGGTTGGACTAAATCAGAGGTGGGGAACCTGCAGCTTTGAGGTCACATGTGGCCAGCCCTCCAGATCCTCAAGTATGGCCCAAACTTCATAGAACAAATCCCTAGGGCCTCACTTGAAGACCTAGAGGGCTACATATGACCTCAAGGCTGAAGGTTCCCTACCCCTGGACCAGATTATGTCTAGAGGCTCTTCCAGTTCAAAATCCTAAATTCTCAGAATGATTCTTCTAAAGCCAGGTCAGGCTAGACCAGAACTGGAAAAGTAGCCCTGGTAAAATGTATAGGACGTTTCAGATGATCAGCCCAGAGTATACTCAGTCACCCTTTCTACTCCCTGTCCTATTCCCTACGACACACAGAACCAGGCTACATAGGGAAGGTCACAGGCCTAGCCCTGAACACAGCTGTTCCTAGGAAGGCTACAAATGAAACAAAATCAATTTCAAGATATTAGGTAGGTTCACAGAAAGCAAGGAGAACAACAATAACCGTAACAATAACAACAACAGCTAGAATTTACATAGAGCTTTAATTAGTATTAGTCCCACTTTACAGATGAGCAAATGGAAGCAGGCAGAGGATAAGTGACTTGCCCAGGAGCACATAACTAGTAAATATCTGAGGCAGGATTCAAATTCAGGTTTTCCTAATTCCATCTCCCTGACCTGCACCACCTATATGGAAAAATGTGAAGAAGTAGGAATGATTACTTTGTGTAAAGAAGGAAAGGCAGAGCTGGAGAGAATCTGAACCATAAACTGTCTGTGCCTAAGAAAGAACTGTCATAAAGACGACCAATTATATCCCATTTCCATCCAGGACAGAATGAAAGAACTTTAGCTGAAGTTTCAGTCTGAGGACTGAGTTCAGACACCTGGGAGACAGAGCAGGCAGCACAGAATGGGTGACAAGACTAAGTCCCTAAATCTTCAGATGATCAATCCAGGGCTAGAAGGGACCAAAAAGGAACTCTCATGAGAGATTCACAAGTGGAATGTTCCTTCTGAAGGGCTTTAAAATAAGATAAACCTTCACCTGTCTGGGATAATGGAGGTAGGTGTCTGTCATGAGGCCAGGGGATGGGATAAGATGACTTCTTATGATCCGTTTCAGAATTCTTTGGAAATCCAAGCTCTGAACTCCAACCTTTGGGAGCATCCTCTCCCATTCCAGCCCATACACTGTACTCAAATCCTCCTACCATGGGAAAGTAGAAAATCTGTCAACTCAAAAGGCAGTTAATCAATCAACAAGCATTTATTAAGGACCAACTATGTGCCAGACATTGTGGTAAGAGCTGGGGATACAATGACAGAAATGAAATAGTTCCAGTCCTCAAAGACGGTATTGTAATGGGGGATACAACATGTACAAATATGTACAGAATACACTCAAAATGAATACAAACTAGTCTTAAAAGGAAAAGCACTAACAGCCTAGTTTCGGGTTATATTAAACAAGTTCTACCAAGTCACAGTCTCAGCCTCAGTGGCCTCATCTAAAAAATGGATCTTCACTACATACCCCATAGGACTGCTGTAAAGAAAATATTTTGCTAACCTCAAAGCACAATTTGTTATTGTTCAGTCATGTCTAATTCTTAGTGACCCCATTTAGGGTCTTCTTAGCAAAGATACTGGAGCGATTTACCATTTCCTTCTCCAGTTCTTTTACAGATGAGGAAACTGAGGCAAACAGCCCAGGGTCACACAGCTAGTGTCTGAAGGCAGATTTTAACTCACAAAGATCCACTGCACCATCTAGCTGCCCCCAAAGCACAACAGAAATGTATAGTTATTGTTATCATCACTTTTATAGTTTTCGTCCTAGGAGAAAGCAAGCTCACAAAGACTGGTTCATTTTTGCCTTTTAATCCCACTTCTTAACATGACACCTTGAACACAGTAAGTGCTTAGTTTGCTGAATTTGATTAAAATCCTAAGAGGATTTACATATTCATTCATTCATTCATTCATTATCATTTATTAAGAAACTACTTGATTAGGAGCAAAAGGCCTAAGTCAAAGGAAAATAACATTTCCCTGGGCCTTCCCCTCACCCCAGGCCCGTTCCAATCTCCCTAGCCCTGGGGCTCCTGATCTGTCTCTCTCCAGCAATTTCACTGCCAGCCAAATGCTGCTCAATCCCCTCCCCACTCTCAACATAGAAGAGAACCATCAACTTTCACAACCAAATGAAGATTCCTTTTCCTGTAGGGCCAACATAGCTTTTGGTAAGTGCAGGAGAACAAGGTTTGATTGGACAGGGTACACCACATGGTCAGTCCCCACCCCCTGCTTCCACAACTAGTTGTGAGGCCCCCAGACATTTATGTAAATGAATCTCTATGCGGAGTGGAATAGAAAACAGGAAGCTGGGGTGGGGGAGGAAAGAGAAAATTCAGGAGGCAGCTGATGGAAATTAACTCCATCAATCACAAGAATTGGGGTGTTGGGGATGCTGCCATATCCATAAGCCATAACCCAAGAGCCTTTCCGTCTTTTCATTGTGGAAATCTAGCCAAAAGAAGTCCTATTCCTTACTCTTCAGAGCACCCCATGATTGTGGGAACACCTAGGCCAAGGAAATCTTTTGGGGTTTTTTAGTAGCACTAGCAAGGCCTTATCAATTAGGCAAAGGTGTGTCCTAGAAAGAATGTAAGACTTGGAGTCAAAGGACTGAGGCTTAAATTCCAACTTAACCACTTACTATCTCTGTGACCGAAGGCAACTCACTTAACCTCAGTTTCCTCATCAGTAAAATAAGGGAGTTGGAGCATATGACATCTAGGATTCCTTCTAGTCCTAAAACTATGATCCTGTGATCTTCAAAATGACCACAGAAATCAGAGAGGAAACCAGTATGGCTCTTATCTGGGTCCTCTAAGAAGAAATGAGATTCGGAATTCCGGCTTTCAGAAAACAGATTCATTTACATCAACTGCCCAACCCTGACCTCCTCTGAAGAACGGAGTTCAAATGGGCATTGCCAGCCTCCAGCTATGTCTATTTTACCTTCTTCCCTCTCCCCTTTACTGCTGAATTCAATGAAATTCTTTTTCTTTCCCTCCCAGTCATCTCCCATCTATTATAAACTATCCTCTATAGAGGTACGTTGGGCGAGGCATAGGCCAAAAAAACACACAAATATCAACCACACAGATCTTCAGAGGCATTCCAATCAGCTCATCCCCAGATAATGACTGAGGTGCCACCAATCACCCTGTCTGGGTACTAGGGCTGTCACAGCTGAGACTAGATGCTACCTAACATGGAGACCAAAAACATAAATGATCAGATGATCAGAAACTGTCCCCCTGCCCCAGATAAGCATCATTTACCTCCAAAGGATCACCACATCTCCAGGGAAAATATAACAGGGGAAACTTTGTTGGAAAGAATATTAACTCTGACCTTAAATGCTTCTAATTACTCCTGCATAGAGGAGAATGTTCCACAATCAGATTCCAACTGGGAATATTTCTTTCTAGCTTTACTTCTAACACATCCATAAACTAACCCTACAAACTACACTGAAACTCGACTTCCAAGCTTTTCCTAAACACACCTAGCATTTGCGATCTCAGGGGCTTAGGGAATGCCACTCCCTAGGTCAGCATGGTTACTTGCTTGCATCTTTTTGCAACCCACACCCCTCCAATTTCTCATACCATATTTTCATCTACTAAAATTCTGTTAATCCTTAATAACCCAACTTGAAAGTCAGCAAAGAGAAATGTTCTTTACCTCTTCTGAATTCCCCAGCATAGCTTATACTACTTACTACATTCTCTTTTGTATAGCAGTTATTTAAATGTAAATGTAACTGCCTCAACTAGAAAGTAACTTGGAAGACAGGAACTATGGACATATGCATTTCTTTAACACTTCCCCCATCCTCCTCCTCCTCCTGCACCTCCCCCCTTATGAACAAAGGAAGAAAATGAAGATGAGACTGATACCTAGTATTTATTTAAATAGTTAGGTTTGCAAAGAGTTTTACACATGCTACCTTACCACAAACCGGGTAAGGTAGGTGCTATTCTTATCATGAACTTTACATAGCCTAAATTTTTAGGCTATGAGAAATTAAGGGACTAGCCCAGGATTACACCTGTCTGAGGCAAGATTCAAAGTTAGTTTTTCCTGATTCCAAGTTCAAAACCATCCACTGTGCCACCTAGCTGCCTTTAGCTCCGTATGCCTCCAAATAATTCCTAGGGGACATAAGGGCCAAGAAAACAGGTAGCCCTGGCAAATTTGCTGCTGTTTGTACATAGGAGTGGAGGGGATAGACAAAATGATATGTATTTTGCTTGGAGACTTCGAATTTCCATTTACCCCAGTGCTTCTATATCTTCTTCCTGCCTTAGAAAATTTGATCCCCTAAATGGCTAGGCTCAAGCCTGTTTTTATCTTTCCCCCTTCTGACCTCAAACCTTCCCTTTAGCTCTTCAGCCCTCTTCCAAAGAATTTTTCTTCCCTTCTCAGTGCAACTCTGCCTGCGCCCCTGATAGAATCATTTACCTGGGAGGAAAAGGGGGAAGAAAAAGGGAGTCTGGCACTTCCAGATTTCAAACTATACTATAAAGCAGCAATCTTGAAAAACATTTGGTATTGGCTTAAAAATAAAACATGGATAAAAGAACAGGCTAGACAAGAAAGAATGAGAAACAATGGAATTCAGTAATTTTGTGTTTAATCAACCAACCAACAAACAAACATTAATAACTTAGAAAAGAACTCTATTTGATTTTTTTTAAACTACTGAAAAATGTAGAAAGCAATTTGGGGGAAAAAATAGGCTTAGACCAATAACTTAAAATATATTCTAAAATAAATTACAAATGGTTATGTGAGCTTTTGGAAGTTATTCAAAAATTATACCATAAAAAGAAGAGAAGCAGATCAAATAGCTATATGGGTAGGACAAGCATTTTTAACCAAACAAGGGATAAAGGCCAAGATAAATAACAAATTGACAAAGATAAAATAGATCACTGATTATATGAACTTGAAAAGCTTCTACACTAAATTTGAACCTAAAATAAGAAGGGGAGCAAATGGAAAAAGAAAAAAAAAAAAGACTTCACGTCACATTTCTCAAAAGGCTGGATATCCAAGATACATAGACAACAGATTATAACTAAGCCCAAACACTTTTCCCCCAGGATATTAGTGGCCAAAGACAGGAACAAACAGTTCTCAGAAGAAATGTGAACTATTGGCAACCATAGGAAAGAATGTTCCAGATAACCAACAATAAGAGAAATACACATCAAAGCCACCCCAGGGCTTCACTTCACACCCATAAAATTAGCAAAGATGACAAAAGACATAAATAGTCAGCTTGGGAGGGGTGGTAGAAAGAGAGGCACACAAGTACAGTGAATGAAAATGAATCAATACAAACATTTAGAAAAGCAGTTTGGAATTATGCAAAGAAAAGAACTAAAATGTACATATCCTTTGACCCAGAGACTCTACCATTAGCTTATACCTCAAGGAAATTTAAGAATAAAGTCCCTGTACAAGCCAAAATATTTATAGCAGCATTTTTGTGGTAGGAAAGAACTGGAAATGAAGTAGATTCGCATTGATGGGGCAATGGATAAATGAATTGTGTTACATGATATAATAACGGGATATTATTCCATGCTGCTTGGGGAAGTTAAGTGGCACAGTGGATAGAGCACTGGGACCGAAGCCAGGAAAACCTGAGCTCAAATTCAACTTCAAACACTAGTGTGACCAAGAGGAACTTGTCTTAGTTCCCTCAATTGCAACATGGGGATATTAACAGCACCTATCTCACAGGGTAGGGTTGTAAGGATCAAATGATATATTTGTAAAGCAGGGCCAGGGTACCCTTATATCCTCTAGGAGTTATTTCGGGGCATACTCAGCTAAGAGGCAGTGAGATGGCACAATGGATAGTTTTGGACTTGGAGTTAGGAAGAACTAAATTTGAATCTTGCCTCAGAAGTGTGTAACCCTGGACTACTCCTTTTTTGGGAGAGGAGAAGGCAGGGAAATTGGGATTAGGTGACTTGCATGGTTACACGGCTAGTAAGCGTCAAGTGTCTGAGGTCCCATTTGAACTCAGGTCCTCCTGCCTCCAGGGCCTTTGCTCTATTCACTGCGCCACCTCGCTGCCCTATCTGGGCTCATCCTTTAACTTCCCACAGCTTCGGTTTACTCTGCATTAAATGGCATGATAGTAATAGTAACAGCCTCACAAGGTTGTGAGTACAATGTCGGGCCCTCGACATGAGTTATATGCTTATTCCCTCCTCTCCACTGCACACAGCCCACTCCTGAATCCCCCCAGCAAGAAACAACAAAGAGCAAACGAAGAGAAATGGGAAGGGATTTACAGGATCTTACACAAAGTGAATTGAGCAGAGCCAAGAAAACAATAAACACAATAACTACAAAAATGTAAATGGACAGAACTACAAAAGAATGAAAAGTGAATATTACAAAACTACAAAGATGGCACCAAGGCGCCAGGCTCCAAGGAGATACAAGGCTCCACCCCCACACAAGTCCTTTGCAGAGCTGGGAGGTCTTCTAGCACATTGCAGATATCTTCAGATTCCCCATTTTTTTCTTTAAAATAGTATTTGTTATGGGATAGCACTTTGGCAGTTTAGCACAGGGAAGAATACTGGGAGTAAAAAAAAAAAGATATCCATACAAATTCATTTGTAAAAAGAACTTTCATTACTCCCTTACTATATGCAAAGAAAAGAAACAAGCTTAGCAATAAGTTCTCAGAGACCTCTTGTCTCATTTCAGGCTCCATTTCCTCTTTCATGCTGACAACTGCCCATACACCATAACCTTACTATTCAAGGGCATCAAATGAAAGAGTTCTGGATTTTGTGACAATGACTTGGTTGCTCCAGTAGCTAAATCTCAGTTTCCTTAAATTGGGAGTAACAAAATATGTATTGCACTGTCACAAAAGTGTTACTATGTTTCAGCAAGGACAAAGGGTGTACAACATTTCATCATCATCGTAAAGCTTTATGTAAATTTGGGTTTTTTATGACACCATGTATTTGGCCCAATGTAGAATTACCTCATATTTTTATCTTTTGGGATGTGTCTAGATGACAGGGACTGTATTTATCTCTTGCATCTCTCACAGTCCCAGCTCAGTCTTGTCCATAGTCACAGGAGGCATTAAATATTTGTGATACTTCCAGAGATCCTATAAAACAACTTTAAAGAATCTTATGGGGAAATCCTTCCTTTTCTTCTACCCTAAATCTTCTCCATTGCAGATTAACTGTTCCTTCAAATATCTGGATGTGACCATCAGGATAAGCAAATCTAGTGGGTAGGCTTTCCTATCAACTCCCTCTTCAGCATTCCATGCAAACCAAGGAAGAAAAAAAAGGCTAAGCTGCCATAGAACCAGCAGAGCACACACTCACTTTTTAAGATAATGTCACTATTGGTTTGGAGTTCCCACCTCCCTGCACTGGATTTCAGAGTTGATCAGAGAGCTATAACCTGAAACAGTGTGGGCAGGTGCCTTTTCCTGATCTGCAGATGATGCTGCCAGGGTTCCTTTGGGCCATCCTGGTTCAGGGGATGAAAAAACAAACTAAACAACAAACAGAATTCCACCTTCCTCTATAGTGTTTTTGAAGTTGTAGGTTTTATCCTCCAAAAGATCTCAAGAGATCAAACTAGAGGGAAGGATCTGAATCAGTGGTTCTCAACCTTCCTAATGCTGTGACCCTTTAATACAGTTTCTCATGTCGTGACTATAAAATTATTTTCGTTGCTATTTCATAACTGTAATTTTGTTGCTGTTATGAATTGTAATGTAAATATCTGATATGCAGGATGTATTTTCATTGTTACAAATTGAACATAACCCACAGGTTGAGAACCACTGATCTAGATGGTAATTCCATACTTCCAGGGTAACCACACTCAAGTTACCAAATTCTATTGACTGCTGTTTCCAAAGGGGCAAGGTATATGTTTAATCAAAATCAGGCCTCGATTCAAAAAAACACTTAATTCTAGAATTATATCATCATCTTTCATTCTTTGTAAACCCTCCCCAAAGCAGGATCCAGGATTTATTTTACCTGTCTAGCTATGCTTATGAACTGTTCCCAGATCTGTGCACCCTAGCAAACCTTGAAAACTGAATCCATCTACTGGAGGCTTTGAGCTTTCCCTGTAACAAATAGAACATCAGGAAATAAATACCTAGGGGCTTTAGAAGATAAATAAAACACTTGCATTCAACCATAGTCTACCCTAGAGGTGGCTCCTTACCTTGCCAGTCCCTAGTGCTGCCTATCTCTCTGACTTCTGGTGAATCTAAATCCCTCTCTGAAATTTGACCAGCTCACTCTGACCATCTGAAGACTGGCTAAGCCTGAGGAACTTCCTAAGGTGAAGATGTATCCAGTTAGTCTGAGAAATACTGGAAAACGAGGGTCCTGGAAAGAGAGCAGTATGTGCATATGTGTTGGCAGGAAAGTCTAGTTGAGCATCTTGCCCTACCTACTACTACTTCCCAGAGAGACAAATGTGGGGTAGTAGAAAGGTGCTGAACAGATATGGAGCTCTGGATAGAGTGTCCAGCCTGGAATCAGGAAGATTCATCTTCCTAAGTTCAAATCCCGCCTCAGACACTTAATAGCTGTGTGACCCTGGGCAAGTCATTTACCCCTGTTTGCCTCAGTTTCCTTATCCATAAAACAACCTGGAGAAAGAAATGGCAAACCTCTCCAGTACCTTTGCCAAGAAAATCCGGAATGGGGTCATGAAGACACCACTAAAAACGACTGAACTACAAAGAAAGGTGCTGAACTTTGGAGTCAGGAGTCCTGAGTCAAAATTCAGATCTTTGCTACCTGTGTAACCTTGAACAAGTCATTCTCTGAACACTCTCCTCATCTGTAAAACAGGGATAATATACCTATTATCGACTTTGCAGAGCTGTTTTGTGGAAAGCACTGTAAACCTTAAAGCACCCTATAAACGTGAGCTGCTGCTGCTGCTTCTTCCGCTGCTGTTGCTTCGCCGATTCCTAGTGGTCGATCAAGTGGACGATAGATTTTTTTTTTTTAGGGAAATAAGTTTGTCCTTTCCATTCCCCAATCCCCCGTGGCTAGAGGAAACGAATACGTTGAATGGCAATTAGTTGGTGAGGGTCACGCAGAGAAGCATGAGCTACATAAGCGGGTGATAAATCTGCGCTCTCTTGGGGTGTTCCTGCTTTCTAATCAATAGACACTAGGATCCTAGGCAAGTCAATTCACATCACATCTGCATCAACCCTCCTTCACCTCTGCCTTACCCCCTCCTTCCCTATTCGACAGTTTTATTCAATCAGAAGCCGACAGAGACATCAAAGAACTTGCCAAGCAGAACTCCAGGGAACCATCTCAAGCACTTCCACTACAGCCCGAGTTTCCCTGCCGGTACGTTGTGAGTCAGACAGCAGCCTAGGTCCTTGGAAATCATCAAGCAGAAGGGTGCCTAGATTATCATCACCCTCACCTTGAGGGTTGCCACCACCCGCTCCCAGAGCGCGCTACACCCGCACGTCCCATCCCAGCAGTTCCAATGCCGAGGCTCCGAGGAAGCCGCGTTGTCTTACTGGGCCAACTAGCCCAGATATCTGTCAGAGGACTACGCAAGGCTAGATCTCCAGATATTCTCAAGCCAGGGGAGATCACCTCTGAGAAGAGGCGGGAGAGGCCTGGCGTTTGCAGACCCCAAGTTGCCAGACTTTCGAACCGGCGCCCTCCTACTCCCCAGAAGCCTCACTCACCAGCTGTCCCTGGAGAAGGCGCGGAAGAGCCAGATGCCGGGAGCTAGGGAGCTCCGCATGGTGCGCAGATAAGGGGACCGGCCACTACCCTAAAGTGGAAGATATAGGAGGCAGAAAGCCGGGAAAGTTTACCGAACTGAGCCTGCTGAGCTTGATTTAAATGCGCCGCGGGCTCGGCCCGCCCTGGACCCCAAGCCAAAAGTTAGCCGACCCGGCCCCCTTGCTTTGTCCCGCCCCCTGACTGTTCTGTGGGGGCTGGGTCAGGGCCCCTCAGCGGCCCCAGCCCTCTCCACTTCCTTAACTCTTCACGGTATCCCCACCTCCTTTCCCAACTCGAGTTAATTCTGTCTTTATTTTCGCCTTCTTTGCTCTAGGGCTTAAGGACCTAAGGACCTATCTACCTGGTTTCAACCCTCACTTACGCTGCGACCTCTCCCATTCCACCCTAGAGCCCCTACACTCCTCTGGCCTGACTATTGGGGAGCTATGAAGTAAGCCCATCAGTATTACCTTTCCCATAAAGTGTTTGCCCTGTATCGAAATCCGTGGTCCTATCCTTTCCAAACCCTCCCCAGAAAAGCAAGTCATAGGATGTTGCCTGTGTGGGGTAAAGTAAACTAAGGCACAGAAATCTGGGCTTGTAAAAGCTGAGTTAAGCCATGATTAAAGTGAGATCAAAATGCCCAGATTTGCTCTAGTCAAATCATAGAACACCTCTAACAAACCTGTGGGTTCCGAGGGAGATATGCATAAAATGGATATAGCCGATGGGAAGGGGTGTGAAGCATTTAGGCCAGAGGCTGTCCCCATAAAGCAGAAGTAATGATAGAACACACACACAAATGAAAAAGAGAGAAACAATTTGCTATTTTCCTCTTCTGTTTCTCCCCCACGCCCCGGGAAATGCTGGAGGAAAATACATAGAGAACTCCAGCCCTCAGACTTAAAGCCACCAGCCCCATAAGGCAAAAGAGAAAAAGAATATTAAGAGTCATAAAACTCAGTGGGTAAACACCAGACAGGTAGGAGCATGGGTAAGCAGGTGGAAACAAAGAAGGTAGTCCTGGAACAGAAGCTAGTGGGATAGATAAGAAAGCAAAGAGTGGACAGAACTGGGACAGGGGCTATTGAAGAAGGGAGGAGTCAACTGTTAAATAGGGATGGTTGGGGCAGAAAAGGAAAAAAGGAAGTTTTAAAAGGGTTCTTTCGGGAGAGGGAAGATTGCTTAGCTTTGGGTGAGTAGCACCTAATACAGCAAAAAGGCCTGGGGGGGGGGGGCGGGATTGAGAAAGATATGAGAGGGGGCAGGGCATAAATCATTTAATAGAGTAATGGGCAAGATACTGTATGAATCTGTTTAGTGCCAATATGAAGAAGTCCTGGAGGAGCAGCAGGTGCTCGAAAAGAGGCTGACCGCCGGGAATGACTGTGGCGCTGCTACCGGCCGGCCCCGCTACATACCAACGCCGCCCCACTACTGGATTTCGAGAACTAGTTGGTTCCTCTGTCCCTCCCCGACCCCTGATCTAGGTGCTCCCAGAAGCCGCGGAGAGTCAGTCCTGCCGGGAGCCCAGCCTGGTGTCTTCGTCCTCGCCGTCCTCACTGTCCCCGCCGCATTCCACCGCAGCGGCTAAATCGCCAAAGGAAGATGAGTCTTCTTCCAGTCCCCCGCCCCACCCAAAGGTCAGCATAAGCCTCCACCCAGATCCTGCGCCCCGGGCCAAGTCCTCCCACCCTAGCCGCGCCCTAGTTCGTAGGATCCTCGGGCTCGCTGTTCTTGACTTTATTGTTGAGACATTAAGAATAAAGAAGCGGTATTAGGTGCCAGCTTGCTCCTGCTACTTTGTGGATAGTATTCAGCACTGTGAGTGTGTCAGCGTAGGTTGCTTTGGCCCTACAGTCTGTGACTATCAGCCTCAGGATATACAAGCGAGTGATCTAGGCAATCCAGAAATCTGATGAAGGTAACCCTTTAGGGGCCAGTTTGGATTCTGTAGGTGCAATATTTGAGTACTAGGTTCAGAAGTACAGCAATTCAGCTCTTGGTCATGTCAACTGCAAAAAAACCTCAGGCGCCTCTTCTCAACTGATGATTTCTTTAATATTTTGACGTTGGCAATATTTATGTGCATCTTGACCTATTTTGGTGCCTTGTTCAAATGGCCTGATACTACTGATACTGGCTCTGATTTCGTTCTTCAGTGTTTCTGTTATTTATCAAAGACATCACACCCAGATTGCTCATGACCTAGGACTTGTGAATAAGAATGTTAAAGATGCTATGGTTAAAATTCAAGCAAAAATCCCTGGATTGAAATGCAAAGCTGAGAAAAATCATCAATAAACATCACTAGGAATCCGGAGGGAATTTTCATGTGTATTCTATGGGGATGAGGTCAGGTGAGAATGGAGCAGAACTGTCTCACAGATCTTTATTTTTTAGAAATGCAGTGTTTGAGGAAAAATATTTGGTTTTACTGCCATGTTTCATCATCTTAAGTAGCATAAACTGCTATGTCTGAATGATGAGGTATAGGCTCTGGGAGCTCCTTGAGCTCTCCTTGAATCTTCCCACCGAAAAGCATTTGCCTGAGGCCATAGGCCTTTCATTGAGGCTCTGCCCAAGTCTTTAGCTGGCCCTCTGGTCCAGCAACTTCCTATCCTTAATCACTCATTACTGGAGTCTGATCTCATCTGACTCCTGAAGAGACCCTTCCCAAACTACCACCCCTAGATTCCCACAACCTTTCTGTATATAAGATCCCATCTTCCCTCCATGTGGTGTGAGAGCGCCATAGAATGACCTAGCAGAGACTTATGCTGTCAGATGATTCTGGCCCACTTGCCCAATGCAAGTGTCACAGATAGCTAGGCTCCTTAAGAGTCTACCCAATGTGGCGAACTTTTAATAAACTTTACTGTTCTTTGGCTGAGAAGACTTGAGTCGGATTCTTTCAGCAGGATCCATCATGTTGGTATTTTGGGGTCTCAGAGCACCCGTAACCCTATACCTCTTCATGAACTTCAGCATTATCTTTATCCTTTGTGAGGCATTGGTTCCCACACAATGATCTGAGTAAGCTGTAAATTGGAGGTAGTCTTGCTGCATTTCAGGAAGTTATGTAGCAGACGGAACTGATCAGAGAACCCTTTCAGTTTGTGCACCGTATATGGTTTGTATAGAATGATGCAGATAGTCTAAAATGAAATGTTAAGAAATCATACCACTAAAGCAGGTTGGAAAAAACTTGCCTTCTTACGGGTCTAGCTGTATTGTGATTTTACTGTTTTATTCATTGCCAATGTGTGTGTGTGTGTGTGTGTGTGTGTGTGTGTGAAGAGAGAGAATGTGGCACAAAGCTTAGACCTTTCAGTTGCCCCACACTACTTGATATTTAAGAGTTGATGGTTCTATGAGTAAATCACATAAGCTAGAAAAAGAAACTATATTTCTAAGGAGACTACCATCTATTTTCAATATAAAACACAACCCCATGCCCATAGAAAGTCTACAACATGCACTTCATTTCTCAAACTTACTGTAATTAATTTCATCACACACTTGGGATCTATGGACTGAATCTAATGCTGAAAAAAAATTGTTGTTTGGAAATATAAAATACTGCTAGGCAAGGAATTACAAATTAAGATTTATTCAATTGCTATTTAAGCTGTACCTAAACTAAGTCTATGGAATGTGTTGTGAAATGTAAAACCAACCAAGTACCAATAAAGCTTAAAGACTTAAATTTGTAAAAAGGGGGTGGTGCAGTGGATAGAGCATGGATCCCCATTTTTCAGTTGAGGAAACTAAGGAAGACTGAAGCTAAATGACTTGCCCAGAGTCACACAACTAATAAGGGTGTGAGGTTATATTTGAACCCGGGTCTTCCTGATTCTTCACCCAGCACTCTTATCTACTGAACCACCTAGCAGCCTCAGAACCAGGATAACATGAGTTTAAGTCCTGTCTCCTACACTGTTGGCTGTGAGACCTTGGACAAATCACTTACCATCTCAGCCAATTAGCCACTCACTAAGGCTGCAAATTGCAAAGAAGTTGCTGATCTGCTTAAGAAGAAGGAGTTTTCTCACCAGACAGTTCCCCATTCCACTGAAATCACAAGACCACTCTTCAACTCCATAATGGCTACAAATAAAATAAGTCTGTGACCATCACTAAGATGTTGGTATAGATAGGAAAAAAGAGCCATGGGTTGGGTTTGTTATTCTGAATTCTTAAGCAAGTTAGTTCCAGAGAGCAGGAACTATGTTTTATTGCACCTTGGTATTTAACAAGGTGTATTACGCATAATAGGCACTTTAGTCTCGTTTGGTCGCTGCACTGAAGGGACACTAGGTTCTCAAAGGCAATGCCCGATACCACAAATTCTGGCAGAAGATAAAAAAATATAGACCTCACAATGACCCATAAGTCAGCAAATTTGTTATCCAAGTTCCAGCCCAAGTTTGGAGAAGTCATTAAGAGCTTCTGAGTGTGAAGCTCTTCTTCACCAGCTATGTTAGATCTGGGGTTCTCCAGTTTTCTAGACCTGGTTGATCACTGGGCAATAGAGGGTTTTGTTTTTATTGTTGTTATTTTGTTTTATTTTGGTTATAACAACTCATGAAGGCATGGAGGGGGTATCTGTATGAGTACCCACATGGTTGAAATCACAGATGCTTGAAGTCATATTATGAAAATGTGTTCATTGAGATGCTATCAGCACAAAATGATCTCATCTCTTTCTTGCCACAGAATTCCACCCACCCAGTGCTCTTGACACCTGAATGGACAAGGTGATTAAGCATCCCAAAGTGGGTTTGATTTAAATGAGTTGTAAACACAGGACAGAAAGGCTTTAAAAAGAAAACCCCAGATGATGATGCTGATCAAGAAGAGTAGGTGGCAGAGTGGATAGAATGCTGGCCCTGCAATCAGGAGAACCTGAGTTCAAATCCAGCCTCAGATCCTTACTAGCTGTGTGACCTAGGTAAGTCACTTATTTCTGTGTGCCTCAGTTTCCTCATCTGTAAAATGAATTAGAGAAGGAAATGGCAAACCATTACAGTAGCTTTGCCAAGAAAACTCCAAATGTGGGCATAAAGAGTTGCACAAGACTAATCAACAAAAAAATCAATAACTATACTCTCCCTCTCTCCCTCTCTTTTTCTCTCTATGAGACTTCATTGATAGCCAATTTCTGTAACAGCACACTAAAATAAGGCAATCTTTTTGTAAAGGAATGGAATAAGTCACTTTCAGTGTACTGAAGACAGGATCTGTTTATCCATCTATAATTAGCTCACCTCTAGGGTCTCTTTAAGCTATAGATCTTTCTCTCCAGAATTTGAGCATTATGTAGCCAGTTGCCTGTGAGACATCACTATCTCCATTAGCACCCCATATTCTGCACACTCAAAACAGAACTCTTCACGTTCTTCCAGCTGTCTTCTCCAAAAAAATCTCTCTCCTCTAAACTTCTGATGATGAAACCACCATCATCTCAGTCACTCAGGTTCCCCAAATCAGCCATCCTTTGACCGTTGTCACTCTTTCATCTCCCTCCTTCCCTCAATATCCTTGGGTGAAATTACAAGAGAGAAAAAAAAAAACATTGAAATTTGGTAGTGAATACTATTGCTCTTTTCCATATTTGGTTGTATTTCCTTTTTCCCCATTGGTTATAACCCTTCTATACAACCAGACTAATGTCCAAAGTGAAAGTATTTGCAAATTCTATACTTGACTGCATGGAGCCATGGAGGGGGTAGGGGAGAGGGAAGGAAGAAAACTTGAAACTCAAGGGACTCTGGAACTGAATCTTGTAAACTAAAAGTAAATAAATCAGTTGGAAAAAAAAAAAGAAATTTGGTAGTGATAGAAGTGAAGAACTCAGGTAGGATTAAGAGTAACTTTTGATTTCTCTAGTTAAAGAGTATAAAGGGAAAATGGCAGTTTGAAATCTCTCTGAAGGATGGAGATAGGGCATCTCAAGTCACTAATTTAGCAAATTTCAATAATTGGCTTTGAGAAAGGAATAGAACCCTACAGACTGCGCATCCCAATACCTTGATTTTACTGAGTCCCAGAGAGGCTGTGACCAGTCCAAGGTCACATAGTTATTTGAGGCATGAAGAATCCTGGTATCTTTATGCTTAGTACAGCATTCCTTCTTATCATGTCCTACCCTGTTGCAGCCCCTATTGAAACAATTCTAGCAGTTCCTATTGCCTACAAGCTCAAATATAAAATCCTCTGTTTGGCTATTTAAGTTCTGGCCTCTTCCTACCTTTTCAGTCTTGAATCTTATTTTCTCTTCCCACTCATCCTCCATTCTCATACTCTGCAGTCTTGTGACACTGAGTTCCTTGCTGCTCATCAAATATGACACTCCATCTCCCAGCTCTAAGCGTTTAAAAAATTTTAAACAAGTTTATTTAAATAACAAAATGTTTGACTTGAAGGGAACACTATCTAGAATCAATTTCTTTATAATGATCTTTTCCTACTTAGGAACAGAGATTGCCCTACATGTAACAGCTATACACACACACACACACACAAATTATAAAATCCTCCTTAGTTTTACAAAGATAAAAAAAGCACACACACATTGAAATTATCCAATCAAGCAAGGTGTGCATGGATTTTTTTGGGGGTGGGTTTTTTTTTGTTGTTGTTAAACAATGAAAGCAAAATAACTTACTGGAATATAAAGATAAAAGTTGAATGAACATGCAACAAATGGAAAAAAGGAATATTTTCACCAAATCAGTTTGTTTTTTCCTCTCTCCATTTGATGTTGATTAAACCATACCATTGGCCATTTAGTTAAAAAAAAATACACATTATGGCTGTGCACATACAACATCACTTTATCCATAATAAAGGAATAGGGGAAAGGAATCAAAGAGAGAAAGCTATGCTGCAGTAGTCAGGATGTGGATGAATCAAATCTTGGTTTTCAAATTGTGAATGTATTGTTTTCCTTGGGAGCACAGTTCTGGAATAGAGTTGCACATTTCTGTTTTTAATAAATGCCTCCTGTCTGATGCTAGAATACATCAACTGTATCTTTATCCTCCATTTCCAACTGCACAGTTGTGTCTGTTTCATTGACTGATTGCCCATAAAATCAGAATCTGATCTGTTTCATTGACAAACCCAGTAGTTCACAATAAGCTTTGGTTAGTTTATTAAGTGGTGTGTGCCTCTTAATCTTAAATTGCACACCAAAGCATCTTGCCCTGCCACCTTCAAATTAATGTGGTGGTTATTTTCAGTTTTGACTCCTTTAGGCTTTTTGTCAGCCATGAGTCCAAGGGTCTCTTTAGCCACTGCTTCACAAAAGAGGCACCAGTATGGTCTGCTCCAAGGGAAGGGAGGTGGAGGGGTGGAAAGAGATTGAAGCAGCAGAAGCAGGGGCAGGAGGAGGAGGAGGAGGAGGAGGAGGAAGATAATTATGGTGATAGAGAGGAAGAGGAGAAGGAGAAAGACAAGGAGCTAAGCATTTTCAATGGCTATCCCCCATGTCTGGAATGCTTTCCCTCCTCATTCTACTTTTAGCTTCCAACTTCCTAGATTCTTCTTAGTTTCCTTCAAGTATCAGTTAAAGTCTCATTCTTTACCCTTTTGTGCCACTCCTTTTGTAAAGGAATGAAATAAGTCACTTTCAGTGTACTGAAGACAGGGTCTGTTTATCCATCTATAATTAGCTCACCTCTAGGGTCTCTTTAAGCTATAGATCTTTCTCTCCAGAATTTGAGCATTATGTAGCCAGTTGCCTGTGAGACATCACTATCTCCATTAGCACCCCATATTCTGCACACCAGCCCTGGAGTCAGGAGTACCTGAGTTCAAATCCGGCCTCAGACACTTAACACACACACAAAAAAAACTAGCCGTGTGACCTTGGGCAAGTCACTTAACCCCAACTACCCTCCAAAAAAAAAAAAGCAAAA
>CM053596.1:130431164-130464567 GCA_028646575.1 Pseudocheirus occidentalis | reverse complement strand
TTGATTTTGTCTCATGACCAGAGGGAGACATGAACCAAAACTTCTTTTTTAACAATAGCATTTTGACAAAGGTTCCCCACACAGTTAAGCTATTAAAGCTATTTTGCTGAGAGGGCAGCTTGAAAGCAAGGTAGATTGAAATAGATATGAGTAACTGTGACCCAAAACAGAAGGTTGGGTGGATCCCTCAAGAATTCTGGCCTAAGGCTAGTGGAAGAACATTATAGCCTTTTCTGGCATTCCTAGAGAGTTACTGGGCCTAGTGACATTCTGGGTGTGGACAACCTTTAATTATATAAGGACAAAGAATTGGTCAGTTGGGCAATATAACTGTCTTTCTGTTCCTTTCTTTCTCTTCCCTTCCTCCTCTCCACAGTATCATACCTTTACCTGAGGGGTCCTCTGCCCAAAGGAATGTATGTTTTGATATCTAAAACCTTACATGCCATCTTGGCGTCTACAGGGTAGGTTTCTTTCTTAAGGACCATGCCTTAAATCCAAACCACTCTGGTTCTCAGATTGGCCAACAACAGGTCCCAGCCCAATCCCCACATGTTCACTGTTTGGGCCCTGATCGGCTCTGAATGACTGTATATAGCAATTGTTTCTATTTTGGCCAGAAACCCTGAAGGTCTTCCCCTCCCAGATTGATTTTTTTTATCCCAGTCTAGGTAAAAGAGGCTATTCTCCACCTCATTTCTTACCTAGCCTTAATCATTGAATGGGCATTGCCTTAGTCACACTGAGACCTGTTAAAGACCTTAGCTTAAAAAGGTTAAGGTCTCCTTCTCTATACCTCCAGTCATCCTTGCCACTGGATCCAGATGACTCCAGAGAAGAAAGTGAGGCTGGTCACTTTGTTCATTTGATGTTCACTCCCCTTCACCTTTTCCTTCATGTTTCTATTCTTCTTCCTTTCTATACCAGTATATTCTTCCTTTTACTTTCCTTTCTCATCCTTTCTTAAAACATCATAACAAGTCATCTGCCTCCAGGATCTATGTCTTTCTCATTTAACTCCCTTAGCTGGGCCATCTTCAATTGTCCTGATCTCTATCTGGCCACCAGACCAGATGAATCCAGAGAAGAAAATGAGGATGGTGACTGCTCACTTAAATCCAATTTACTTGCAAGTCATGGTATCACCTCCCTGATGTCATGGTTCTCTTTGCAAATAAAGTACAAACAACAAGAGGGCTTCTCCCTCTTGGAAGAATTTTAACCAAATTTACTCAATCTTAATTTGCTCCCCAAAATATCATAGTTTTTTAATAAGAGTTGGCACTCTCACAGCTTGCCTTAGTTCTGATATCAAGCCCTGTTAAAACAGCTAAAAAGCTGTCTTTGACAAAGCACATCTCCAGCCAGAAATCTAGGGCTCTTTTCTCAGAACTCTCCTGCAGGAGACTTTGGACTTGCTTAATTACAAGAATGAAATGGTACAGGCCCCTATTCCAAGATGTATCCAAGCTCCCCAGGCAGCAAAACCTCCAATAGTCTCTGCATCCTCAAAATTCAATTAAACTCAAATAGCATTTCTTTTCAAAGCCCGATCCCCCTAGCCTGTATCAAGAGGACCCCATGCTAGTGACAGTGAAAATTAGAGAGTTGCAGCATTAAAAACAGATACATAGATGTAGAATATATAAACTTACACGAATAAAATTTAATTACTGGTGAAAGGAAGAGTCAGATCACAGCTAGAGTCTTAACAAGAGGCCTGTCCACATAGGTTCCAATAGAGAACTTCTTGTTAAGAATCTAGTGAAAGGCTCTGATCTCTTCATGGTTGGCCATAGCTGTTACAACTAAAAAAGTTTGAGAAACATAGTTTCTAGATAATTTAATCATTTTATTAATAAGGCCAACAGGTTATTAATAAAAGGATGGTCATTTGGTGGTCTCTCTTAGACCAAAGACAATCATGGTAACAGACTCACAGTTTAAATACCCTTCCAATGAGGGACTGATGTTACCCATCATCATGTCACCCTTGGGCAGAGAAAATATATATTTTCTCTATACCAGACCACTACCAGCTATACCAGATCACTAGCAGTCTCCATCCAAGCTTGAGTAGAACACAATGGGATTCCCCACCTTAAATTAAATTCTTTGTAAGGTTGGATGAGGTCTGATCAAGATGAGGAAAGTTAATGCAGTCTCATTATCATCAATGTCCTTCAAGAGACATTAAAATCAAGACTTTGAAAGAATCTCCCCAAGATGTTAATAATAATTTATCTCATATTAGTACAATGCTATAAGAAACAACATGATAAATACAGAGATGCATGAAAAGACTTACATGATCTGATGCAAAATGAAATAAGCAGAGCCAGGAAAACAATGTGCATAACTATAACAATGTAAAATGAACAACCACCACAAAACAAGTGAAACTGAATGTTGCAAAATTATGAAGAACAAGCTTGGTCCAAAAGAAATATGAGAAGACATCTGCACTCACTCCTTTGCAAGGTCAAGTTTCATGGGTGTGGGTATATACATGGTATATACATATAACTTCAGACGTTTTCAATAGGTTGATTAGGTTTACTGAATTTTTTCTTCCTTAAAAAAATCTCTTTGTAATAAGAGATGGCTCTTTAAGAGTAAGAGGATGGCTCTGTTGATGCTGTAAAAACAAAAGATGTTGAGGAGTAGCGAGGTGGTGCAGTGAGTAGAGCACCAGCCCTGGAGTTAGGAGGACCTGAATTCAAATCTGGCCTCTGACACTTAATCTTATGGCCTAATGTGAAAGCAGCTGGGCACTTACCCATCTAAGGCCTTCAATGCGTGCATCAAACACGGGCAGCCATGTTCTTGGAATAAGAGTCAGGAGCCTGTGGAGATGGAGAGCTAAGTTCCTTTATTACAGCGCATATACTGGTTACATTACTCCCCCTATTTTGCAGTCCCCTAATTCCCCTTATATCCCTTGTCCTTGGCTGAGTTAAGCAATACATATAGTAAATGTGTAGCTGGGCTCTTGCATTCCAAGATAAGGGGCAGCTGGAGACAATGGCGGAGCTCTCTACATGGTACAGAGCTATCACTCGGAGCATCTGGTTTTCCAAACACCAGCCTTCTCAGGCACCACAAAGCCTGCATGTCCAGAGGCCTGAACATGCCAGACAAAGGTCGCCAGAAGTGTAGCCGTGTTTCTAGAATGCCATGGGTCTCGTACTATACGTGAGGAACTGCACGCTATATTTCCAACAACTTAACACTTACTAGCTGTGTGACCTTGGGCCAGTCACTTAACCTCAATTGCCCTACCTTCCCCCCTCCACAAAAAAAGGCAAGCAAGCAAACAAAACCCCAAAAAACAAACAAAAAACAAGATGTCAATAAAATTTACCTTAATAGAAGATGTAGGAAAATTTTCAACACTAATGCATTGTTGGTTTGTGTACTGATCCAACCATTCTGGAGAGCAATTTGGAACTATGCCCAAAGGGTTATAAAATTGTAAATACCCTTTGATCCAGCAATACCATTACTAGGTATTATATAGATATATGTATCATATAAGTAATAGGTCTGTATCCCAAAGAAATCATTAAAACAGTAAAAGGACCCAAATGTACAAAAATATTTATTAGCATCTCTTTTTGTGGTGAAAAAGGATTGAAAATTGAGGGAATGCCCATTAATTGGGTGATGGCTGAAGAAGTTATGATATATAATGTAATACTATTATTCCATAACAAATGATGAGCAGGCAGATTACAGAAAAACCTATACTTACATGAATTGATACTGAACAAAGTGAGCAGAACCAGAGCATTGTACACAGTAACAGCAACATTGGGCAATGACCAACTTTAATGAACTTAGCTCTTCTCAGCAACACAACAATCTTAAGACAATTCCAAAAGACTCATGATAGAAAATGCTATCCACATACAGAGAAAGAACTAAGGCGTCTGAATGCAAATCGAAGCATACTTTTTTCTC
Source organism: Pseudocheirus occidentalis (assembly GCA_028646575.1). Lineage (NCBI taxonomy): Eukaryota > Metazoa > Chordata > Mammalia > Diprotodontia > Pseudocheiridae > Pseudocheirus > Pseudocheirus occidentalis. Next base: position 130,460,604 of record CM053596.1, on the reverse strand, counting down.
TTTTTTTTTCTTTTCTTGTGGATTTTCTTTTTTGTTCTGATTCTTTCACGTGACTAATGTGGAAATGTTTAATATAACTGTACATGTACAGTCTATATCAGATTGCATGCTGTTTTGGGGAGGGGAGAGGATAAAGGGTAAATATTTAGAACTCAAAAATCTTATAAAACTGAATAATGAAAATGAAAAACAAATAAATTTGAAAATAAAGTGTTAAAAACTAAAAATTTAAAAATACTTATTGACTAGCAAAAAAAAATTACTTCTTTTTAAATAGAGGAAAGTAACATAAAAAAAGAAAAAAGTGTCATTGAAGCATTTTTTTTTTTAATGCCCAGAAGAAAACAGAAGTTCTGAGGAAGATACAGATAAGCAGGACAAGCTTTGAAACTCATAAGCTACTCCTCTCTTGCCTCAGTTGTCCTCAGGGGATGTCTGACTTTTTCCCACTCACAGCATCCAGGGAGGAACCATGTTGTAAGGGGAGAGGCCTTAGGGTTTTCCATGACCCTGAGAAACAGGCCTAGGTCTTTATCATTTTTATTAGTTCTTTTCCATTCTAGGTAAATGGAGTAGAATATTCAACTTTGGGAATTTCAAAAGATCTGGAGAGCAAGACACAAGAATCCAAGAATGCAAGTCAAGATAAGTAGCATTTATTAAGTTTTGTAAATGTAAGAACAAGCAATAAGAAAGACTATCTATGCCTTAAGCTTTCATTTTAATGAGGGAAGACAACACATAAAAAGAAGCCAGAGTTGAAGTACAGTGTACCCACCTGGGGGTGGTAGAGAAAGAAATCCAAGGTCAAGGAGCAGAAAAATAGAGAGAGTAAACATGACTGGCCTAAGGGCTGTTCCCTAAAATCCAGGCTGGGTTTAGAAGCTAGTTCAGCATCAAGGTCCCAAGCAGCAAAAAATAAGCTTTGGAAGAGACCTTCAGAATCCCAAACCAATGAAACTGAGTTTAGGCCTCTTTTGGAAGTCATGCTATATCTGGACATGAACTTGGCGCGACTGATGTTATGTAGAAACTGAGATAAATCTTGAGTCTCTTGTTTGTAAATGACCAGGAGCATTCTTTTCCATCTTGGAACTGCGACCAGCCCACTTACATCTAGCCACAACCTATGTGCTAGTGTTCCCCCTCACCCTGGGACTGTGACCAGGAGCACCCAGTGCCAGCAAAGGGATATCTGTAATCTTCTAACCAGTTGTCAGACCCCTTTGCCATCTGTGGGCTCCAGACGCTGATTCAGTCAGCCCTAAGACCTGCTGCTGCCCTGCCTAGGACTTGCCTACACTAGACTGAGCTCCATTCTCACCCCAGTGAGACCTTCACCCTTGTTGACCTCCTTAGTTGTTTTGGGCTAGAAAATTGTTTCATCCGATCTTTTTATAGTTTCTGCCACTCCAGAATTTTTGAGATGTGATTTTAAAGTGGTTAGGAGGGGAATTTGAGAGAGCTCAGGCAAGTCCCTGCTGTTTGCCATTTTAGCTTTGCCCCTACATACCATCCTAGTCTGATTTTCCTATCACAGTCCCTTACATGCTCTGGTTCATATTGGCCTGCCAGCCATCCCCTGATATTCCATCCCGTTTCCGTGCTTTTGCACAGGCAGTCTTCCAGGTATGGAATACACAATTTCTTCGCCTTGAATTATAAAATCTGTTGTTTTCTTTAAGAATAGCTAAGATGTCACATCCTACAGGAACCTTTTTGCATCCTGAGTTGTTAGTTTTTTCTATTTCTTGAAAGTATTTCATATAATACTTTGTATTTATTTATCTATGTAAATGCTGTATTTCCCTATTCAGAATGGAAGTTGCTTCAAGGAATCGTTTAATTTTTTCTTTCTGTACACGTTTGTAGATGTGACCAAGGCCTCTGATAATGTCTGTCAGTTGTGAGGTCTTACGGAAAATTATGTCAAAATGTGGTTGTCTGGAGAAATTCATCAGCATTGTACATCAATTTCATAATAGCATGCTTTCCCAGGTTCTGGATAATGGACAGTGCTCTCGTGTTTCCCAGTCACCAATGTAACAAAACAAGGCTGTGTATTTGTTCCCATGTGTTTTAGCATGGTATTTTCAGCCATGTTGTCAAAGGCTTTACAACATCAAGGTGAGCTACTGCACTGATGGTAAATCTTCAACTTGAAAAGGCTACAAGCCAAGACCAAAGTGAAGGGTACACTCAGTGCAGTTTCTGAAGCTGAGATGCAACAAAGTATGGATCAGTTTTCAGCTGCCTGTGCTAATTTTGGCCTAACAATTAACACCAAGAAAATACAGGCGCTCCCTCAGCCACCACCACACCATCCATATATGGAACCATTTGTTACAGAAAATGGAGAAGTCCTGAATGCTGTGGATAAGTTCACTTACCTTGGCAGTATACTTTTCAGGGATGTACACTTTGATAACAAGGTTAATGCACACATCTCCAGAGCTAGCTCAATGTTTGGGAGGCTCCAAAGGAAAGTGTGGGAGAGAAGAGATAGTAGACTGACTACCAAAGTATAGGTCTACAGAGCCTTTGTGCTGACCTCATTGTTGTATGCCTGTGAAACCTGGACAGTCTACCAGTGCCATGCTGGGAAACTGAATTATGTCCATTTGAATTGTCTTAGGAAGATTATGAAGATCATTCAGCAGGATAAAATATCAGACACTGAGGTCCTTTCTCAAACTAAACTACCAAGCATTCAAACTCTTATTTCATAGAGAGCAACTCCAATGGACTGGCCACTGCTGTTCAAAGGCAAAGCATACACTTGCCAAAAAGACTTTTATAGAGAACTCACAAGGGACAAGGGCTCTTGCGGTGATTAGAAGGAATACAAGGACACTCTGGAGGTCTCTAAGAACTTTGGAATTGTGTGACATGGGAGACACTACACAGGACCACTCAGTATGGTGTGCCCACATCACACGAAGTGCTGTGCTCTTATGAGTAAAGCAGAATTGAAACAGCTCAAAGGAAACACAGGATGAGCAAATTTAGAGAATCTACCCCAAATATTCACATGGACTATTTGTGCCTGACCTTATGGTAGAGCATTCTGAGCTAATTGGTCTGATTAGTCAGCCAGAAACACTGAAACCTGACTCTAGCACAATAATATTCTAATTGATGTTATAATATAAATGTATATTTATAAATAATGATTTATTTTTATAAAAAAACCTCTTTGAGAATGCAGGACAACAACCAATCAACCAACCAATCCCCAACACTTAGCACAATGTTGTGATATATATAGGCACTTAATCAATGTTCGGAAATAAATAGCAATCAAAGTATTATAAAAAAATAGCTGCATAACAAAGAATGAATGAATCAAATTGACTTAAAATTAAGAGCACCTATAGATGGATGACATTAACATGTCAATCTAATAAAATAGTTCAAAGAACTTTTATGAATTAAGTTTACTTTATTAAATTTACAAAGCAGTACAAGTTACTTCTAATATTTTATTCACAACTGGCTGGCTGATCAGAAATAAACAATAGTAACTGAAAATAGTTTTTTTTCAAATAGAAAGCAAATTTTAAAGAACTGAGTTATGGTAAGAAATCCATAAAATTCAGAGTTGTAGTAAAAGTTCATTTGCTTTATTCCTGCCCACCTATAAGGCTTGGTCATCGTTGCATTCTTCACAGTACCTGAAAATTTGGCTTTCTGAAGACATTATATAATTATAGTGATAGATAAAATTATGTTTTAAATTTACTGAGAATATTTAGGATGTGTAAGAGCAAAATGAAGGTGAAAACTACACTAGATTACAGGCTTTTGCTCAACCTTTATCTGAAAACATCAACCAATACTTCCAAAATTATAAATTACATTGCTGAAAAACACAAGTCCCATATTATTAAACTTTACCAGAGTCCCACCCAGCACATTTTAATCGGCAGCATAACGAGGTTAACATAGACAAACAGGTTTACATACTCAGAGAGGCACTTTTGAAAATTTAAGTGTAAGAATGTGAATATATTTTTACCAAACAAGATTTGCCTTACTTTACAAACTGATGCATTTACTGCCCCAACCACAGGAACAGAGTTGTTATTAATACATTCAGGAATTGCAGCATCCATTAAAATCTCAAATTTTCTGACTAAACCAAATACCGAGCACATACTAGTGTAACGAATTAACTTATTTATACTCAAAACTTGGTTTGTATACAGTGAATCTCAAATTTAATAAAATGTTTTGCTGAAGAACTTCTGCCCAATTCCTTCCCAAAGTTTTCCTTACAAATTAAACATACATGTTCCTTCTCTGATATTTTGAAAAAATATATTTTGATATGCTTCTACACACAAAAAAAAATTTGAACAAAAAGAATTAGAAAAACTTGGTTGGGAAAGGGAAGAGACAACTCCTCAGGAATTGTTGCTTTGTATTAGAGGTCTATAAAGCAATGTAAGCTTCTCCAGGAAGAATAGTGTCAATATAGCAGCACTGCATTCACTGGGCCTACCCAGGTGTATAGGTCATGTGGCAGGAAGCCATACCTTCTGGCTGCTCACCACATCACTCAGCTTCCCTTTAATCTTCAGAAAGTGCCTCTTGAACTCCAGGCCATCACCCTACAGAAAGGATATTAAAAAAATGAATGTCAAAAAAATAGCAATAAGTTACATCAAACTCTAACTTCCTTTGGAAGTAACAAGAAGCAAACATACTCAAGACAGGATATATCTGTTGCACTTTTTCAACGTCCATTAAAAAGACAAAGAGGGGTTATCGATAGCGGAGGAGGCAGCTATACTGTTAAACCTGACATGGTCTCCAGCTTCCTTACTTAGAAATATTATGTCTCTTACATTGAGAATATATTGTCAGTTAATAAACACTGGTCAGGAGTAGCATCAGTTGGATATAAGTCTATTTTTCTTAGATTTATTCCAGGGATATTTAGTTACTGGATATACCAGAAAGATCCCATGTTTGGTTTTATGGGTGATTTTGTCCCCTAACATAGATTTGAAGCATGGAATTACAGTGAAACTCTAAACTCCAGTGTGACCAATCTATTCCTTCCACCTTCTTTGAAACTGAATATACACATCTAGATCAAAAACTGCAGCTGTTGTTCTATGTACCTTCGATAGCCGGAAATCCACTAAGATCTTCTCATCCATTTCTACCAAGTTCACTTTGAAAATCAGCTTATTGTTTCTTCTATCAGTAGTTGATACTGTAACCTAAAATAATAAAGATGTCAATTCAGCTGTAAGTAGAACAATTTGAACCAAAAAAAAAATGTGTTTTCAGATAGTTTGATCAAAATCTTCAAGACAAGGTCAAATTAACAAGGGAAGAAGTAATATCAAGAAAAGTCCAACTGAGAAACAAAATTCTTAATTTAATCACTTTTAACAATTTTTCTTTCAGGATAAAATGCAAGAGGCACTGAGATCATACCTGATTCATACAACTCTTCTTCCAACGATAGCCTAATTTCTCACAAGTTTCCTTCAGACAATGATATGACTTGTCAGCATCCAATTTGGTAAAGAACCGTGTCATCCTCTTAACTAAACGCTGCCAAGGATTCTGCATATGAGACAAAAAACATCTGAGCAAATGCATGTTGACACAAAATTCCTATCTCACAATTAAGTATCTAAGCTTCCAATCATTGCTTTTCTTTAATGACAGTTATACAACATATCTGAATGAATACTTCCTTCTCTTAATTCCCTTAGACCTGCAATAAAATCCAGAGATGTCAAAGCTGAAATTTAAAATAGCTCAACACAAACTATGAGTTAGAAAGCACAATTAGTTTTCAAGGTAATGCAAAACAGAAAGCTGTGACAAAATAGTTGAAAAACATAAATCTCTTTACCTGTGAAGAACCTGGGGTGCCAAGCAACTGACTGTTCAGAAGCATGTGGTCAGGACATGCAGGTTGGGAGAAACTGATCCCTTGTACCAGTTTGTCAATATAAGAAGGACTAGTGTCCCACAAAGAAAGACCAGTTCGAGGCTCTGGTTGAGAACTGGAGTACTTCACTTTATCTTCACTGAGGTGTTAAGGAAAGAAAAAAAAATTATACTCATAAGCAAAAGGCATCAATTCCTTCTTATACAACACCACTACTATCCTAACGATTCATTAATGATATAACCACATGGTACAAAAAATAGAAAAACTTTTCTGGACCAGAATCATTTTCACATGGAATATCACATTCAACAGCTTGTAATTCTTACCTGTGAGCACTACTAACTGGTGAGAAGTCCAAATTTGATTGTATGTGCTTAGAAAATCCACCTGGAGAATCTGATACTCCTCCTGAAGAGGCTCGAGGCCTCTTTGCACCTATGAAAGAATAGTCAAAATGAATAATTTCATAGAATAAGCAATCATTAGTGCAGAAAAATTTCAAATACCTTTTTATCTAATATTTTTTTTCATCTATTGCCTAAGTGAGTTTAAGAAAGCAATAATAAAAATCTGAAGACCTCAGGCAACAAATTGATGCTTGTAAACTACTTTATTTAAAACACACATAGAAAATAAAAATTTGACAGTGGTTCTTCCTATATAATTTTACTAAGAGATATGCTGAAATCTTCAACTTACTTTTTTAGGATAGGCATCTCTGCTTCAAACACACACACACACACACACACACACACACACACACACACACTATATTGACATATTCTATAATATACTGTATGTTATATCAATATATGATATGCAATATATTCATAGTAAAATGTATTGTGTGCTTATATAAATTACATACCATGTAATAATAACACACATAACACACACACACACACAGGCCAATGTGTTACATACAAATACTAAGGATTTTAACTTCAAATACCACCATCTCTGGTGATAGTGGTGATAATGGACATGCTTCCTTCTTCCCTGGTCTTACTGGAAAGGCTTATCTTCATTATAGATAAGGGTTTCTCTCAGTTTTAGATATTATTTATCATTTTAAGGAAAGTTCTGTTTACTTTTATGTGTTCTAGTGTTTATAACAGGAATGAGTATAGTACCTTGTCAAAAGCTTTTTCTGCAGCTAGAGATATAATCATATTTTTTGTTTTTGTCATTAATATGGTTAATAACAATTTTCCCAGGACTGAATTAGCCTTGCATTACTAGTCTTTGTAATATCCTACTGTATTCTCCTTGCTTTTATTTTATTTAAATTTGTTTTGAATCAATATTCATTGGGGGAAAAAATAACTTTCATAGAGAAAATGGAAAATCCAATTACCTACGCTAAGGAATTTATTATTCATAAAAATAAGTTGAGTAATAGCCAGAGGTAAATACTGTAAATGTCTGGTAAGCCAATGAGCCATCTATTTCTACCCATCTAATTATCTGAAACATAACAGATATTAATTTAAGAAATTTACTAGTATTTACATTCTCTCCTAAAACTAAATATATTTTAAAACAATCAATTTGTCACATTACAAAAAATGAAAAAAGATTATGTTGTTTTATAACTCTTTCAAGCACTTTACCTTTCTTAAGTACCTTAGTGTACCATCTGTCTTTTTTAATATCTGGTATTGTAATTCTTGATCCTGGATTCTCAGTTAGAATTTTATGCAGCAAGGCTGAAAAAAAGTTAAGACATAAGTATATAGAGCAAAAAAATTCTCTTACTTGTAGCAGTAACCACCTTCCTATTTAAAAGGGCCAGAACCACTGCATTACTGAAATTTTTGTGCTACCTTCGGGTTACTAACTTTAGGTCCTCAACTTTCAGCAGATAATGAGTAAAAGCCAAACATAAATCTTTTTAAAAATTACCCATGTGACATTAACGAAGCTATAAACTCACAAATCCATTTCCTATTCAAAATTTATCCCGTATTTATTAATTTTAACTTTATTTGGTTATTAAAGCAGAACAAGTCTTCAAACGGCTTTACAGGATAACAATATGGCCTATATTTTAATTTAAAATTATCTTGGTAAGAATTTACAAAGCACAAGACTTTATTCCTCTAGAATTCAGTCATTTAAATATGATAACTCAGTTACCTAATGGGGCAGAATCAATTTTCTTCCAAGGTGTGAGGTATGTTTTTTTTTCTTTCCAGTCACAATACTCCTGGCAACTGTCACTGGGTTGGTCCCATGGCAATTCTAAAACCAAAAGAAGATGCATTCTTTAAAGAGGCCATGTCAAGTAAATATTACTTGATAAATATTAAATATTAAGGGAGGAGTTAAAAATTCTTATAGCATCAAAGATTTCCTCATCAGTTTTTTTAACTAGTAATAGAAAATGTCGACTTAAAGAAATAATAAAGCATCACTTTCAGGGACCTAAGTAACAAAGAACCTTGTCCTTATCTTTTTGGTTATATTACTATGATTCACCTAGACATAACTGTTGTCACTTTAAAAGGAAAAGAGTAATACATTGTTGACAATTCTTTAGCATTACATTTTCCAAGGACAGCTGTAGAACAGAGTAGCAGAATAGGAACCAGGAGAGACCTAGCTTTTAAGTTGGCCACTACTAAAAGTCTGACCTCGCAGAACTTACATATATTTCTCCAGGACTCATTTAAAACAAAAGGAACAGACAAAAACTCCTTGTTTTTATTTTGATACCTTCTGGGGCTAATATTCTCTGAATAAATAATTATCACTATCAAAATATAATATAAATACACTGGCTTACATAGGTTTTGGGGTTTTTTTTGGTCTTTTTGGAGGGGGGAAAGCAGGGCAATTGGGGTTAAGTGACTTGCCCAAGGTCACATAGCTAGTAAATGTTAAGTGTGTGAGGTCGGATTTGAACTCAGTTCCTCCTGACTCCAGGGTCAATGGTCAATTCACTGTGTCACCTATCTGATCCCATAGTTTCTTTTAATGGACCTGATTCAATATATGGGATTTTCATCACAAACTGAGTAGCACTTACCTCCAGCCAGCATTGCAGTAAGTACTATTCCACATGACCAAACATCAACTGGTTCTGCATGGAATTCTTTTCTCTTAAGCAGTTCTGGGGCAACATAGGGCAGAGTGCCACACATCTTATTCAATAAACGCTCACGATTATTATGCCGAAATACTGTTGCTAACCCAAAGTCTGAGATTTTGAGATTATCTAAAAGAGAAGGCATGCAGGCAGTTCTGGGTAAGGCCTTGTCATATGAAAAGATTAACATTTTTTTATTATAAACTTAATGACTAGCAACTAAATCAAATAGGCATCAAAAAAAGTGCAAAAATCTTTCCTAAAATCTATAGTCTTTAACAAAGCAAAATCAAAATTAATAAGCAGACAAATACTTTGACCCTGTGTCTCCTAATTCCAGGTCTGCCAAAACTTTCACCAAATTTGACTATTTTATTTTTTAAAATATAATAGTAGTTAGCACCTAGACAAAAACTCCTTGTTTTTATTTTGATACCTTCTGGGGCTAATATTCTCTGAATAAATAATTATCACTATCAAAATATAATATAAATACACTGGCTTACATAGGTTTTTTTTTTTGGTCTTTTTGGACCAAAATCAGCTTTGCTGATTATATTTTGTATCATTTCCTACAGATCTTTTCATATTTTCTCATTTCAAAAGGATGTTCCCTTGAGGAGAGAGGTTATTTCATTTCTGTCTTTATATTCACCAGCCCCTAGCAAAGAGTCTAGTAAAAAAGTAGATATTTAATACATGTTTGTTGATGAATTCATTGTATGTTATATTTGCTACATAATATTCCATTACACTAATCTGCATTAATATATCAGAATTTACTTGGCCATTTTCCAGTTGTTGTATCTAATTTTTTGCTATCACAAAGAGTAGCTATTAATATTTCTACATGGCTAGGTTCTTTTTTCCTTTTTTAATAATACTCCAGTAACCTCAGAAAATTAATTTTAAATGCCCTCATTTTTTTTCTATGTTGTAAAACATTCTAAGCATGAGTTGTCTTTTCTTTAAGTTTGACAGAATGAAGAGAGCAGAGCCAAGATGGTGGGGAACAGGCAAGAAGTTGCCTGAGCTATCCCGAGAGTCCCTCAAAAATCAAGCCTCAAAACAAATTCTGGAGCAAGAGAACCCACGAGGGAAAGAGTGAAACAATTTCCAGTCCAAGATAACATTGCAGGAAATGACTGTCTCACTTGGTTGCAGGTGTCTGGGCAAAGGGCAAGCTAGCAGGATGCTCCTAGACAGAAGACACTTCAACAATCAAGGCCCCTCGGCAGGGTACCTTTGAGGATTCTGCTCCCAGCACAGTAGGTGAACCGTCAGCCCCCAAACACCCAGCACAAGGGGCATAACTAGAACAGGCAAGCCCAACTCATTAGGCAAATCTGCTCACTGCACAACAGCGATGAGCCATCTGTACAACAGTTGGTGAGCCATAAGCACTCCAGTGCAGAAAGTCAGTGACCAGGCCCCCAGCCCCAGCTCAAGAAACTTGGGACAGTGTTCCCTGTGTCCCAGGAGAAGAGCTCATCAATCAACAATGAACATGCTAAGAAAAAATCCACAGGGCCAGAAAGATTCATAAGTGAATTCTACCAAACATTTAAAGAACAATTAATTCCAATATTATATGAACTATTTTGAAAAATTTTATAAGAGAAAAAAGTATGAAAATTCATCTGGAAGAACAAAAGGTCAAGAATATCAAGGGAAGGGGCGGCTAGGTGGTGCAGTGAGTAGAGCACCGGCCCTGGAGTCAGGAGGACCTGAGTTCAAATCCGGCCTCAGACACTTAACACAAAAACTAGCTGTGTGACCTTGGGCAAGTCACTTAACCCCAACTGCCCTCCAAAATACCAAAAAAAAAAAAAAAAAAAAAAGACTATCAAAGGAAACAATACAGAAAAATTGTGAAGGACAGTAGCCTAGTGGTACTAGATCTCAAACTACATTGTAAAATGGTAATTATCAAAACTAGCTGGTACTGGCTAAGAAATAAGGGTGATGGATCAGTGGAACAGATTAGGTACACAATCCAAGGTAGTAAATGACCATAGTAATCTACTGTTTTATAAACCCAAAGAATTCAGCTTCTAGAATAAGAATTTATTATCTGATTAAAAACTGCTGGGAAAACAGTATGGCAGAACCTGTTGTTGTTTGTCCTTCGTTCTCAAAGAGGACCAATGACAGCAAGAAGGTGATATCTGGAATCGAAAATTCACTGGATTTAAGTGAGACAGCTGTGCAAAGTCATCAGCCTCACTCTCCTCCAGGGTCATCTAAGTCTAGTGGCAAGACATTGTTCAGGAAGCCTGGAGATGATCACAGATGCAGTGGGAAATCTTGATCTTTTAAAGTTACAGTCTTTTCCAGGTCTCAGTTTGTCTGAGGCAACACTGATTCAATGATTTAAGGATAAATAACAAAAATGGCCTAGTTTGTCTACTTAAAAAAAAAAAAATCAAACCGAGAGGAGAAGACCTTTAGGGATTCTGGTCAGAACAGAAACAGTTGCTTTTTACACTCACTCTGAGCATTCAAAACCCAAGTAATGACCAAGTGAGGCTTGGGCCAGGGTCTATTATTGACCCATCAGTGAGAACCAGAGTAATCTGGGTTTAAGGCATGGTTGGGTAGTTCCATCTGAATCCCAATATGCTTTATCAAAGTCTGGTTTTCCAGTGCTCTATTTCAAAAAACCATAAATGAAACTACATGTTACAAAAGAGTTAATTATCCCATTAAAAAAATTACAAAATAAATAAGTAGGGAAGAGAAAAAAAAAATCTAGCCCATAAACCCCAAGATATCTTGTAAGATTTCAACAAACAAAATTTATATTCCTTTGGGTAGAGCAAGCACATGTAACAGACCAACATCATAGACCATATATCAAGATTAGGTCAAAAAGGTACATGATTTCAACATAAAAGGTGATACCATGCACAAATTAGTAGAGCAAGGAATAGTTTACCTGTCAGATCTATGAAAAGGGAAGAATGTATGATCAAATAAGAGACAGAGAACAACACGAGGTGTAAAATGGATCATTTTGATTATATTAAGTTTAAAAGTTTTTGCACAAATAAAACCAATACGGTCAAGATTAGAAGGAAAGCAGAAAGCTGGGAAACAATTTTTATAGCAAGTTTCTCTGATAAAGGCCTCATTTCTTAAATATATAGAGAATCAAGTAAAATTTAATAGAATACAAGTCATTCCCCAATTGATAAATGGTTAAATGATACGACCAGGCAGTTTTTAGACAAAGAAATAAAAGTTATCTATAGTCATATGAAAAAATGTTCTAAATCATTACTAATTAAAGAAATGTAAATTAAAATAATTCTGAGGTACCACCTCATATCTATCAAATTAGCTCTTATGACAAAAAACAAAATGATAAATGTTGGAGAGGTGGGAAAATTGGAACAGTAATGCTTTGTTGGTGGAGTTGTGAACTGATCCAATTGTTCTGGAGAGCAATTTGGAACTATGCCCAAAAGGCTATCAAATTCTATATACCCTTTAATCCAGCAATATCACTACTAGCTCTGTATCCCAAAGAGATTAAAAAGGGCAGGTTGGGAGGAAGGAATGACCTATTTGCATAAAAATATTTATTGCAGCTCCTTTTGTGGTGGCAAAGAATTGGAAACTGAAGGGATGCCCAAGTATATGAATGTAATAGAATATTACTGTGGTATAAGAAATGACAAGCAAGGGGAGGCTAGGTGGTACAGTGAATAGAGCACCAGCCCTGGAGTCAAGAGGACCTGAGTTCAAATTTGGCCTCAGACGCTTAACACAAAAACTAGCCCTCTGACCTTTGGCAAGTCACTTAAGCCCAATTGCCCTACCTTCCCACCTCCAAAAAAAAAGGGAAAAAAAAAAAAAAAAAGAAATGACAAGCAGGTTTCAGAAAAACCTGAAAAGACTTCTGTGAACTAGATGCAAAATGAAGTGAGTAGAACCAGGAGAATGTTGTACATAGTAACAACACTGTATGACGATTAACTACGACTGACTTAGTTCTGCTCAGGAATAGAATGATCCTAGAAAATTCTAAAAGACTTATGATAGAAAATACCATCCACATCCAGAAGAAGAAGTTATGGAGTCTGAATGAAGACCAAAGCATACTACTTTCACTTTTTTTCCCCCATAGTTTTTTCCTTTTATTCTGTTTCTTCTTTCACAACATGACCAACATGATTGCACATATGTAACCTACATCAAATTGCTCACTGTCTAAGAGAGGAAGGAAGAAAATTTGGAGCTCAACATTTTATAAAAAAATGAAGGTTAAAAGTTTTCTTTACAGGTAATTGGAAAAAATAAAATACTACTTAAAAGTAAAAAAGTTTGATAGAATACTTATGAATTGATCTCAGTTCAGCATCTTTTTTTGACAATATGTTTTAAAAGCATTACATTATTGCAGATTATTGTGTCTTTATCATTATTAAATAAGTGATTTTCCTAATCCAACTGCAGGGCGGACTAAGAGTTCTTAAATGTAATCAAGTATAGAGTTAAAAGAATGGCTGAAATACAGTTACTAAAGATATAGATTTCTATTTGTTAGATGAAAATATCAATACGTGGGACAGCTAGGTGGCACAGTGAATAGAGCACTAGCCCTGGATTCAGGAGGACCTGAGTTTAAATCCTGTCTCAGACACTTGACATATTTACTAGCTGTGTGACTTTGAGCAAGTCACTTAACCCCAATTGCCCTCCAAAAACAACAAAAAAAATCAATACTTATCCCAAAGATTCTCTTACTTGGTCATGTTGCTTTCATATTAATAAAAAATATTAAAATGAAGAGAAAAAATTTGTTGTAATGAGCTTACCTCTTTCGTCTAGTAAAAGATTTTCTGGTTTAATATCCCTGTGGGTTATTCCAATACCATGAAGATACACCTGGGAGGAAAAAATAAGACTTATTTATTTGTTATTACTCATTTGTACTAAAGAATGAATTCAAATAAAAGAAACAAAGTGAACTCTACCTACCACCCCTGCCATAAGCTGATGGAAGAACTTCTGAGCATCTTGTTCAGGCATACCTACATCAGGTTCTGAAAGGGTTAAATTTAAAGGTTTACTGACAAATCATCAGTTGCAAGAACAAGTCTCACATTCAAGACTGAATGTTTGCTACTTCCTGCCAAATCTGAGGGGGAGGGAGATTGGAAATGACTTATGTAGACAAAAAAGGTAGCAATAAAATACACACACACACACACACACACACACACACACACACACACACACACACACACACACACACTCTATTTAAAACAATGAAGGGTTAAACCAGTGTCTCTTAGTGGATGGTATCCTACATGAGGAACAAAAAGACTCAAGAGTCCAGGACTGACTGTCATTAACATGTTATGAGAGGCTGAATAGTATTCTTTACTAGTTTCACCATCTGTAAAATGAAAAAATATTACAGAGATGCTATGCAGAATAAGTAATTAAAACAGCAATTATCCAAGACAGAAATTCAGGTCGCTAGACTAACCTTCCTTCTCAGTATTTGAAAAAGTCCTCTTGCTCCTAGTATTATAATCATCTGTAAGCCATTTGTCCCTTGTTAAATCCTTCCTCTCTTCTGTAACCTTTCTACTCAAAATGTCCATTTAACCTTTCTTAGTCCTTCATTCCTGAGATATTCACATCAAGAAAGATTTAAGGCAAGGATTTTAAATTTCATAGACATCCTCAAACTACACAGCCATGGACTATCAATTCAATAAACAGATAAATTTGAAAGAATAATGCAACCCATGGAAAATCAAGTTCCAACGAAAAAAATATGCTAACTTTCTGCATTTTGTCCATTTGTAAATTATTCAATCCTGATTTCAGTAGGGAATTAGTAAAGTAGAAGGTCCTAATTTTTAATGTGGTAGCTTTAGATTTTAACTTATATTGACAGAATAGATTTTGTTAAGCAATATTTTTTAAAAATTATACAATTTCAATTTTATTAGAGAAATATTTACATAGTTATCACAATTCTCAGAAGTCCTTTGAGTGGGTGCATTCACAGGGAATATGCTAAAACCAATGTTTGTAATGCTTCCTTACCAGCTATGACAACCCTGTTAACATAAAAGGTCCTTGTCATGTTTATTGCTTACATTAAAACTCTTATACACTTAAATGTTTGATAAATTGTGAAAATGAGTCCCCACAGCGGTTAATTTTAGCACAAATTCCTAAATGATAGGTTTTGTTGTGGTGGCTTTTTAACTTGAAGACAGTTGTTTAACCAGGTCTATTCTGATTCATTAAGTTCCTTGATAAAGTGTTAAGTAATACTTAATCACAGAATTAAAGAATTTTAAGAGTTAAACAGGGATTGTCATGGTCTAACCTCTTGACACAAAACAGCAACTTCTACTGTCACTGTTTTAAAAGGGCAGTCATCCAGACTCTGAATATTTCTAGAAAATATCACTTTTCCTAAAGGTAGATCATTTCATTTTTTAGGTAGCTCTAATTCTCAACCAGATTCCACTTTCCTTCAGCAGTTCTGCTTGGTTTAATAAGAGAAAACTGGTGACCCACCCAGGATGAACAGATCACCTGAAATCTCATCATTGTGCTGAACTGACTCGGTTTTTGACAATACCTTTTCAATTCCATCAGATGCTTCTCCCCTGACTGGAGAGCTGGAGGATGGAACAGTAAACTCCTCCCAGAGCTTTCCTTTATGGAGAGCTCTGCTTGCTTTCTCCATCACAAATTATCATTCCCTTGCCTGGTATCCTATGGTTCTCACCCCTTTTCTATTTCCTTTTGTGTGTTGTCTTCTTCTTCCTAGACTGTAAGTTCCTTGAGGGCAGGAACTGTCTTTTTCTTACTTCTAACTCTGGTGCTTAGCACCTGATGCTTAATAAATATTAATCGAATTGAACAAACTTCTTTGTCATATTGAACAAAAATATTTCTTCTTATTAAGTTGCATCTGCTGGTCTTAGTCCTACCCTTTACAGCTAAGAAGGATATTTAAGTCTAAAACACACAACTGACTAAAGTCCCCAAAAAATCTCTTTGGGAATTATAAACATTTTATATAAAAAGAAAAAGAGAACTACAAAATCGACTTAGGAATAATTATATAGAGTTAGAATATCTCTACAATACAGCCATCCATTTACACAATAAGGATATCTGACTGGTTACTAAAGTGTTATTTATAGTGATTTCCCATAGCAACTACTTGTCATAAACTTTACAAACAATAGTGACATAACCTTCAATTCAGATCACCTGCATATTAAGATCACCTGTATATTTTGGGGGTACAACTTTCTAGTAAACATAAATTTTTAAGAAAACACATAACAAATATTAATGCTTATTTCCATATTTCATGGCCAGAGCTCACACTCAATGGATAAAGAATAATCAAAAAATAAATCAAATATAACCTCAAAGACCAAGAAAATAAACACTTATTTTTTTCCTTTTTGGAAGGCAACTGGGGTTAAGTGACTTGCCCAAAGTCACACGGCTAGTATGTCACATGTCTGAGGCTGGATTTGAACTCAGGTCCTCCTGATTTCAGGGCTGGTGCTCTATTCACTGTGCCACCTAGCTGCCCCAACACTTCTTATTTAGTAGCTTCATTATCTTAATCTTTAGAACATAAAGTTGTCACAATTTTCCATACCTATATGTACCATACCAAATGTGCCATACCTATACGGTCGAAGAGCTCTCCCCCACTGCAGTATTCCAGAAACAGATACTGAATATTGCCTTCTCGCCGATGACCATAGAATTTCACTATGTTCTCATGGTTTAACATTTTATTGATGCAAATCTCTTTCTTAATGTTTTCTGGACAATCTATGGCACGCTTCATGTCCACAATCTTCACTGCAACTGCTTCTTCTGTTCGCCTATTCACAGCAAGCTGAACTCTACAAATTAAGTAGAAAATAATTAATTGCACATGGTAGGCTTTTGATATGTGCTAGTTGACTGTAATGATACTGGGATTTGAAGATCTTCCATGCCCCCTGAACTTGCTGACACAGCAAGAAGGGGTGGAGCAAGAGAAAGCCAGAACCAAGCTAGAATCTGTGCCTTGGTAACTGGAAGCCGTGGCAGAGACTGCGGTCGTGGCTGGAACTCCTTTTTCTTTGAGCCTGCCAGAATCTCTGCTAAGGACTCCTGCTGAAGACTGCCAGGGACAGGAATGGGGGGAGGGGGAGCGGGGGGGGGGGGGCCACAGCTGCTGGTAGCAAGTTGCATGGACACTGAGCAGTTGCATGAGTGAGGAAAGGAGGAGCTTTACCTGAAGTAGCCTGTCCTGTTTTGAAGGGTTGAGAATGTGGGTGTTTACTACATTAACTACATGTGCCAACTTCATAACTACTGTGCTGGCTTTGCCATTCTGGTTTTGGGACTCAGTTTTCTAGTATTTGAATAAATGCTCTAGCTATATTTCCCATGTAGAGAGCCTGTTACATTTTGTGCTTAATAACCATATTAACATACTTATAGTTACTGTAGGCATTGTGAATGCTGCATTGTTGATACACTGACTAATTTGGGATAGTCATTCTTTAATTACCAGTAAATTAACAGACTCTCTTTGATAGGTATTTCTTTTGCAGTTTCAAAATTAAACAAATTAAGCACAGTGAATATCAATAGCAGATAGTAGGCACTTGGTAAATGCTTGCTGACTGTTTGAAAAAAAAAACTGTTCAAAAATTGCTTTACCTAGACTAATTTCTTCACCCCAAAAAGGTAAAAAGGCTTTTCTTATCACTAGCAGTTTCTGATTATGTGGCACAGGATACCTAAATGGTCCACAAAGATAGCTGCACATGGCATATAAAATGTACCAAAAGCTTGTTGAATCTGTGTAGCAGGGTTCCTAGACTTTATTACCTATAGTCATATATTCATTCTACAGGTTTAAAAGAAAGGAAGCTAAATGAAAGAAAAATCATGATGGTTGAAGTTCCTTTCCAACCCAATGTTAAACTAATCCAATCCAATATTAAAACAAGAAAGGGTAATAAAAGGAAAACACTGTGATAAATAAAAAAGA
Source organism: Pseudocheirus occidentalis (assembly GCA_028646575.1). Lineage (NCBI taxonomy): Eukaryota > Metazoa > Chordata > Mammalia > Diprotodontia > Pseudocheiridae > Pseudocheirus > Pseudocheirus occidentalis. The sequence goes on along the minus strand of CM053596.1, from coordinate 130,442,538 downwards.
AGCTACCAAAAATTGTCTTGCATTTAGTTGAGAAAATTCGCTTTTTTTTGCCCATAATCCCTAAATCCTTGACTTTGACAAAGTACCTAACATAAGGTAGATAGATGCTTGATAACAACTGTTGATTGACTGATTGATTGACCTGGAATTCCTAACTGCTGCTAATTAGTTAGTAATGATTGAGACAATAATGGCTTTGTCTCCACTAGGCTAACAAAATAGTACCAATATAATGGTGGTGTTGTCATAAGGAAAACCGTCCATGGCTATTATACTTTATAATCTATATTGATGGTATAACATATTTAAAATAAATGATACAATGTTCCTTCTAACCTTTGTGTCATACAACAGAACCCAGAGACAAAATGGAACAGTGTAAGACAATGGCTGTACTGCTAAATAAAACATCACAATACTACATGTAGGGAAACCTCTGAAAATTTCTACAGTAGGAAATATTTTTGTGATAATTAGAGAAGGTAAGAAGTAACAATTTAAATTTATTCCAAATTAATATTATGTACCTTGATTTCTCCCAAACCTTAAGTTTAGTCATCTAAATCAGTGGTGTCAAATAGAAATGCATTCCTGCAGGCAACTTATTTACTTAGAAACCACAAATGAACATCATCCATGCTGCATTGTATTTATTCTGTTAAACATTTCCAAATTACATTTTTTCCCCCCTTTTTGGAGGGGGGAAGGTAGGGCAATTGGAGTTAAGTGACTTGCCCAAGGTCACTAGGCTAGTTTTTTTTTGTGCTGCCAGGTTCTCCTAACTCCAGGGCTGGTAGTGCTCTATTCACTGTACCAACTAGCCGCCCCTCCAAATTACATTTTAATCTGGTATGTGATACATTCAGGAGTTGCCTAGATGAGTCTGACACCTCCAACCTAAACTAAAATCTATTGGTAGGTAGCATGCACCTAAGAAAGATGATATAAAGAACACTAATCTCAAGAGCCAGAAGACTTGAAATTATATCAAATTCTGCTATTTCTAAAGAAAGTCATTTAACCTGTTTAGTCTCAATTTCCACTACTCACTTTCCACTACTTACACAATTACTTATTTGTGAGGATCAAATAAGATTGAAGTACATTTGTACACTGGCATGAATGTAGGGTCAGTTCTCTTATTATTTCTATCTTGCGCTTGTTAAAAGACAGAACAAGAGGGGAGCTCATACTCACTCTCCATAAGCACCTTCTCCCAAAGTTTGCACCAAATCCCAGTCTTCCACAAAGGGCACAGCCATGGCTCTACCAATAAGAAACTCCCTGAAGCAGAGATATCAGACATAAAGATGAAATCATTACAAATCTTCGTTACCTTAAGTGTCACTAATCCACCTACTAGCTTCTCTACCTCCTGTCCCAAGTCACCTTGAACATCTCTCCTTCCCTCTCCAATCTTTATTTATTAATGGTCTTTATTAATGTAAACTCTGACCCCAGAAGTAATTTACCCCATTAAATATATCCATCCTATGACTTGTATTTATTCATCAAGGAAAGTTGGGATGGCTTAGTGGATACAATGCCAGCCTCCAGGAACAGGAAGACCTGGGTTCAAGTCCTGTCTCTGACACATTCTTTGGTTGTTTTTTTTTTGCTTTTTGGAGGGCAGTTGGGGTTAAGTGAGTTGCCCAAGGTCACACAGCTAGTTTTTTGTGTTAAGTGTCGGAGGCCAAATTTGAACTCAAGTACTCCTGACTCCAGGGCCGGTGCTCTATTCACTGCGCCGCCTAGCCGCCCCTCTCTGACACATTCTGACTGACTTTGGGCAAGACACTTAAAAGCTCTCGGACGACTCTGAAAAAAAAAAGGGTGTAATTTGCGTAAGTGCAATTTCCTGATAGGATGAAATCACAGGTCGAAAAAAATCCCTGGTCATAAAAGTCAATCCCTCCCTTCTCAAAGCCCTCAAAGGGCAAAGTGGGGGGCGGAGTGGGGCTGGATTAAGAGTCAAGGGATTCGGGTTCTAATTCCGAGATCCTGGTTTACCAGCTGTGTGACCTCAGGCAAGACCCTCCCCCATTCTGGGCTGCAGTTTCCTCACTCGTAAAAAGAGGGCTTTTGCTTAGAGGAGCTCTAACGGGCCTTCCAGCTTGGTCACATGAGGGAGGGCGCCGAAGCAGCTCTCCCGCTCACCCCCCCCCCCCACCCGGGCGGGGGCGGGGCCGGGCGGAAGCGGGGGAGGGGAGGCTAGGGAAGAAGGGTTGCCCCTCCTACGCCTTCTCCTTCTCCTCCACTGGCGGCGCTCCCTGAGCTCGACCTAGGTCCACTCCCCAACTGCCAGCCGGTCCGGTCCTGACGAGTAAGCGGAGACCCCTGGCCTTGGGGCCGGCTCCGAGCGCTCCTCTGCTGGTCCCTCTCACTCCTTACCAGACTCTGTCTGCCCCTCGCAGGCAGAGACCAAGCCCGCTGCTCCCGCTCCTTACGGAACCAGTCCCAGCCCGGCCCCCGGGGTCCTGCTTACCGAGCCGCAGCCGCTGCCGCCGCCGGAAAAATCCAAACGCGGAGCCTTTCCCGCCAAAATTCGCCAGACGCCTCACGACTGTAAACGTGTACGCCCCATCACCGTAAAGCGAGGAGGCCGTGCGCGCTCCCGCGGCCGGGGAGGGCGTGGGACAGGGGGCGGGGCGGGGGTGTTGCTGCTAGAATAGGCAGCATTCAGTGAGCCCTAGGAAAGGTAGAGTTGAAAACCACAGAAATGGGAGGCTGAGGATGGGACTTTTGCCTTGGGTAGGAGTTGAGGGTAATAGGGATTCCAGAAGCATGTTAGCTGTAGGGGAGAGAGAGTGTTTCCTTATTTCAATTGCTAGGCCGTAGGGATGGTGGCCTGGAGGTCAGCTGGCAAAGCAGACGCTGGGCAGTGTGGGCGTTGCATCATAAACTAGCGTGTTAATTCCTCATGCGCTGAAAACCTCAAGTCTGGGGCGGTGTCTGCAAAAGCAAGGAAGCAAAGACCCTGCCATTTCTCAGTGAATTTGATCGGTGTAGACAGCAAAGCTGTAAGTCAGCACCTTAGAGTCTCCAGTTACTCAAAAGAAGCTTTGTCTAAAAGGATAATCAGCTCAACTCAGTCATGAGGATTTAGAGTTCAGGGTGTCTTTGAGGGGGGAAGAGTACTTAAAAATCCTCTAATTCAACCTCTCATCCCAAGAAGGATTATCCTCAAAATAATCTTAAAATCTTTATGATCCTATTTTACTAGTCTCAGTTATGCTGCTTACGAGCTATGAGATCTTAATTCAGAAAGGCCAAGGCCATCCACTACATCCTGGGCAACTCTCCCTCCCTTAAATCCACTTCATGAGTAAGCCATCACCCTGCCGATGTCATTGGTCCTTTTCAAAAATGAAGGACCAACAACGGAGCCCAAGGGGCGCAGCCTGAGCCCAGTCACGTGAGCAGAGGGCAGCTCCTAAGCTAGTGAGACAGCCTTCTAATATTCCGGGGTAGGGTTAGTCGTCCCCCTGTTCTCCATAGGTGATTTTTTTTCTGACATCAAATCCAAATTTGACTGCAATTTACACCTTTTGCCCAATGAGGAAGCAAGAGAGGAAAGTAGGGTAGAAAGAAAAGGAAAAGAAGGGAGCAAGGAGAGAAGGGAAGAAGGTGGTGCAGCGAATAGAGCACCTACCCTGGAGTCAGGAGGACGAGTTCAAATGTCAGACATGTTCAGACCTCAGAGGTGACATTTACTAGCTGTGTGACCTTGGGCAAGTCACTTAACCCTAATTGCCTTGCTTCCCTCCAAAAAAAAAAAGTTGAGAAGGAAGGGAAAGAAGGAAAAGAACGGAGGCAAAGGAAAGAAAAGAGAGAGAAGCAGGGAGGGAGGAAAGATAAGCATTTATTAATCGCTTATAATGTGCAAAGCAGTGTAATGTACTTTAAAGATACAAATAGAAAAGGAAGGCAGTCCCTGCTGTGAAGGAGCTCATACTGTGTTTGGGATAGACAACTCCTAATAGGAAGTTTCAGCTGCAAGTCAGATGGAAAGGCCCACTGATCCCTAGAGGAACACAGGCAAAGCAGATGGCAAGTCCTCATCTTTAATTTCCACAGATAAAATCTGTTGTTGAATCACTTGACAATGCCAAAGATTTTGGTGGCAAGAACTTTCTTTTCTGGGTCTTCAGTAGTTTGGGTTATAGCATCCATAGAAACAGTTGCCAGGTTGTATCTCAAAGGGAGATCCAGCTTTACAAGACCATAGCAGTCCCTATTCTTTAACCAACCTTTTCTTCTCATCTTAGATGCCCTTTTCTCCTGAAGCCTGAGCTCTTTTGTCAGGCATAGATCAGTAACCACCTTCTTGCTTAGATATCTTGATAGCATTTTATTTTGTCACTTTTATGTAATATTGTGTACTGTAGTTATTCTTGTTTTGTTGTTCAGTCATGTTTGACTCTTCATCACCCCATTTGGCATTTTCATGGCAAAGATACTGGAGTGGTTTGCCATTTCCTTTTCCAGCTCATTTTACAGATGAGGAAACTGAGGCAATTAGGGTTAAGTGACTTGCCCAGGGTCACACAGCAAGTAATAAGTATCTGAAACCATATTTGAACTCAGGTTTTCCTGATTCTAGACCCAACGCTCTATCTACTGTGCCCCCTAACTGCCCCTATTTTTTGTACTAGAACAGGACTGCAAGTTCTATGAGCATAAGGATTTTATATATTTTCCAGGGCCTAACAGAATGCTCTACATATCATTATTTAGTCTAGTTCAGTACTCATGCCTACTATTAAATATTAGGTGGTATTAAGTGGTAAGAGTGAAGGATTTGGAGTCAGAGGAGCAGTTACATTTAATCCTTATGTGACTTGGGGAGAACTCTTCACTTTTTTTTTTTGCATACTTAAGATCAGAATTTATTTTTTTGTTTGTTTTGATTCAGGAGAATCTTTCAGAAAAAAACAGGATTTTGGATGAGATTTGAAGGAAGCTAGGGAAGCTAGGAGATAGAAAGAAGGAGGGAGAGAATTCCAGGCATAGGAGACAGCTAATGGAAATGCATAAAGTCAGGAAATTGAATGTCTTTTTTGAGGAACAATAAGGAGGCCAGTGTCACTGGATTGCAAAACACATGGCAGATGCAAGATATAAGAAGACAGGAAAGTTGAGGTGGGGGATCAGGTGATAAGGGGCTTTGAATGCCAGTAAGGTGTTATATTTGATCCTGGAAGTGATATGGAGCCACTTGAGTCATTGGTGGGATATGGTCAACCTGTACTTTAGAAAGATCATTTTAGCAGGTGAGTGGTAGATAAACTGGAATGGAGAGGGATTTGTGGCAAGGAAAACAACACAGACAAGCAAGATCTGAGCTGATGAGGGCCAACACCAGGATGGTGGCAGTGACATAGAAAAGGGAGTAAATATGAGAGATTTTACAGGACTTGGCAACAGATTAGAGTGAGTAGATTAGAGTGAGGTCATCAAAGATGACACCAAGATTGTAAGCCTTGGTAACTGGAAGGATGATGTTATTCTTAACAAAAATAAGGAAGTTAGGGAGAGGTGAGTGTTTGTGGGGCAGAGAAGATGATTTCAGTTTTGGGCATCTTGAAATGAAAATATCTATGGGACATCCATTTAAAGATGCCAGTTTGGAGTAAGCAAAGAGTTTAGGGCTGGATAAATAGATTTGAGAATAATTAGCATAAAGATAATTGAATTCACAGAAGTTAATGAGATCAATAAATGAAATCATATAGGGAGAAAAGAAGAGAGCCAAGGACCAGAGAGCCCTGTGGGACACCTAAAGAGAACCTTCCTAATCCCTCCAGTTATTGGCCTCACCGCCACCAGCAGCTCCATATTACTTTTTGTTTATTTTAAATAAAACAACTTTGGATCTTTTTAGAAAAAAATTTATCAAGTGAAAAAAAGTTATCTGTGTTGCCAAGCAAAAGGCATAAAATGTTGCAAGGGTTCTGAGACTCCTAGAGGAGAACCTTCCTGATCCTTCCAATTAGTAGTCCCCTCACCACCACTACCACCATATATATATTTTTTTACTTTGGATTTTTAAAAATGTATCTGTATATATGTTATTTTTCTCCAATAGAATATAAGCTCTTTGAAGACAAAAACTTTCATTTTTATGTTTGTATTCACAACACAAAGCCTGACACAGAGTAGGTACATAAAAAAATGCTTAAGTAAATTGAATTGGGAAGTAACTATTAGTGAAAACTGGAGGTTTCAGGTCTCAGGAGGTGAAACAGAAACACAGGACATTTCAGGATTTAGAGACCCTACACAAAAAATTTCTTCAATGAAATTATATAATAAATTAGCCCAAAAGAAGAGTGAAAGATTATTTGAACCAAAACAGGATTTTAAAACTTTTTCTCTGCAAATGTGCTAATTATTGGTCAACAATTTGACTTTTGAGCAAGGAAGCTCAATATAGGATAATAGTGTCCTTGCATTCATCTTCTGAATTACTATCTTAGTCTGAACCTTAGATGAAGATTTGGAAAGAGTAGTATCTGATTGCCCTTCCACCTTCATTAGGAGTCACTCATAATCTTATAATCAACATGGAGCTGCCTGATAAGAAAGAGAAAGACAAGATCTACGCCCTAGCACCCAAGATTAGCCCAATTCTGTTTCCTTCTGCTAGCCTTGAGATTTCAACTTCCCAGTCATAATGATTACATCTAGGGTATTAGGCAGCTACATTTTATTGGGAGGTTTCCATGAGGCAGTCCAGAATGGCTAAGATTATGCCTACAGTGACCTGAGATTCTATTGGCTGGTAAGACTGCCAGAAACCAGCATTTTATGGGGAGATTCTAAGCCTGGGGCACATATTTAGGTGGGAGCTATAACAAAAGGAAACCTCAATTGCTGAAACTGCTAGTGATTATGAATCCAGTTGAACTACTAAGAGAGGGAAGGGAGATTGATTTCCAATGTTCTTCCCTCTTCCTCTTTCCTTCCTCTTCTATATTCTAGGTCTAGAGACAAGTTCTGTATATCCATACCACTTCCTTACTATTTTCCATGAGTTGTAGGTGCAGACAAGCAGGAAGAAGTTTATAAGTAGGCTAGAAGAGAATGGCTCTATACAGCAGTACATGGTCCACCTCCTTTCTGTTTTCACTATGTTCAATAAACGTAAAAAAGTAGTTAAAAGTCTTGACTCTAAAGTCAGAGGGCCTTGGTTTAAATCTTTATCCTGGTGACTTACCACCTGTATGACCTTAAACAAGTCATTTGACTACTCTAAGTCTCAGTTTTCTAATCTCTAAAAGGAGGCAGTTAGACTAGATGGTCTCTGAGGTTCCTTCTAATGCTAGGTCCTATGGGATCACAGTATGTAGTGTATCTGAGTCCTATGGATGGGGGACAGAGAATGTGGGGAGAGTCAGTGCTTAAAGAGTATAGAATTGGGACGAGGGCTTTTTATGCTTTAAGTAATATTCTATTTCATCCCCTAGATCTGTGGTTCTCAACTTTCCTAATGCTGTAACCTTTTAATACTTGGATGTATCTGCATGTGGGTGGACCTGCCTGGAGATGGATAGAGGAGCGCAGTGTCTTGGTTCCTAAGACCATTGGGAATATGTGTTTTCCGATGGTCTTAAGTGACCCCTGTGGGAAGGGTCATTGGACCCACACCAAGACAAAGGGGTTGCGCCCCACAGGTTGAGAACTGCTGCCCTAGATGAATTCCATACCCAGCCTTTTGAAGTCCTGAGTTTCAGTAATGGGGGTGGAGGGTAGAAATGGGGGTACAAAATGGAAGAGGGAAAGTGGGCAGTCTAGACATTGGCAGACTAAGTTCCTTTGGTGGCCAATGAAGGATTCTACAGCCTTTTAAGAAGATTCTAGAGGTGGAGCCAAGATGGTAGAGTAAAAATAGGAACTTGCGTGAGCTCCCACACCAACCACCTCCAATACTTGTAAAATATGACTCTAAACAAATTTTAGAGCTACAGAACCCACGAAGTGACAGAGAAAAACAAATCTCCCACTGACGGCAGTCTGGCAGGCTGACAGGAAGGGTCTATGGCATCAGACTGGGAATGAAGTACAGTCCTGCATGAGCTGTTTGGGCCCAGACCTGGGGTGGCCCCAACCAGCCACCCAGACCAGCTGGAGCAGACTTCAGGAGACTGAATCACCAGCAGCTGTGCAGCGTCCAGACTTCTCAACTCATAAACACCAATGAGAAAGTAAAAGGTCAGTGGGGAAACCTGTTGATCCAGAGTGAGAGACTAGCCAGGTCCAACCCCTGTCCCTGGGGTGACAGAGGTGGCGGTGGCTCAGCAGCTGCAGTTGCTGCTGCATGGCTGCCTCTGGAGCTTCTAGCCTGCAGATCACTGGGGGACCAAACAACCATTCAGAAGGTAATTGCTCTTACTTTGACCAACTTGAATCTGAACTGCAGTCTGGGGTGGTGATCTTGGGATGAAGAATGCCAGCGTGCCAGAGTTTGTGGTGGCTGTAGAGAGGGTGCCCTCCTCATACCTCTGACAGTATCTGCAAAAACCCCAGAAATCTGGGACACATCTCTCCCCTCTGGAAGCAGAGTTCTACTACTGTGGCAAAGAGGTCAAAAGTCAAGTAATAGACTGGCAAGATGAGCAAGCAGAGGAAGCACAATCAGACCATGGAAACCTTTTTTGGGTACAAAAAGGGTCAAAACATAGAAGCAGAAGAAGTCAACAAAGGCAAAACTGCATCAATCAAAGGCTTCCAAGAAAAATATGAACTAGTTATAGGCCATGGAGGAGCTCAAGAAAGATTTTGAAAATCAGGTAAGAGAAATAGAGGAAAAATTGGGAAGAGAAATGAGAATAGTGCAAGAAAATCATGAAAAGTGAGTCAACAGCCTACTAAAGGAGACCCCCAAAAATGCTGAAGAAAATAACTCCTTAAAAAATAGACTACTCAAATGGCAAAAGAGGCCCACAAAGCCAATAAGGAGAATGCCTTAAAAAGTCAAATTTGCCAAACGGAAAAGGAATTTGAAAAACTCACTGAAGAGAATAATTCCTTCAAAATTAGATTGAAGCAAATGGAAGCTAATGACTTTATGAGAAATTAAGATACTATAAAACAAATCCAAACAAATGAAAAAATAGAAGGAAATGTGAAATATCTCATTGGAAAGACCGCTGACCTGGAAAATAGATCCAGGAGAGATCATTTAAAAGCCATAATAAAAAAAAGAGCCTAGAAATCATCCTTCAAGAAATTCTCAAGGACAATTGTCCTGATATTCTAGAATCAGAGAGTAAAATAGAAACTGAAAGAATTCACCAATTGCTTTTTGAAAAAGATCCGAAAAAGAAGACTTATAGGAATATTATCACCAAATTCCAGAGTTCCCAGGTCAAGGAGAAAATATTACAAGCTGTCAGAAAGAAACCATTTGAGTATTGTGGAAACAGAATCAGGATAACCCAAGACCTAGCAGCTTCTACATTAAGGGATAGAAGGGCTTGGAATATGATATTCCAGAGGTCAAAGGAGCTAGGATTAAAACCAAGAATCACCTACCCAGGAAAACCAAGTATAATGCTTCAGGGGAAAATATGGTCATTCAAAGAAGATTCTACTGTGCATTTGCCAGAGATTAAACTGGACTACTATCTGGTGACTCAAGTAGAACTCTACCTGGTGGGCAATTCATATATTACACTCCTTCACTGGAAAATTATTTACATTTCTGTAGCCTTAAAGAAAGCAGCATTCAAGCCACATGAGTTTAAATTGCCATAAGGGTCACAAATGTTAGCAATAGATTTAAAAACATTTTCTTTTCCCCCTCACCAAACTGCATCTATGACCATAAAGTTCTCTGAAACAAAGAACAGAGCAGGAATTAGTCTTTGAAACCAGAATTCAACAAGTAGTTTTCAAGAAACACACTTGAAACAGAGACACACACAGAAATAAAAGGCTGGATTGGAATCTATTATGCTTCAGCTACAGTTAAAAAAAAAAGCAGGTATAGCAGTCATGATCTCAGACAAACCAAAAGTAAAAATAATCCTAATTCGAAGAGATAAGCAGGGACATGACATTTTGCTAAAAGGTACCATAGACAATGAATAACAGTACTAAATACCTATGCATCAAATGGTATAGCATCCAAATTCTTATTTTTTTGTAATTAACTTTTATTTTTAGTTTACACCATTGATTTCCACAAGATTTTGAGTTACAGATTTTTCTCCCTGTCTTTCCCCTACCCCCCAAAACAGTGATTCCACTGTATACCCCCTCCCCCAATCTGCCCTCTCCTATATCGTCCCCCATCACCCATATGACTTTCTTGTAGAGCAAGATGGATCTCCCTATCCCAGTGCCTGTAAATAATAATAATATACATATTTTTTTAACATATGATTTTAGAACTTTTAATTCTAGATGCTTTCCCTTCCTCCCTTGTCACTTACCCCCAGTGGAAAGACAAGCAATTCAGCACAGGCCGTACATGTGTAGTTGTGCAGAACATCTCCACAATGAACATATTGTGTAACATGGATGATATTTCACTCCTTTCTATCCTGCCCTCCCCTTGTTCTATTCTCTACTTTGTCCCTGTCCCTTTACAGAAGTGTGTGCTTCTAACAACCCTCCCCTGCAACCTGCCCTCCCCCTCCATCCTTCTCCCTCTCATCCCCTTCCCCCCTACTCTCCTGCAGGCCAAGATACCCATTTTAAAGTGTATGTTATTCCCTCCCTAAGTCAAATTCAATGAGAGTAAGGTTGACCCATTCCCTTTTTGCCTTCCTGTTCTTCCCCTCCATTGTAAGTTATCCCTTGCCTCTGATATATGAAATAATTTACCCCATTCTGTCTCTCCCTGTCTCCTCTCATTCTGTTCCTCTCCCACCTCTTAATTTTACCTTTTAAAATATCATCCCTTCCTATTCTATTGATCCTGTGCCCTCTATGAATTCATATATACACATACTCAGATGTGTTCAAACACATATATAAACACTCCTATATAGACATATGTGTATGTATACATATATATACATTTGTATTCCCTTCACCTATCCTCATACTGAGAAAAGTTTTCATAAGTTACAATTATCATTTTTCCATGTTGGCATGTAAATAGATCAACTTTGATAAGTTCCTTATAATTTCTTTTCCATGTTTACCTTCTCATTCTTGTGTTTAAATATCAGATTTTCTATTCAGTTCTGTTTTTGTTGGGGTCTCCTACCCCGACCACCGCCCTCTACTTACCCTTATCCAGGGTCTTCAGACGTCTCTGGCTCCCATCCGAGGTGGGGGATGGGAGAACAAACCAGACAGAACACCCGAGGTGGGAGTCAACCTTTATTCTTCACATCCCGACAGAGAGAGAGAGCCCTTC
>CM053596.1:130359861-130430664 GCA_028646575.1 Pseudocheirus occidentalis | reverse complement strand
CTTTAGATTTTCTTTGAAGTAGACTCAAGCTGTGGCTTGGGAGGCTCCGCTGCTCCTCTGCTCCTCGTGGCCGCCCTGGGGCCTTGCCTGGCCGCAGGGTTTTGGCAGGGTTTTGGGCTGGCCTCTCCGTCCTGCTCCTCACGCCTTGGCAGATGTGGGGGTGCTGGAGGCTGTAGAACCGCTGCAGGCTGGCTGCGGGGCTCGGCTCAGCTCCTTCCTACCGTCCCAGGCCTGGCCGCGGTCTCAGCTTCCGGCTGTTCCAGCCTTCGCTCCCGGAGGCCGCGCTGAGCCCCTGCTGCCAAGCTGTCTTCAGCGAGAGCTGTGTTCTCTGGATTTCTGTGAGTCTGAGAGTCCTAGGCTTTCCTAGACTTTGTCTGGGCTCATATTTTATGGGTGTTTAGGGTGGTGGAGTGGGAGCTGCGGGACCTTGCTGCTTCTACGCCGCCATCTTGGCTCCGCCCCCCCTAACCAGTTTCTAAAGGAGAGGCCTGAACAGCTCTGGAAAAACTTCTCCCTGAAATAATGAGTAATGAACACATTAAGAGGAAGAATGTCTTTAATTAATTCAGTTAATAGCAATATCCCTTGTATTCACCTTTGATCAGATTGTATCCTTAGAAAGAGTGGTTAAAGAAAAGAGGGATTAAATGGTTTTAGGGAAATGATTATTTGGAGTGCACTGAAAGTTGTTCTTTTGGATGAATCAGAAACTAATTTGTTCCCCCATTTTATCTTGATTAGGAAATTCTGCCTCTATTTTTGATCTCTATGAATTGTATGTGGAGAATAGCTTGGGCAGAAAGATTTCTGAAACCAGTATGGATCTTGTTTGTTAGGATTTCTAAATAAAGATGCTTAGGATAATTTAATTAATAAACTTGTCTCAGGCAGCTTTATGTCAAAAATGTGGAATGCTGAATTTTTAATCTCTACCTGAAAATTTACAGATTGGGAGAATAATAGTGTTTTTAATAGATACAAATAGAGGTTAAAAGGGAGTAAAAGGGAAGTGAGGCATTTTGAGGGGGATCCAAGGACTGGAGTACAGGAGAGGGTTGTCTGGAATGAATTCACAGACTCATTCTTTGAGTGAAGGTGGCAAAGGTTTATTATAACAATATAGTGGACAGAACTCCTTATGGAACTTGCATTCCCTAAGGAACTTGCAACTTAACAGGATGAGGCTAAAGTTTATGTAGGAAACATAGTGGATTATCTGACAGCTATGCTAATTAGGTGATAATTTAGAACCTTGATCACTGGTGTCATTCACTACTGGAAACCAAGGGAAGGGGTGTGTTTTTGGTCTGTTACAAGAGAGCTTCTGAGAGTTCATGTCTATAGCTTGACCCCTGGATTGAATATGATAACTTTGGGAATCAGCACCTGATAATTCTGTTACAAGATAGTCTTGTTTTTGCAAGAGAATTTCTTCAGAAGTCAGCTTGTTCTTGTGCTGGGGAAAGATTGTTTATTTTGTTGGGGCGCACTTATGAGTAATTATGGGGAAAGGTAGTTTGTCTTACTGGAGCCCACTCATGAGTTATTGCTGGGCACGGTGTCCTTGGGCACTACAGACGCTCTCAGGGATAGTGTTTTGAAGGTAGGGAGAAATGTGATCTTGGAATTTGTTTCCACGCATAAGCACTCAGGCACCACATCAGAAGGAGTTCAGTTATGTTAGAATTTTGCTAGAATTAATTATTACATACTATTCAACACTCCACAGCATAAGAGACTTGTTTAGGGGACTTGTTTTCTACTACTCACACTCCCACCCACTATGTTTGCAGCAAGGTTTTGGGGGCCAATTCCTGGGGTTTTTTTCTAGGTGTGTGAATGTACAACTTAAGAGTTATTTCTGTGAATGGAACTTTTCAAGGTGAAGGACAGAGAATTAGCAGACACAAAAAGTCTCTTTCTCCATGCTTTTTGTGCCCAGAAAATAAGCTTGTCACTAGCAGAGAAGCCACCAACCATGAACAACAGGGTCCAGGTGGAATCCTGTGCAGCCCAAGTGACTAGTTCAGGGAGAGGGGTGTGAAGTGGAGGTGAAATTTCACATACTGTAGCCTTTTAAGAGCTGTGACTAAAAAGTCTAGTTTCTAGCAGGTATGACTGATACTTTTAATCAGTTGAATATTTATTAAGCATATACTATGTGCCAGACGAGAGGCTTCAAATCCTGCTTCAGATGTTATCAGCTATTTGACTCTGAGCAAACCACTTACCCTAAACCCCAGTTTCTTCATCTGTAAAATGAGGTGAGCTTGATTCCATGTGCATACTTCCATTTTTCAGATGCTGTGGCCATTTAGATGCCCCATGAGCAATTCCTATGAAGATCAACTCTCCCTATAAAGTGTTTTATTCACGAATGAGCTCAGTATTTAAATGATCTGTTATCACATTCTTTACAATATATTTTGCTTCTTTTGGAGGGCAATTGGGGTTAAGTGATTTGCCCAAGGTCACAGGGCTAGGTTTTGTGTTGTGTCTGAGGCTGGATTTGAACTCAGGGCCGGTTCGCTAATTCACTGAGCCACTTAGCTGCCCCCATTCTTTACAATCTCATTAAAATGCCTTTGTTTTGAACTAAATGTGCCATTTAGATGTCTAGTGAAAGTCCACATGTTGGCAGAAGAGAGCTAGAGTTTGGAAAAGATTCTTTCCCTTGGATAGTTAACTAGATGCCCACATGAAACAGTTTCTGAGCTCCATTTTGTTACACAGCTGTGGTTACTGTGTATATTGACTTTCAGGTTGTGCTTACTTGATCTGCATAAGTTCATGTCAAAGCTTCTCATTCTTTAAATAAATTTAAATTCTTTAAATTCCCAACTTCTGACTGCATAATATTCCACAACATTCATATGGCAGTTTGTTTAATCATTTTATTTCCAGTTGTTATGAGTTCTGACTTCATTTCACATATGCTGCTCTAAATATTTTCATAGATAATGTACCTTTGTTTGGTCTTTGACTTCCTTCCTTGGGGGTGTAGCCCAGGAGCGGGATTGCTTGGTGGAAGAGTATAAGCAATTTAGTCACATTTCTTGCATAATTCCAATTGTCCAAATAGCTGAAATAATTCTCAGCTTCTGGAATTCTCTCAGTCTGGAAATCTTTAAAACTAAGAAAGGAATCTTTCTCAATGGGGCAGTTTAAATAAAGTCCTGCATTAAGGCAGTAGGATAGACTTAATAAATTAGAGCAATCCTAGTTCTAGCATATTTAATAACAGTACTTCTAATCTTTATTTCCATTTTCTATCAGCATCTTTGCTTAGATGCCAGGGAACATTGCGTCTGACCCAGAACAGGCAGATCACCTAAAATCGTGCCACCATGCTGATGTTTAATTTTTGAAACTAAACATCTTTTCTCAACTCTCAGTTGTCTCTCCCCTCTAATTGGAAGGCTGGAGGTGGAGCAGCAAACTCCTTTATAGAGTCTTCCTTTATAGAGGACTTTGAATTTTCAGAACTTTGCAGGTAACTCCATTTTCTATCAGCAGCTCTACTAGGTTTCAACTGCATGGAACATTGTGTGTGTACCCTCGGCCCAACCCGCCCCTGCCCCTCAGCCCCCACCATTTTCAAGTTCCTTTAATGTGTTATCTTTCCCCATTAGACTGTAAGGTCCTTGAAGGCAAGGGCTGTCTTTCTTTTCCTTACTTGTATAGCCAGTGCTTAGCACACTGCCTGGCATGCAGCAGGTGCTTAGTAAACGAACTGAATTCATTAAACCAATACTTTAATCATTTCCAGTTTGGCAAGACCAACTACAGTTTATACTCATCGGCAAAGTCTTAGAGAGCATAGGGCTGTCTCTATGCTATAATGAGGCATCAGAATAAAACTTTACTGGAGTAGCAGAATTCAAGGATCAGCCTAGCTAGGTTCAAGAGAATCAACGCTAGGGTGATTAAAAAAAAAAGACAGACCATTTAATGAGTTGTAGAAAGGTTGCAATCAGTCAGTAGAAAGGAAACCCCCATAAAGGGAATAATAAATCCTTTAAATATTTAAATAAATATTACTTCTACTCAATGCATCATTTCCTGTTATTCACTGACACAGATGTAATTTTCTATTACCACGTCTCAGTCCTTGAGTGAAGAACACAAAGGGGAAAACATAGGAGAAAAGATAGAACAATTCAAAACGTAAGAGAATAATACATCCCTCTCTTCACGAAAGTGGTTTCTGATGACTTGCATAAGACAGTAGTAAAAAATAACCAGTTCCAACCTACCTTCTATCACAAGACAGTGATATATGAATGTAACTGGAAGCTGTAAAGAACATTTCTCATTCAATTTATTTCTTCCCTGGTGATAGTAAGATATGATTCTTGGTTTCAAATTCTTTAGAAACACTGTAAGAAATAACTATCTGCCTATACAATACTTGTTTATTCATCAAACATTTATTGGATGTCTACTATGTGCAAGGCCTTGCTCCTGTTTACAATTCAGTAGGGGAGATGACAAGCATAAAAACAACCAAAGACAGCCAAAAACACTGGTTTAAACAATTGTAGACCCAGAAGTCTGGAGTCTGTCCAATGTCCTGTGTCATTTTGGGGAAGCATGGTCATTACCACTCTGAGTTGTAATTTCTTCATTTCTTTTTTTGGTTTGTTTTTGGAGGGGGGAAGGACGGGTCAGTTGGGGTTAAGTGACTTGCCCAAGGTCACATGGGTAGTGTTAAGTGTCTGAGGCTAAATTTGAACTCAGGTCCTCCTGACTCCAGGGCCAGTGCTCTATTCACTGCACCACCTAGCCGTCCCCAATTTCCTCATTTCTTGAATGAATTTAAGATCCATTTATAAACTACAAGGACATATGCTATCACTAATGAAACAAGACAGTCCTTTGATAGTAAGTAACCGAAGTCATATATCTTTCCCTAAAAATGCAGGGCCACTCTGAGAAACAGCTAAGGGAATGATACATTAAGATCATGTTTATATAGCAACTTATATTC
Organism: Pseudocheirus occidentalis; assembly: GCA_028646575.1. NCBI lineage: Eukaryota > Metazoa > Chordata > Mammalia > Diprotodontia > Pseudocheiridae > Pseudocheirus > Pseudocheirus occidentalis. The sequence continues at coordinate 130,425,674 of CM053596.1, read as the reverse complement.
TAGAAAGTTTATTCTAGGAGGAGGAAGCAGGACCAGGGTTCCTGTGGAGAAAGTGTGTATCACCCTGGAGGTAGAATGGTTCCTGGGGGGGGAGTCCCAGTGGCCTTGTGCCAGTTGAAGTTCGTAGCTGGTACTCTAAACAATAAATCCTTGTCCAGGGAACAATATGTAAACATATTAAATGAAGAACTGAAGCTTGACATTCTCATTATAAATTAAATCAGGTGATAAAAGAAAGTTGCAACTAAATGGAAAGATGGCTTACAGATCTTCAGAGAGGCAAATAAAGGAGTTAGCAGTTGATTTAATTATGTATCTAAAGGACACAAGAAACACCATTTAAATGGACGCTTACTTGGTCATCTCATGCTACAGAGCTCAAAAGAAGCATCTGTAAAAAGAATGCCATGAAAAAAGAGGTGACCTGGTACAGAATCAAAGACAAAGTTAGATTCTCTATAGACTAAGATCCATCACATGCTCTTGTTGGCAGATACTATGGTGCTTGATTCTAGGGCTGATCAAGCCCTAGATCTAATACCGCATAGCCTCCAAAACAAGAACCATAATCATTCAAAAGACTTTGGGCCATCTACATAGGAAAAAACAAGTAGGTAAAGAATGCCTATTGTCTATATCATGACATGCAATTCAAGGTATAAGTGCTGGTCTATCAGGACACATAAAATGGATAGTCACTGCAGATGTAGATAATGAACTAGGCTCAGAATTGACTAAGAGGAAAATTGGCTCAGTTGTTTTTGGGAAATTGTACGTTTCTAGTGCCAAGTTTCTCCCTAAAACAAAGGCCTTTCTTTTTAACATCAATATTCTTCTATGTAGAGTTGAGATGTGGGAACTACTGTAACTAGTTTGAGACCATAGTCTGAGGGCAATGGAGGGTATGCGAGGAGGATATAACATACAAGAGACCAAAAGAAATAGAATTATAATAAAAGATATCATCAAAGAAATGTATGATCTAAAAAGATGGGTTGATTACATGGAGAATAGGATAACCAGTGGATAGTTGTACCATAAGCCCTTAACTTCATGTCAGGAAAAAAAACTGGAAGGTCCCATCAGGTTGAGTAGATGCCCTGTGGCAAACTTATGGGAGGACAGGAACAAGTTTAGTATGGCATAGGCATGGATGGGTTACAATCTGCATTGTTGGAAAGAATAGCCACATCAACGAAATCACAGATTATCTGGTTGAGTATTCTTCCTAGGGCTCCTATGGCCATGTCCAGTACTTTCAGCTACAATACTTTCTCTTTAGAAGCTTCTGTATTACAACTGTGTATAAAGAGTAAATATATTTTGAGTTAGGGGCTTTCCTAAAACTCATGACACTTAGTGTATGGGATTTTTAACATCCTAGAGACAAAAGGGCCCTTTTCAGAATATTGCTTGGTTCTTAGCTAGTTTCAGGTAAGAAAGGATGCCATGTAGTGAAGTTCTAAATAGGTGAAGTATCACTGTATTGGCTTCAGGGTGGAGTGATTTTGTAGGGTATTTTGGTCAAAATATTCTCCTCACAATGTTTCAGAGGAATTCATTCTAAGAATAGTAAACTTATTATCTTTATTAGGTCATAAAGGGTCAAAGAGGTTCTGAGCATCTGACTCAACGCGAATTTTAAGTGATGCACATCTTTCTAACCACCTAATGGTCCTTCTCTAATCCCACGGATAGGAGAGATGCTCTTCTATCTTCACTTTCTAAGAGTACTGAGGCTCTCCACAAAGGCAACAGATACTAAGTGAATGTTTGATTTGTTTTAATGTAACTGATTACCTACTAGATTCACAACATCATCAACAGTTTGCAACAGCAGTCTGCCATGAGTTTGCCGCAAGAACTACCAACAAGAACCTTGTTTCCAAAAGACATAGAGGGCAGGGTGAAATTTACAGTAAGCTGTACAAGTATACAATGTTTGTCTTTCTGCTATAGCCAAGTAACTGCTATGTCCGTACAAAAGGTAACTTGATCTCCCTTATGATAATAGCTAGCATCTATGTAGCACCTATGTACCATGCACCATGCTAAGCACCTTACAACTTATACCTTTTAGAGCTAAGGAAACCAACGCAAACAAATGTTAAGTGCCTTGTGCAGGGTCACACTGCTAGTAATTATCCAAGGCCAGATTTGAACTCATCTGACTCCAAAACCAATGCTCTATTCACTGTGCCACCTAGTTGCTTCAAGAGAAGGTAACTTTTCCACTCTCTAGGGCAGTGGTTCTCAACCTTCCTAATGCTGTGACCCTTTAATACTCATATGTGGGCATACCCGTCTGGAGACAGAAAGAGGAGCGGTGTCTCGGTTCCTAAAACCATCAGAAATATATGTTTTCCTATGGTCTTAGGCAACCCCGTTCAACCCCCAAAGGGGTCGCGACCCACAGGTTGAGAACTGCTGCTCTAGGACATCAGGGGAAAGGACTTTTTCTTTAAAGATTGGTTTGCTGCATATGGGACATAAAGGGGTACACTCTGATAAGAATGTAATATAAAAACAGATGGCATCAATTAAAAAAACACTTTATTACAAAGTAGAGAAAAAAAAACTGAAACAGAAAGGAATTGAGTGGATCAGAGGTAGGAAAAGCAGAACTTGAGATAGAAGAGAAAGGGAAGTACTAAGTAAAATTTAAGAATTCTCTGAAGAATGGGCAGGGTTTGGAGCAGGACTCTCTGAGGTTGAAGCAACCGTGTGAAATCCAAGGAATGATCCCATCATGGGACAGCTAAGGAATGGTCAAGGAAGAACCATCAAAGTTGTGGCAAGCTGGTAACCCCCTGTTAAGAAGTACCTGCTGATTTGACATTAACAATAGAAGGGTATACTGTATCCCGGGGAAGTGTATATTGCATGAGACCAAAATCCTATGACTGTCAAACCAGATGACTACTACCAACTTCTGGTGATTAGCATGAAATGAGGATTCACACAACTAGGTGTAACTTAGGAAACATTACTATGCATTATTAAGCACCAGATAAAAAAAATCAAAGGGACAAAGGTGATTTTTTCATTCCTTTTGCAACATGAGGGGTAGAAGGAGCCTTGCAAAAGAAAAGATGGTTTAGGAAGTCAACAGTTAGTTAACAATATGGTGCCTGAGAATAGGATTCTGGACCATGGTTTAAAATACAGTATTTTGGGGCTCTTGGCATCAAATGGAATATAACAAATGGAAGCTGGTAAAAGCATATTTGCCTAGAATCTTGCAATTCTGACCAAGAGGGTTTGGTACTGAGAAAAGGAGAAAGAGAAAACTGCTTGTGTACTTATTTATCAAATAGCTAAAACATCAAGTAATTTGGATTCTTCCATAAAACTCATAACCTCAGCTCTCCCTACTAAATGCACAAAGTATGGTTAACAAGATGAGAGATTGTAATACAAGGCAAATTTGACCTCATGGGTATTACTGAGACATGGTATGATGGAACTCATAACTGGAACATGGCTAAAAGGGTAGATAAAAGAGTAGATAAAAAGTAGGAGTGGAATAGCATTGTATTACTAATGTAATCACAAGGAAATCTAGGAACAAAAGCAGGGAACTATAGTGGATAACATTTAGATGAGGATCAATACAAAGAGATACAGAAATGATATTTATCATGGAACTGTACTAAGAGACCACCTGAATAAAGATGAAAGTAGAAGGGAAATCTGGGACAGAGATCACAAGTCCACACTAATGCATGATAGCATAGGGATAGAAGATTTCAGTTATCTGGACTTCTGCTCTCGTTCTATACAAAAAGCAGTGCAGTTAATAAAGTCTTGATTTACTTTAATAATACTTTCCCTCTTTGAAAAGGTAGAGGAGAAATTAACTGGGAAACTTCTATCATGAACCTCATTTTGATTAACAAGGAAGAACTAATTGCTGATGTAGAAACTGAGGGAAGGATGGGAGGAGGAAAGGGAAAGAGAAGCATGGATAGAAGCCCCTACCTCAGAATCTGAAATAGAGGAGAGGAAAACTGGGCATAGTATGACATGCATGGCAAACGATTTCACAGAATTCAGAGAAAGAACAGACAGGATCCCAGAACCTAAAATTTTATAAGCAAGATGAGACTAAGAACAGGAAACTCCAGAGAATGAGAAATCCTGTAAAAACACTGTCAGGAACACTAAAGACCAAAATGGGCTTAGGCTGGCAGTGAACATCAGGGGCAACAAAAAAGGGCTTGAGAAAATCAAAAAATGGATAGGAACACCATAAGGGATGACAGAAGGCAGAATTATTTAACTCTTATTTTGTTCCTATTTTCTCTATCAACAAAGATTTAAAAAATTTTTTTAGTAAGTTGACTGTTAAGTTAAAAAAAAATTAGTGGAGTTGAAACCCAAGATAAATAAGAAAATGATAAGAAAGAATCGTTATTTTCAATGAGGTTGGGTTATCAGACCCAAACAAACTATACTGCATGATACTGAATGAAATGTTGGATAAGATGGTTGAGTTTGTCAATGTACCTTTCAATGGATAACAGAAGTGTCACAAGCCTAGACAGAAAAGATGCCTATTTTCAAGAGGAGGGATTCTATAATATAGACTAGTGAATTTGAAGGGAAAAGTCCAGGATATATTAAAAGTATGAATGTTTTAAAAAGGAAGCAAGGGGTGGCTAGGTGGCACAGTGAACAGAGTACCAGCCCTGGAGTCTGGAGGACCTGAGTTCAAATCCAGACTCAGACTCTTAACACAAGCCATGTGACCTTGAGCAAGTCACTTAACTCCAGTTGCCCTGCCTTCCCCCCTCCAAAAAGCAAAAAAAAAAAAAAAAAGCAGCAGCAAGAGAGGCAGCTAGGTGAACCTGCAGTCAGGAGAACCTGAGTTCAAATCCAACCTCAGACATTTACTAGCTGTTCAACCGTGGGCAAGTCACTTAACCCTGACTGCCTCCAAAAATATTAAAAAGAAAGCAATAGTCATCAAGACTGGCTTTGTTGACAACAAGTCATGTCAGACTAAGCACATTTCCACTTCTGACAGAACTACTAGGCTGATAGATAAGGGGCTGCTATATCTTTTATCCAGATTTCAGCAATGAATATGATAAAGTCTCATATGCTATTACTGTGAATGAGATGGAGAAATGTAAGCTAGACAAAGGTACATTCAAAACTGGTTGAAATAACCAGACTCCAAAACTATCCTTGATAGCTTTTTGTCATCTTGGAGAGTGTTCTCAAGTGGAATGTTTCAAGGACTTTTCCATTGCCCTATGAAAAAAACCTTTTTTTCCCTTGACTTAAAAAGAAGGTATAGATGACACAGTCAAATTCACAGATTACACAAAGCTAGGAGGGATAGCTAATGGATAAGCAATTCAGGATACAAAAAGATCTTAACAGGCTAGAATGATGGATTGAGGCAAATAAAATGAAATTCATTAGATATAAAACCAAAGTCTTATACTTGGGGTTTAAAAAAAATCACCTTCACAAATACAGAATGCGAGAGGCAAGGCTAGCCAACAGTTTGTGTGCAAAAGATCTGGGGATAAACTCAATATGAGTCAACAATGTGACAAGGCAGCCACAAAGGCTAATTTGATCTTAGGCTGCCTTATAAGAGGCAAAAGTATCCAGAATAGGAAAGGAAGGCAAGAGTTTTGCTGAACTCTGACCTAGTTATGTTAGAGCTAAAATATATTCAGTTCTGGGCAACAAAATTAAGGACTCTGGAGTCTAGCTGGAGAACACCCAGAAGTAGGGGAACCAGGATGATGAATGGCCATTATAGGATCAACTGAAGGAACTGGGAATGTTTAACCTGGAGAACAGATGACTTAAAAGAAACATGACAGTTCACTTCAAATACTTGAAGTTCTGTAATTACAGAAGAGGGATTAGAATTGTTTTTCTTGGTCCTAGAGAGCAGAACTTGGAAAAATGGGTTACAGAAAAGCCAATTTAGGCTCAAAGTGAATAAAAAATTCCTAACAGAGCTAACCAAAAGTAGAATGGGTTGCCTTAGGAGGTAGTATGTTTCCCCTTACTAATGGTCTTCAAGAGAAGGAAAGTTAGATGACAACTTGTTGGAGATTTAAGGAGTGAATTCTTGTACATGTACACATTTTGGACTAGATGGCCTCTGAGGGCTCTTCCAGCTTTTAGATTCTATGAAGTACCTGATGCAGTCCTTGGCAGTTTGGCTGACTTGAGGGAAGAGGGAATGGCTTTACCCTCAACTGATTTAGGAGAGGCATCTCTGTGCAAATATCAGGCCTAATATCGTCCTCTCTCTCAAAGCAATGAAAATGTCTGTCTACTATGAGTCAGTCACATTAAGTCAAACCAAATAAGACACATTTAAAAATGTTTCTTCCCCCTTTAATTGACCATGGTAAAGCCATGACATTTCATTTGGTAACCTGCTTATAATTATAAAAATCATTCCACCTGGCCCAACCTATATTGCCCTGGGCAAAACTTTCAGGCAATTCCAATCCCATTCTGCCCTGTTCTTACAAACTGTATATAAAAACAATGTCTGTAGCATCCTAGGTGAAGACAAATTCAGTGCGATGCATATTGGAGGTGAAGATGATGATTATGTCCTTGACAAGCCTCTATTGTCCAGGTCCTTTACCTGCAAGACAAATTAGTTACTTTAGTCTTTTGCAAGACCCTTTAAAATCAGGAAGTATCACTATTCAGCAAAAACTGTTAGGACAACTAGAAAGTAGTCTGTCACAAATGAGATACATTAACATATCACACCATATATACCAAGATAAACTTCAAATGATATAAAGGATGACATTATAAACAAATTAGAGAAGGATGGAAGATATTACCCATGGATATTGGATCAGATACATGGATAAGAGTTTATGACCAAACAAGAGAGAGAGGTTCACAGTAAAAAAGACAATTGTGATGACATAAAATTTAAAAATTTCTGTCCAAACAAAACTAATCCAACTAAAATTTATAAAAATAAAACTCAGGGTCAGCTAGGTGGCACAGTGAACAGTCAAATCCAGCCTCAGACACTTGACACCTACTAGCTGTGTCACTTTGTGTCACTTTTAATCCCAACTGCCTTGCCTTCCCCTGTCCAAAAAAAAAAAAAAAAGTAAGTCACTGGGGCAGCTAGGTGGTACAGTGAATCTCAGCCTTGGCTTTGGAATCAGGAGGACCTGAGTTCAAATTCAGCCTTAGACACTTAACATAAAAAACTAGCCATGTGACCTTGGGCAAGTTACTTAACCCCAACTGCCCTACCTCCCCGCCCTCCAAAAACCAACCAAACAAAAAAGAATAAGAGTCATTTCCCAATCGACAAATAGTCAAAGGATATGAATAGGTAGTTTTCAGAGGAAGAAATCTAAGCTATCAATAACTCTTTGGAAAAAAATATTCTAAATCATTAATAATTAAGAGAAATGAAAATTAAAACAACTCTAAGGTACCACCTTGCATTCATTAGGTTGACTAAAAAAAGGAAAATGACAAATACTGGTGGGGCTACTTGTAAAGCTGTGAATGGGTCCAATCATTATGGAAAGCAATTTAGAACTATGTCCAAAAAGCTATTAAACTATGCATATCCTTTGACTCAGATAATACTACTAGGTCTATACCCCAAAGCGATCAAAGAAAGAGTAAAAAGACCCATGTGTTCAAAAATATTTCTAGCAGATTTTTTTTTTGTGGTGGCAGAGAAACACAAACTGAGGAGGTATCCACATCAATTGGGAAATGGTTAAACAAGTTATAGCATATGAAAGTGATGGAATATTATTGTGCTCTAAGAAATAATGAAGGGGATGGTTTCAGAAAAAAACCTGAGAATACCTGTATAAACTAATGCAAAATAAAGTGGGAAGAACCAGGAAAATAATTTATACAATAACAATAATACTGTAAAGATGAACAACTTTAAAAGACCTAGGAACTCTCATCAACACAATGATTAATCATAATTCTAAAAGATTCATGACAAAGCACACTAGAGACTCAGCAAATTGAGGCATTTTTTTTTGGACATGGCTAGTGCAGGAATTTGTTTTGCTTGACTATACATATTTTGAAACAAGATTTGCTTTTCTTGCTTTCTCAGTGGGGTGTAAAGATAGAAGAGAGTAAATTTAGAGATGAAAATGAAGTAATATTGAATTTTTAAGTATTAAAATAAAATCAAGGAATATGTTCTTCCTTTGGTACTAGGTGCTGTTCACCCAAAGTAAAGTGAGTTATGTGCTGATACCTAACGTGGCTTTGGTATTAAGCAAAAATTTTATTTTCCTCTGAGAAAGTGATTTCTCATTCCTTACTTTCGAGAATATCTAGGACAAAATTATAAAATCAATACTCTTTAACATATAATGACCAACTCTTAAGATATACATAAACAAGTCTAATTAGAAAACTAATGTAAGAAATCCTTAAAGCACATATTTTCTTTCTACTCAATTGTAACAAACCAAAATAAAAATTACACACACACACACACACACACACACACACACACACACACACACACAGAGATTCTGATTTGGTTGTAAGCTTTCCTGAGAGTTACTTATGGAAATTATCATAAATGAAAAAAGGTGTAGCCCATCAAAATGAAGGATTAATCCAAAAAAACCATAGGACTTAGTACTGACAGAGATTTAAAATACAAAACTAAAAAAGACTTTAGGGATGATCTAGTCCAACTTTCTCATTTTACAAATGAGGAAAGTGAAGCCTAGAAAAAAAGGTTAAATCATTTGCACCAAAATTACATAAATAGTAAGTATGGTAACAAGATTCAAACTCAGGTCTTTTAAACTTGAAGACAGTCCCAGTGCTTTTACCCATAATACAGCACTGCATCATTCACTAACCTTGTATATCCTGACCAGCCAATGTTCTGTAGTATATGCTTCTTCTAGGACATCAAGCTCAAAATCTTTGTTACCAATCTCAGCATTTCTGACCCTGTCATAGCCTGGTGGACGCTCTAGGAAGGGGGATAAAAAGAGTCATGTGCTATTATTTGTATCTGAAAATATCTGCTAGAGAATATGTTAATAAAACTTTAATAGGCAAAGATGAGAAGGGGATATTACACAAAACATTCTCTCTACAAAAGGATATCCAGCAAAAAACCCAGGACAGGCTGGCCTTCAGCCCCCTTGAGGAATTATGAAGATGATTAAAGACATAATTAACTAGGGAGAAAGAACATGCAAACACTCCAAAAGAGTCTATGAGAAACTCAGGTAGGGGTCTAAATGACATTCTTGGTACTAAAGGTTCCCTTGACTTAAAGAAGAGATTTCAGATGTCAGGTCCCTAGACCCGGAGGAGACTGCATTAAGATATGCAAAGTCAACAGAGAGTTTTATGATTAAGGCAGGTTTCCCTCAGAGTAGCAAGCTTGAGAAATTAGGGCCCTTGTCCTATTCCAGCCCACATCATACCCATTCTTTACCACACTGTCCTTCACTCACTGGCTTCTGTGTAGACCTGTCCAAAACGGTAGTAACACATCTTGTACATGAGGCAGTTGAGGAGCACTGGGGAACCTTCCCGGTCAACACGGAACTCCCCAGTTGGGGTATAGTAGTCATGTTCCTTGATGTGCTTGCCTGTGTCTGTGCTCCCCCCAATCCGGACCATCCACAGAAACTTGTTAATGTCTATAAAACAAAATGAAACCATATTTTTCAGACTGAGGTCAAAACTAGACAAATCAATTCTCACAAATGTCACTATTTCCAAGGAAATTTCCTCCTGAAATCAAATGTTTTTCTCTTGTGGGGGAAGAAATATGTAATTCTAACCAGTATACCAAGTGGGAGAGGAAGGAAAGGGGATATTATGTTTAGTATTCTATCATAAGACCCCCACAGCATTTGAGACAATAAATCCTACACATAACATCTTTAAACTGGTACCGAGGAAGAATGCATACTGCTTTTCAGCTGGCAACAAGCCTCCCCAGGAGATATAGAATAGGCAATAGGATAAGTCCATCTTTGCTTTATCAGCCACAAAACCTGGAACTAGCTCCTAAATAGGTATGATGACTATCGACAAAGTACATACATCAAAAACCATTCCCAACTTCTTAGCCTATGCTAGTAATTAAGTGAGGTCACTTCATCACCCTCAATGTTGTCCCTTTTGCCAAAAACACCAAACACAGGACTGGAGAGATAGACAAATAAACTTTGTCAGAAGATCAATTTGAAAGTGCTCTATTGGCACATCAGAAGAATTGAACCGCTTCCCATGCACATGCTTTCAGGAAGGCAATATAACATTCAAGAGTCTACGTTACCATCCCTCTCTTACAGATGGAAAAACTGAGGTACAAGATAAGTAACTTGTCCAGATCACAGTCGGTTAGGAACAAAACTAAATATAGAATCCTAGAGTCCTGAATCCCACTCTCTAGGTATTATTAGACCAGCTGTCCACAGAACACTGAGGTTTTGGGTACCTGTCTAGTAGTCCCAAATATAGAAGCCTAAGGTTATTTAGGGGAGAGTATAGAGCAGTGGTTCTCAGCCTTCCTAATGCTGTGACCCTTTAATACAGTTCCTCATGTTGTGGTGACCCCCAACCATAAAATTATTTTCATTGCTACTTCATAACTGTAATTTAGCTTCTGTTATGAATTGTAATGTAAATATCTGATATGCAGGATGTATTTTCATTGTTACAAGTTGAACATAACCCACAGGTTGAGAACCGCTGGCATAGAGGATCAGGGACAATGCAGACTATGGTCCACTACTCAAAGATGAACCTCCAGTAGACTATAAAAAACAGAAAAGTGTGAAATGTCATGTGATATCATACTATCACACACCGCTCAGAGAATCTAGACTCTGATGACATGTTTATTTTGTTTTGTGATCTGTAGGACAGCTAGAAAATAGGTATTTAATAGGAAATGAATAATAATTAATTTGAGGCAGAATACAGCTTGCAGAAATTTAATATTTTTCATGAAAGACACTGAAAGGTGCTGAACTTAAGGATATTTAAGAAGCCTAATATAAGAGGCATGACTATAAAGTAATTAGACAACCTATCAAGATTTAAACACTTGAATGATTATTATTCCCTTTAAAAAGAAGTCCCCCTTAAGATGCTATACATTTATTCTAATATTGTGCCAACACTCAAAACAACCCTGGAACTCCTTTTGGAAGTGTCTACAGAGACTGTCACCTCTTCGAACAATCTCAGTGATACTTAATCTTAATCACAAGAGTGGATTTGTTTTTCTAAGACAATAAAAAAACCATGTGATGTTGAATCTGATGAATAAGATGGGTGGTCAAACAGGACAAAGATAAATTTGGTCAAAAACTTTCACAGAACATCCACTAGTTGGAGTACCATTATAGTGGAAAATTCTATCACTGAATTTTAAGTTCTTCTCTTATTCAAATACTTTAGAATGTCTACATAATAAGCTTAACTGGCCACAAAAGACAAAATCTGTATGAAGAATGCTAATAAAATCAAAGAAACAAATTTACAGTATCATCCCCTAGGATTCTGACCCAGATACTTCACTGAATCTAATGGATGCTGGAATTTTCCACTGCAAACTCTGATACTATTTTGCGGTTATATTACATTATACTTCAGCACCAATTATTATTTTCCTCAAAAAAGCATTAAGCATATCAAACTTCCCTTGAAAAACAAGTCTTCACTGCTTTTGTTCATCAATTCAAATATATGGCACAATCTACAGAAATTTTCTTGCAAAAGTCTGCTTCTTTTAACTAAAGATAATTTGGAGCCATCATTCTATTAATCACTTATCTGAAAACTAAACCTTTGACTTTTTCCACATTCTTGTCAGTTCTGTAAAGATGACTGCTTCATGTAGCACAGCATTTTCCCTACCTTCTCTAAGCCTTTTATGCTGGTCATAGGCATTTACACTTGATGTTCTATCTCCACAGTTTCTTTTTATATTAAGTATCTTATTTGCAGGTATTTTTATAGGCTTTGTACTAAAAGAGACACTCCTTTTAAAGACATAAAAACATGTATTTTTATTTGGAGAGACAAGCCCAGCAATAAGTATTGCTGCAGGTTGCAACATGTTGTTACGTGTCCCTGCTATGATGATCTTTCCTCTACTTCTACACACCCCATAAAGAAAATATCATTATTGTATAGTCATACCTAATATAATCCATGAGGCTGGAGGACAAATAGGTGATCTCTAAGACCCCTCTCCCAGCACTAAGTCTGATCCTGTGTTTTTGTTAATGCCAGGTACATCAGGAAGCACAGATGACCAAAAAATAATGTGAACTATCTTTTTATTTTTTGGCTTTCTGGAGGGCAATTGGGGTTAAGTGACTTGCCCAAGGTCACACAGCTAGTAAGCGTGTCACGTGTCTGAAGCCTGATTTGAACTCAGGTCCTCCAGACTCCAGGACTAGTTCTCTATTCACTGTGCCACCTAGGTGTCCCTGTGAACTATCTTAAGAAAATAGCACATGGTTTAATAATGTATGTTTCAGTAAAACAGGATTATCCCAGTAGGTATGTAATCTCTTTGGCATCAAATATATATATATATATATATATACCAGTTGTTTTACCACTGGGAAAAGCGTAACTCCCTTTAGGAAGGCAAAAATCTATGGTCAAGAATAGAAATTGCTTAGGGTACCACAAGACCAATTATTTACTCTATTCCCATAACGCAAGTGAGTAATTTGGAGTGGAGCAGTTACCAGTTGTGTAGCCAGTTTCAGTATGATAATCCTAAAAATCACCATTTCAGCACACAAATGGCTTCAGTTTCACCATATCCTTACTGGTTATTTATTTTGTATGCTGAGGCAAATACTAATGAGTCTTTGGCTATAAATGATCAGCCTTTAAGAGAAGCATTAGTGAGAAATAAAAGAATAGAAGTTTGAATTTTAAAAGTCTTCTTTAGCAGATGTCTACTTTCAGAGAAAGATCTAGGAAAAACAGAGTTTAAATGGAGACTAAAGCAAACTACACACTCTCTTTTCTATGTTTGGTTTTGTTTCCTCTTTCCCACTGTTAATTCCACCAGTTACAACCCTTCTATACAACCAGACTAGTATCCAATGTGAATAAAAAAAGTCCTCTTTAGGAGTAATTTCCTGAGTTATCCAGTGTTATCATCCAGAAGAGTATCACAGCCATTACCATCAGAAGAATATCCAGTGAGGCCTCCAAATATGACTAGAACATAGCTGACATCAAGCTCCCTCATGATCTCGTAGGCCTTCTCTTCTGTGGATGCCATAGCCTAGAAGAATCAAGAGACATCCCAGTTTCAGATCAAGGTTATATTGATCCCTCTAAAAAGAAGCATTTCCTCCCAGGACTTATCTTCAGAATGTGTGAAGAGTCCTTCCTTCCACGTACCTGCCCAACTCGAGAGATGTGAGTGTTGTTCCAGGTATTGTTGTCTACTAAGATTGTTCTGTTTGCCATGGCTGTGATCTGGTAGCCATAATCCCACCACGACATGACCTTTGCATCCTGGAAGGATGGGAGAGAGGAAAACTAGAAACGGGGTTCCTGCTTTCACATATGCTGTCAGGCATGTGGGGAAATTAAAAGGAAAAGGACATAGAAATAAAAGGTAATCCAATAATCTTGGACAATTAAGAGCATTTTCATGTAACTATGAATCATGTATCAGTATATAACATCCTGTCTCTTATAACACTACACCCAAACTCCCTTTCTGCAAGGGAGCTAAGAGGGAAGTAAAACATGACAATACCCATGACAATGGTAGCACTGTTACAAAGAAAATGAAGCACAGTTGAAAGGAAGCCAGGAGCTGAAATGTGTGACATGATGAATAATATGGCGACCAAACAGGATAATTATCGAGTGTTTAGGTGAAGCTAGAAACTGTGTAAGCTAAGTTTACACAAAATTAATAATAAAATATGATCTTGCACCCAAAAAACTGATAACCTAGGGAGAAAAAAGTGCTACTTTCACCTACATAGCCCTTATATTTTCAAATTAGAATATGTTAACTGAATGGAAAAGGTACAAAATATTATGAGAAAACAACTTAAAAAAAAAAGAAAACTTCAGGAACTGGAAATATTTTATTCTGGAAAACAGACTATGAAGGACAGAATACTGTTGTCAAATAGTGGGAGGGCAGGAATGTGGGGGAGACAAAACTTCTTTTATGGAATTACAAAAGGTAAAGGTAAATCCTACATTCATTGGTATCTCACAGTATGAACAAGATCTCATAACTTAACTCAATTTTTTTTCATCTGCAAAATAAAGAATCGGGTTAATAAAGATCAAGGGTTCTTAAGTTTTTATGTGTCATGGACCCCTTTGGGAGGCTGATAAAGTCAATAGCCCCTTCTCAGAATTATATTTTTAAATGCATAAGATAAAATAAAGAGGATTGCAAAGGGAACCAATTATATTGAAATAGTTATCAAAAAAAAATTTAAACAAATTAACAGAGTCCTGATTAAGAATTACTGTAGTAGATGGGTTCTAAAGTCCTTCTAACTGTAAGAATCTATGATTTTATTCAGTCAGGACTTAGTGCAGCTAAAAATTGCTACCCTTGCTATCATGACCCATTTTCCTATTCCTTTAACTGCCCAAATCTTTACCTCTGGAGTGTTGTGCCTAAGCCAGTAGTAAGCCTCTCTGAAGTCATCAAATATGATCCTGCTTCCATCTCCACCTCGTGCAGAAAGCACAATAGAAGGAGAAGAGTAGGCTTCGCTGGTGACCCATGTTGAGTGGAAAGTGTAAGTGATAAGGAAAAAAGCCATGACCAAGATCATCCCACTTGCCACCTGGGGAAGAAATAAACCTCTTAAAAAGATATCACCTCAAGTTTCTCATTATTCATTTCTCAAATTTTGCTCTACTACAGCAATCTCCAGGCTAGAAACAGTCTAGTTTCTTATATATATTCAATCATGCATGCTGTATGAACCAAAACAAGAAATGGATTAAATTCCAAAGGATACAAAACTGGGTCTCTTTTGAGATAAAACAGAGAGGAAATTCCAAAGAGATGAATGCTATCATAGAAAAACTTCAATTACAATTTTTTAAAAGGTTGTAAAAAGACAGGCATAGACAAATTGAAACTCAGTGTTAGCAGAGATATAAACTGGTCCTACCATTCCAGAAAGTAATTTCAAATTGCTCTAAGTCACTAATATGTTCATACTCGTTGACTCTGAGATCCACTACTACGTATATATACTTCAAGGGAAGGTGAGTGAGAAAAATAAAGTACTTTTTGTAGTACTGATATAGTTTGGTATTTATAAGACCTTTTCGTAGGTATAAAGCCCTAGAAATAAAGTAGATCTTCATTATATAGGGAATAGCTAAACAAAATGCAGTTACATGAATGTAATGGAATATTGCATTGTAAAAAAATTAAGGATATGCAGAAGCATGGGAAAACCTATGTGAATTAATGCAAACTGAATTAAGCATCATCAGGAAAACAATATACACAATGATTATAACAATTCAAATTAAGTATCAACAACTAAACAATAAAAATTGAAGGCTTTGAAAATATAGTAACAAAGTTTAGCTCAAAAGAAGAAATATGAGAAGGCATGTCTCCTTTGCAGAAGTGGGAGAATGTGGGTGTGGGATATTACATATAATTTAAACTTCTATAATGTGATAGTTGATCTTAAGTTTTTTTTTCATCTCTTTTATTTTTTTGTTATAAAGGATGGTTCATTGGGAACAGGAGGATATACTGGCAAATGTAGGTCATCTAAAAACAGCAATAAAATATTTTTAAAATTTTAAATAAAGTCCATCTACATAAATCTGAAAGGCATAAATAGAAGCATCAGTTTCTTAATCCTAAATGTTATAAAAATGATAGCAACTCAAATTTACATAGTGTTTAAATTACCATAACAATAAGGAACCAAATTATGTAGGATTTTTATAAAAACATCTGGAACCAGGACAGACTACTGGAAAAGACCAGAAAGTATCAGTTATATCAGTCTTCCTTTGATTCCTATAAGCTAGCAATTGTGCCGTTGATAAGTTTGTCCTATGATACCTATAAACCCCACTTAACCATCCCCACCTTGCTTTACTCATTAGTTAATGCTCACCTCATTCTTGATAGGGTAGGTAGAGTCCTGTTGCTTTTTGCTCTTCTTATCCGGACGACTAATGTCCAGATTTTTCATATAGGTGGAGAGGACCTGGGAGACTCCAATACCAGAAAGAATGCACATCACAGGGGCAAGGACTAGCATCAACCGTACCTGGGAAGGAGAAAGGAAACATAATCAATAACATATCACCTCCACAGATAAGTAAAATCTTTCTCTTTTCTTCTTTTAATTCTAAGCCTACTTATAATCTAGCACTATTCAACCCACTCACCAACAATAATTTAAGTGACTACTATATGCTGAATATTGTAAGAGCTGGGAATAAAAAGACAAAAATGAAACAGACTCTACCTTTCAAGGAGCTAACATTTCATCATAGGAAACAATATATACATATATAAATATACACAAATATGTACCAAGTAAATACAAGTCCATTTCACCTGAGAGGCACTAGCAGTTGGGTATGTATTGGGAAGGTAGGGCAGAAGAAATCAGAAAGATCTCACTTAAGAGGCGATACTTAAGCTGACCTTTGAAGGAAACTAGAAATTCTAAGAGGCAGAGGTAAGAAAGAAGCAAATTCCAGCCTTGAGGGAGAGTCGGTGAAAAAATACTGAGATAATGAGAGATGTAATGTCATGCATAAGGAACAGCAAGATCAGTTTGGCTGAACCAGCAAGTACATGAAGGGGAGTAATGTTTAAGTTCGGAAAGATACAACAAAGCCCAGTTGTGAAGGACTTTAGATGACAGAGAAATTTATATTTGATCCTGGAAGCAAAAAAGGAAGCCAAGGGGGATTTTTGCTCAAGGGATTGACATGGTCAGACGTGTACTTTAATATCACTTTAGCAGCAGAATAGTGGTAAGACTGGAAAGAGAAGAGTATTAAGGCAAGGAGATCAATTAAGAGACTATTACCAAAAAAAAAAAAAAGAGACTATTACAGTAGTCCAGGTAAGAGATAATGAGAACCTAAATTGGGGTATGTGGCCATCTGAGTAAAAAAGAAAGTCAGATGTAAAAAATGACACATAGGTAAATAATAACAAGACTTGGCTAACTGTATATGTGGGGTGACAGAGAGTAAGGAATTGAGAATGATTCTGAGGTAAGGGTTTGGTATCCAAAATACATAGCTAATTGGCAGAAATATTTCAGACCAAGAGCCATTCCCCAAAAGGTCAAAAGATGTGAATAAACGGGGGTGTGGAGAGGGTGGGAGACAAAATGCAGAGTAAAAGCAGAGACTTGCCTGAACTCTCCCCAAACCCCTCTAAATTCCTGTACAAAATGACTCTAAACAAATTCTAGAGCTACAGAATCCATTAAATGACAGAGAAGAAATAAATCTGGAAAGATGACAGGAAAGGTATATTGCACTGGGCTGGGAGTGGAACGCAGTTGGGTATGGGCCACACTGGCACAGATATGGCCAGAGCAGGCCTCAGGGGCCTGAACCACGGGCAACTGTTGCAGTTTCCAGACTTCTCAATCCACAAATACCAGAGATAGCATAGAAGGTCAGTGGGAAAATCTGTGGGGCCTGGGTGAAAAAAGGAACGTGGTCTGGCCCCAGTCATGGGGTGGCAGAGGTGGGGGTAGCAGTAGTAGTGGTGCAGCGGTGGTTGCAGTGGCAACAGCAGCAGCAGCTGCTTCTGGAATTCTAGGCCTACAGATAGTAGGAGATCAAGTGGCTGATACAAACCCCCTTAAGTCTGAGACTGTACACCCACCCCCACCATCACCCTCAATGGAAGAAGAGTCCTACCTTGACAAAGAGTTAAAAATTCAAGTATTTGGTTGGGAAGATGAGCAAACCGTATAAGAAAACCTTAAGACTATAGAATCTTAGTTTGGTGAGAAAGAAGATAAAAACATACAACCTAAAGACAACAAAGTCAAAACTTGCACATCAAAAGCCTCCAAGAAAACTATGAATTGGTCACAGGCCATGGACGACCTCAAAAAGAATTTTGAAAATTAAGTAAGAGAAGTAGAAGAAAAACTGGGAAGAGAAATGAGAGTATGGCATGAAAAATGAGTCAACAGCTTGCTAAAGGAGACCCCAAAAGAACTGAAGAAAATAACACCTAAAAAAACTGACTAACCCAAATGGCAAAAGCAGTCTAAAAAACCAACGAGGAGAATGCCTTAAAAAACTGAATTGGCCAAATGGAAAAGGAGGTCCGAAAGCTCACTGAAGAAAATAATTCCTTCAAAATTAGAATGGAGCAAATGAAAGCTAATGACTTTATGAGAAATCAAGAAATTATAAAACAGAATCAAAAGAATGAAAAAATAGAAGACAATGTGGAATATCTCATTGGAAAAACCACTGACCTGGAAAATAGATCCAGAAGATAGAATTCTAAAATTATTGGAGTACCTGAAAGTCATAATCAAAAGGAGAGCTTAGACATCTTCTTTCAAGAAATTATCAAGGAAAACTTCCCAGATATTCTGGAACCAGAGGGGAAAATAGAAATGGAAAGGATGTGAATAAACAGTTTTCAAAAGAACTGCAAACTATTAACAACCAAATGAAAGAATGCTCCAAATCACCAATAAGAGAAATGTATATCAATACAATCCCAAGGTTTCACTGCACTCCTAAGCCCCGACAAATTGGCAAAAATGACCAAAAATGTGCACGGTCAACATTGGAGAAAAAAAATAAGATCGTCAAAAAAACATCCCATTGGTAGAGCTGTAATTAGTACAAGCAATCTGGAATTATGCAAATAAAGTAGCTAAAATGTTCATACTCTTTGACCTAAGGATTCTACTGATAGGTGTATACACCAAGAAGGTCAATGGCAAAAAGACAGACCCCCATATATACCAAAATATTTTTAAGAGCACTTTTGTGGTAGTAAAGAACTGGAAACAAAGTAGATGTATACTATCATTTGGAGGAATAGCTAAACAAATTGTGGTACATTAATGTAATGAAGTATAACTGTTCTGTAAGACATGACAAATACGATGACTATAGAGAAGCATGGAAAGGCTTACATGAGCTGATAGAAAATGAAGCAGAACCAAGAAAATAATATATACAATGACAATAATGTAAATGGAAAAGCAACCATCAAAATATATTTCAAAATGAACATAGCAAAGCAAAGAATAAGCCTGGTTCCAAAGAAGAAAGAGGAAAAGATATTTCCCCCCTATGCCTTGGGGCAGGGGAGAGGGGAGGGCATGGTTGTCTAGGTCTATGGGTATATGTTGCACATATTCACTGGATCGGTTTTTTTGGATGTACGGATTCATTTTGCTAAGTTTCTTTTCTCTTCTTTTTTAGAAAAATTATTTGTACTAAGAGATGGTTCTCTGAGAGATGGAAGGAACAGAGGGGTAATATTAAATGATATAAAAATAAAACATATCAATAACAATTTTTAAAAAAGATAAAGACTCCAAGGTTGCAAACCTAAGTGACTGGAAAGATGGTGCCCTTGACAGAAACAGGGTAAACCAAAGTGACTGGTTAATCTTCATGAACCCTTAGAAACATTATGTCCTGATTTCTTAGAGATAGAAAGAAAGTGACTTGACTTAAATCTCACAAGGAAGAAATATTTGGATAGAACTTAGTTCTTGACACAAGGATGTGAAAAACCTATAACAGAAAGTAGGTAGCTAACATTAACTCAATGTGCCACCCCACATCATGCTGCTGAGTTGCCTGGAGTAACCGGCAAAGACACTAAACCTCTCACCACCACTGGTAGCTCAGGTCTTGGCCTTGAACCAGGAGAAGGGTGATAAAAATCAGCAACACCATAGCCTTACATTACTATTAGGGCAGAGCTGTTTTCACTTCTTAGGAATGTTAAGAAAACTGTTTTATAGCTAGTAAATTCCCACTTCCACTTAGAAATCCTTCAGCACTGTAGGCAGCACAAATAAGAACTTTTCCTGCCACCATTCCCCACTCCCTCAAGCCTATCTCACCTTAAGCCCTATTCTTGAGTTCCTGTTCTTCTGAAACCCCAACTCTATCAACAAACTTCCCTTCATATTAGACTACTTCTCACTCTTTCAGGTTTTCTTACACTCACAAAAACCCAGCTCTTCCCACAGCAGACACTGCATCGAAGGGCCATGGGTAAGGGGTGTACTTTCTTTTCTCATGCTCCCTGACGCATTGGACCAGAAAGAAGCAGGTGTACATTCCTTGCTCATTTCTACTTAAAGACCCTCTCTGTGTCACCATTTAGCACCATTCCATCTATCTATGTCAGAGTATCAAAAGTCAATTTGCTCTTATCAACAGGCTCCCAGGCATTCTACCTCCTCTCAAGGACTTTAGCAACTGGATCATAGTCTTCCTCTACACCACAACTTTTGCCCTCATACATGCAGGCTGATGTGACCTCATACACTCTGGCTTCCCTTCTGTCACACTGTGACTCTTCCATGATTCAAGAATCTGATATTCCTCTCCTTCCATCTCTTTTTCTTAATCACTCCTAATCCTATTTTTCATTCTTATCACAAACTCTAGTTGTCCCACTATTCATTAGTCTCTCTCATCAATCACCTCTGCTCTAATCTCACTTTTCTCCTTTTGAAATGCTAATTCTATAGAGTAAGCGTGTCAATTTCAGGCTGTCCCCCTCTACCCTCAAATGCCCACTACCACCCATACCTTATCAAATACCAATTCCTAATCTCTTCCATCTTTAAAAAAATCTTTACTTGACCCATGCTCCTGTGGACCCCCTCAATTTATTGGTGAGTTCTCAGAATTTCCATTTTGGGGAAGGGCCCCAGACCAGTCTTCCCTCATTCTCTGGTCTTAACTACCATAAGTTCCTTGAGTTCCTGCCCTGGTATCCTTACTACCTATATCTCCCTACTTTTCAGCTCCCCTTTCGTGTTGCTTTCCCCCATTAGAATATAAGCTCCTTGAGGACAAGGACTGGGGTTTCTGGGGGCTTCTTTCTATACTCTCTGTAGTCTTATATATGTATTTGTTATCTCCTCCATTAGAACCTAAGTTCCTTGGGAACAGGAATTATTTTATTCTTTATATTTGTATATCAAGCACAGTGCCTGGCACTGTGGAGGAACTTAATAAATGCTTGTTGATTCACTGTTCAATTATTTCTATGCAGAAACTCCCAAATTTAAATATCTAACACCCACTTCTCAAACTCTAGTTCTTTATCACCAACTACCTGCTAGACATTTACATCTATTACATGTCCCACAGATATCTCAAATTCAGTACATTTAAAACAAAAAACATTTGCTTTTCCTCTAACTTCCCTCTCCTTCCAAATTACCCTGCCAAGGACAGGAACACTGTCGTAATCACTTAGGTTTACCTCAGGCTTCTTCAACTCTTCACATTCCTTCACCCATTCATTTGCTCACATTTGTTCTCTTATCTCCAGTCATACAGCTACCACCCTATTATATGCCCACATCACCTCTAACCTGGACAACTGCAAGAGATTCCTAAGTGGTCTCCCTGCTTCCAATTCAACTTTACAGTGCTGCCAAAACAGTCTTCCCAAACACAAGTCTGAATACATCACTTCCCTAGCAGACTCTTTTTTATTTTTATTTTTATTTATTTTTATTTTTATTTTTTTGCTTTTTGGAGGGCAGTTGGGGTTAAGTGACTTGCCCAAGGTCACACGGCTAGTTTTTTGTGTTATGTGACCGGATTTGAACTCAGGTACTCCTGACTCCAGGGCCGGTGCTCTATTCACTGCGCCACCTAGCCACCCCATCCCCTAGCAGACTCTTAAATGGCTCCCTACTGCCTCTAGAATCCAAAACAAAAGCCTTTGTTTAGCAATGAAAATCTTCAGTCTGTCTCCAGTCTACCTTTCCACACTTATTTTACTATACCCCCCAACACATACTTTATGTTCCAGCCAAATTGGCCTTTTTGTTCTCCATGACATTCTCTCCCTATCTTTGAACCTTAAACCAGGTTTTCTCTATGGATGGAATGCTCTCTATCCTCATCCTTGTCTGTCAATGTCCCCAATTTCTTTTGAGGCTCAGCTCTGGTACCACAGAGACCGTAAGATGTCTTTCCTGATTCCTTCAGTTACAAGTTCTCCATACAACCCCCAAATTGCCAATGCCAAAATTATTCAATCACTGTATGTATCTGTGTACATGTTTCATTCTGTCAAAAGAATATAATCTCCTAGAGAGCAGTAATTGTTTTGTTCTTGTATGCTGAATACCTAATGTAATGTCTGTCAGATAAATCATTAATGAACACATGTTGATTGAATCATGAATACAAGAAAGTTAAATAAGATCACTGAGATGTGTCAGTGGCTGTTGGGACCATTACTAGATAGAAGCAATACCAGCAAGACCTTACCCTGGCTTCCCTAAACAGTTTTAAATCTAAGGTCCTCATAAATGCTCAAAGAAGGCACTCTTATCTATCTGCCAAAAATCTCTGAATATTTTGAGCCTCACCAAGCAGGAGGGAAAATATCAAGGAAATAGGGAAAAAGGCACCAAAGATATTTCTTACCATGACAGCTGAGAAGTACATACTGGTCACACCATACATGATGATAAAGATCCGGGCATCAGACAAGTTGCTAAAGCAGTAATAGAGGCCAACTGCAAAAAAATGAAGGAGAAAAATGTAGCTGAGTCCTCAAGAACTGGACAAGCAGTCATATCCACTATAAAAAAAAATCTCAGAATGTACCTTTAGAGAGGAAAAGAATATTAAGCGCCAGTCTGAAGGGTCTTCAAAGTTATTAGCAGCCTGGCAGGTAACCAAACTTCCTTGTGAAAGCTCCTTGAGACAGGGGCATGGAATTGTGACAATGTCTTTACACAAACAGAATGAGTTTTGAGAAAAAGCCAGAAAATATATTTTGTGCAGGGCCTTTGTGGGACCAGAATGAGAGTTATATGTTCTGTTTTGGATACCTGTCCCAACAAACTTGCCAGTGTGGTTCCCACTCCTGCTTTCCTCTCTTTGTTCTTATTTCTATTCTCCTTCGGTTATTTAAGGGGTATTTTTAGATATCTTCTCTGCAACATATGGAAAAAAACCAGCATGTCTCTTGGGAAGTTTAGAGATTTCATTTCAAGCAGTAACTTCTGCCAAGGAGACTGAGTCAGAGATTTCAAGAGAAACAGACCTGGAAACATGAAGACTAAGAGTTGCAGGTCAAAGTAGTAAGAGGACCAGGTGGTAGGTTGATGCTCAGACACAGAGGCAATGATAGGGATGTTGTTCTTAGCATAAGAAGGATCCAGTAGAGAGTAGAAACGTCCCGTCCAGGGAGAAATTTTTCCTGAGAGGGAAAGAAAGAAAATTAGTATTACATAACAACTCCCAAGATAGCAAATATTTAACTCAACTCAACCACATCCATTTTCTCATCCAGGAAGATGATTTAAAGAGTCACCCAATACCTAAAATTAAGTTATCAGATCAAAATGCTATCAGTTTCTCATATTTTGCTTTGAAGTTTTTATTCTCTTCTCTCCATTTAAGAACAGAATGAGAATGCCCTTGTCAGCATGCACAGAAAACAGAGAAAGACTGCACAAATATAATACTGAGGAAAATGGAATAAGGGCATGTTCATTTGCCTGGCATATCACCTTCCTAAATTTGGAAGCCAGATTGATCCTAGACTCTCTGAAGAAGAGGCAACAGAGCAAACCTGACCACAGTGCTTGATTACCTTGAATAAGACAATAGGACTAGGACAGAATCAACTTTTGGAGTATATGTATGCATGTATATGAGTGTGTGCATGTATGTGCATGCAAGTATTCCAAAACATATAGAGGGATGGGGATACTGAGTAAAACAGCTGGACTACACCACAACGGACCCATATACCTAACCATGAATACAAGGAAGATAACCCAGTATGTAGGTGGGGCTAACAGTTAAGATTAAGATACATTCCTCTCCCCCAAACCAATAAAAATGGACAGAGAAAAGAGAGGGGAAATATTAACAAGGCAGAATTGATGGCTGTCATTTAGTCAGCTATAAGTTTCCTGATATCAGGAGTCAGCTTGACAGGACATTCTCAGGTATACTCAATGCTTAGGCAGTAAAGAGATTTGGAACCAAAGTAGAGTAAATACTCAAAACAATCCTACTTCCCAAATAAAAGGTGAGAGGAGAATGGTAAAAGAGTGATGGGATGTGTGGAGAGAATCTTCCTTGGACAAGTAAGGGTCATTTTCCACACACCCAATCTCCTTGAAGCTTATTATACTTCTTTACCTAAACAGGTAAATTTACCATTGAGTAAAACAGAGATCCTTGCCTCTTCATGGTCAGAGGTCTTCCCTACCTGTCAGCATGAGGACAGCTCCCAGAGTGAGGAGGACAAAACCAACCAAAGAGATAACACTTCGGAAGAGGACTTCAAATTGCTGAGGATTCAGCTTGCTTCGCAGGTAATCCACAAAGGCATGGATTTGGCAAAGACCAAAGACTCCAAACGCTGCCATGTGCTCTGATGATAGGACAGGCTGTGAGGGAGAAGCACTGTGAATAGTAAGCCAGGCACAAGGGATAGATGGATATAGCCCCAGAGCTCTAGTTCACACCTATACCAAACTCAATCCAGGGGGCTGGGCGTAGGAGTAGAGTCTCAGCTCCAAGGTTACTGGAGTGACCACTCCAGAACACTCTGAAATAGCTCGTTACTCATATGGGAAACCAAACTCAGAAACAAAATTTCTGTTTGCCTTAGCAATTGACCACTACCAAGAAAGGGCCCTGTACATTTAATGGAAGATGTGGGCTTTGGTCTCTTAAAAAACCTGTGTGTAGGTCCTAGGTGATCAAAAAATCATTAAGTGAAGCCATTTAGCAGCTAAAAAGACAGCAAGAATAACTTTTCTTATTCCCATTAATTTGAGTCTCTTCAAAATCCATCCCCAAACCTTTCCCAAGTCAAATTATGCTAAACTAGCCCAAAGCAAACAGCCAACAGCCAAACAGCCCTAACCAAACCTTAGCTAAAGACAGTTTCCTGGGGGTAATAAAGCAGACAATACAATCCAGAATTATGCAAGTATCACCTGACTCCCATCATTAAAAACTAAAGTGGGTCATTAGTCTAATCAGAGACACCTAGAAAAAGGTTAAAAAGGTGATATTCCTGCATAACCTAAGGTTTACCTGGAACCCCACAAAGGAGATCTGCATAGAAAGGATGGTCCCCAAGCAGTACACAGTACAGTAAGCCACATAGATCCGGTGGGAGAAACGCCCTGTCAGCATCAGCACCAGTACATGAAGAGGGATCAAGTTGATCAGAAACACATAACCTCCCCATGAGGAGACCTGAGCAAGGACAGAAAAAGACAATTTCTTTAAGTTTCTTCCCTCGATTTATAATCCATATGCTCTTGTAAAGTGACTACTACTCCCTTTGAAAAGAATTTCTCTTTGTAGCAACTATTACCTTTCTTCCAAGGAGATTACTATAAACTATGCCTGAATTCATTGGTGGGGATGCTAAATTCTTATCTACTATTAATCACCCCCATGCTCTTCTGAGGTTACTAAAGACAAGGCCATGCTCTTCAATTATTCCCACCCATCCCACAGAGCCCCAAGAAAAACAAAAGGTGGAAGGGAAAGGGGAGTCAACAACAAGAGTAACTGTTCAATTCTATGGCCTGTACCTCACCCTCAGTGCCAGCCCAGATGCTGCCTACTCTCAGGTCACATGGAGGCCCTAGGGATGTAAGGGAAAGGTATAAGAGTGGAAGACAGAGTGCATGCATATATGCTTGAATAGAAAAAGGAGAGTGGGTAAGGAGAAATGTAAAAGAAAAGAGGAATAGGAACAAGCTAATCAAGCAACCAGTGCCCCCAAGGTATATAGTGCAGTACCACATGTGAAGGTATTTTAAAAAAAGGCTGGGGGGGGGGGGGAAGAAGGACCTCCCACCCACATTTACTTGCTATTAGGCTTAGCATCCACCCTCTATTACACCATGATACTAACGGGAACTAAGGAGACAATCCATATCATCTGCCTCAGCCCTAATGCACTTCAGGGTATAGGAGCAATATCTGATCTCTGTTAGCATCAGCTCCCAGTATACTCCCCTCCCATACCTGAACACAAGGCAGGAAAAAAAGAGGATGGTTACCATGTAGAAATAGGCAAGGGCACATTTGGCAGCCCAGTAGGTAGAGCCTGTCTTTACTGCCTTAATCCACATGTAGTAGGTGAGCAGCATGCAAAATATGGCAATCCCTGCAAAAAAAAACACACCACAGCTCATTCAGGGAGGGACTAATATAGTTATTCACCTTACAAATTCTATTCCCTATCAGGAAAGTCCCTAAAACAAGAGCTCCTCATTTAAGAAACCAGTGTCTAATCAGACCCAGATCAGATCAAAATTCTGATAATATCCTTTCAAATGGAACTTCTGGCTAGTCCTTAGTTTCATAAACCAAGTTAATCCCTTGGGGTTGAAGTTACAAAAGCCTCAGAACATTATAATTGCTAGTCTTATTTCCCTAAGTGGGAGGAATGAGTAACAAACATCTCCTGGGATGATATAACATCAAGGATACTTAACAAATGATGACCTCTAAGTAGCCTCCCATACCCCATCTGCTTTCTCTTTCTTTCCTCCCAATACCAAACTATTTTGGCAATGTGTAATGGGCTTGGACCCTATGTCTTACTGCTTTTACTGAAGATGTGATTAGGAAGCAGGATGAACAGACTTCTTCAGCATTTTAAAAGATTTACCTTCATTATCATAGGAACCTGCCACAGATCGGGATATATACCCAGGAACCACAGCAATCATGGCAGCAGCAAGGAGTCCAGCACCTGCATCCTGGTAGAACAGAACAGAAGCACCAAGTTAGCACCAATACACCACTGGATGACAGGAGCATAGGAGCTAGGTCTCTATGCTGGGTCCAGAGATGGCCAATAGGTATTCTAAGTAGTTTCAAAAGCACATATCAGATAACCAGACTAAAGCTAAGAACTACATAATCACTTTCTAAGTCTGTGGTATTACTATGGGAACAGTCGACAAACATGCTGAGGACAAACAGGTCATATGATAGCAAATATTAGACAAGAGAGGAAGCAGAAATAAGATGGGTAATCATTTGGGTCACAAAATATCAAAAAAATGGATTAGAGAACCCACCTAGGATAAAGATACCAATGACTCCTCTGTGGAGTCAATCTTTTAAAAAATCCCCCACAATATATTAGGTAGGAAAAATTGTATCCATAAATGCACTTGAGCTATATTTCTGAAGGGGGGGTGTTGGAGGGTTGGGTAGGGAGAAGAGGTTCAGCAATAAGGGTGGGGAAGTACAGAAGAGGTAGTAGGGCATGGGCTTGAGATTATAATGTTGGGTCATTATTAGGCAAACTGGGACCTCAGAGCAGATGAGAAGGACTCATAGTTTATATTGCAAAAGATACAAGACAATGCTCCAAGAAGCTCAGAGCTGATCTGGCCTAGGACAAGTATAATGAAGCAGGAGAGAAGTTCACACCAATGTGGTCTCTTAATTTGGAAAATCGAAGGAGCTAGAATGTGCTATCCCTCAAGTACCACCCCAGAATCGTACTCTGCAGCAAGACAATATGGCAGAAATGTCAAGCAAATTAAGAACAGAATCCAGGAAGCCACTACTGGCAATGCTGAAATCTAAAAGGGAGGTTAAACAGCATGAGACTAGGTACAGGGAACAAATGGTATGGGGGTGGCTAGGTGGTGCAGTGAATAGAGAACTGATCCTGGAATCAGGAGGATCTGAGTTCAAATCTGACCCCAGACACTTAATAGTTACTAGCCATGTGACCTTGGGCAAGTTGCTTAACCCCAAAAAGCAAAAAAAGAAAGAAAACAAATGGTTTATAAATAAAATCAATGAACCTACACACATTACAGTATCTACTATGTGACAAACACAGTCCTAAAGGTTAACCAAATTAATCATAAAGTAAAAAAAACCGCTCAAGAAGGCATCAAAGACTCAGAGTTCAGCTGGGCTGGCCACCCAACCTTCCAACACTGGTGAAATAATAGGTTAAAAAAAAAACACACACACATATGTATGTATGTGGGTGTATGTATATACACAACACACATATCTTTATATTACATATAAATGACCAAATGTCCTCTGTTTTACAGAAAAGAATGCAAGATCACCAGTGGTGGGAAGGAGCATATCCAAGAGAATAATAGGAAAGAACTTACCAGTCCCAGTCTCTAATTATTAGCCAGCCTTCCTCTCTTTAGCCATTACTAAACATAGCCAATACTATTCCCAAGAACCCTGCCACCCCCTAATCCTTTACCTTGAGCTCTTTGGTAAGGTGGTATGTGACGATGGTGGTGAAGGAAGAGAAGAGAGGGGCCAGGAAAACACAGACATTCCTAATGTCAATAGTGATGTGGAAAAAATGTAACACATGGTAGATAGTAGCAGAAGTGATCATTAAACCTGTAATGAGCAGAAGAAACTTAATTAGACAGTCCAAATTGGTTAGGGGTGAGGAGTTAGAAATAGAGAGTTCATTCAGTATCAACTGAATTCACTAGGGAGGTCTTAAGAATCACAAATACTACTTTATTAAATTCCATTAGGTTCATTTTCTCTCTTAAGGATTTAATCACACACTTGAAAAGCATGAAAGATCCTCCAATATCCTCTTTGTCTTTATGGAATCCACATTTAGGAATATACAATCACAATAAAATTAATGAAGCCCATGAAGTAAGGGTGTTTAAATTTAAAAGAGGAACTCTAAACTGAAACATGCAAATTCTATATTTGAGATTTCCTGTGCACCTGGATAAATTGTTCCTCCGATGATTCGCCCCAGAGGGTACCAGGCCCGGTCATCAAACCAGTTATGGAATTTATAAAATCCCTCCTCAGTCAGGAACCGGGTAGTTCGATAATTAAAATACCTATGATAAGAAAGAGAAGCTTATTGTCTTTACTTCTTATACACAAATTCTTGACACTCTCTGAACAACAAAACAATGAATGGCCTTTGCTTTTTGTATGACATTAGTGAAGAATTAATCAGAACCACTGTTCCAATAAAAGTTGGTTTCATGCCACAGATGAAGTCAATTATGAAAATCATGGTACATCTTATCATTCTTATTTTCCAGCTGCTCACATGACTAATGTTCTAATTCTCCATGAAGGAAAAACATAAAACCTTAACTCTACAACAACAAAGTAGTCATGCAGGCAGTCTTAAATACACCTGTCTGCCAGACATGCTTTGGTAGCTACTAGAGTCAGCCAGCAGAGTCCAGGAACTCACCGAATAACTGAACTGAAGCAAGGATTGTAGATAATTCATAGTAGCCACTATGGCATGTTTCCAATGGCAGGGTCCCACAAAATAAGTATCTTGCTAATACAGAATGCTGTCAATGGTGAGCAGACAACTCTAGTGGGGTGGCTAACCCAAAAGATAATCATTTACAATCTTAAAAGATATGTTATGAAAATGTTAAACCTATTTATAAAACTTCTCACTGTGCACAGAAACTTGAAACCTGAGGTATATTTTCTTATTTATTTTAAAAACTGCTTGCCATATACACCATCAATATCAACCAATGTTTATCAAGACACCACATATATCTTGCTTTCTAGACTCTCTTGGATACAAAGGCTCTTCAAGGATTACCCAATACAAAATGTTTCAAACAATACAATGGGAGTCTAAGGTCTTCAGTTCCAAGAAGACCTTATCTACAAGCTGGCAACAAAGGCACCTCCAAATTCTCCCTTCTCTGCAAATTCTATTTAATTGGAAAGCTTCAAGGATCTATGACTTCCTCAGGCATGCCTTACAGTGACATAGACTGCCTTAGTAGAAGATTTTTGTGAGTTGCCCCATCCAAAAAGAAAAAGTCAGCTTCCAGGGGTCAATCTTCTGATGAGGAGTGATTCTGAACCTGGTGTGGTTCTTGTCCAACAGAGAAGGGCTACAAGGCCCATATGTGAAGCCTGTTCAGCCGGAGCTTATATACAGCTGGCATAATCTTAGGGAACCCGGTGATGCATTTATGTCACACTGAAGCACCAGAGCTGGACTTTAGATGTATTCTGCATCTCATAATGGGACAAAATGATGACTAACATTGTCCTTGACAAACTTAGTTTGTATGTAGGAGGGAGACCCAGAATTTAGAAGCCTAATATTTTGTATGTTTCAAGGAAAAAATAGCAATAGGTTGCCACCGAATTCTAAAATTAGGTTGATCATCAAATACAATGAAGATTAACCTCATAAATAAGTACACAAAAGAGTTATAATATGCTACTGAGAGTTCATAACCATCATCAGGACTAACATATATAATGCTTTAAGGTTTGCACCCTCACAGAAACCCAGATGAGTGCTACTATTATCCTCATTTTGCATATGAAGAAACTGAGGCTAGGAGAGATGTGGCTTGCCAAAGGCCACATAGCTGTGAAGAGTCTAAGAAAGGACTCCAAGACCAGAGTTCTGTCCACTATATCACCCTACTGCCTCTGAGTTCAGATCAGAAAGGCTTCAAGAAGATGAAATATTTGAGTTGGGAAAGACTTCAGTAAGATGAGAGGTAAAGATATGCTAGCTATAAAAAAAAAAAAAGCCTGAGCAAAGGCATAAAAGTGGAAAAATGTAGACTCTGCTTGAAGAGCAATGAGGAGGCCAGCTGTACTCTTCTATTAGTTTGAAACATTGACCAAACACAACAGGAAGGCTTCTTGCACTTCTTGAAAGATGTAAGTCTGTCAAGACTGATACCAATGCTTAAAAGTTGTATGACATTCTATTTCAAACTGGTATGATTATACTTCCCCTAAGCAAATAGATCCTCATCACTGAAAAGTAACTGGAATTCTGGGAGTCTATAAAAATGACAAAATAAGGAAGAGTACTTACGGGTCAAACTCATGGATGACACTTTCAAATCTCAGAACAGCAAACAGGCGTGTGGAAAAAGCTACAAGAACCAGAGAATCGATGTATTAGTGGTCACATGTGGAGAGTACAGTTACACTAGATTAGTATTGAGCCTACAATGAACTTCAAAATTAACCTTGAACAAAATATCATATATCCTTTTGACCAAACCAAATCAAAAAAAGATAAATACACAAGCTATATTCCTCTGACAGTATTCTTTCTGATTTCCCCCACATAAGTAGGATGCTTTATATGAAAAGGTCAATGGATTTGTATTTAGAATATCTGCATTCAAACTCCTGCACTATCACTTAATAAATGTCACTGTGTAAAATTATTTAAACTCTCTAAGCTTATTTCCTCATCTATAAAATGAGGGGATTTTCCTCATGTTCGCTCTAATTCTAAGTCTATGACCCCAACTCCTACTGTAAATAGTTAAAACTACTGAAAAGCTTGTTTCTTTACAAAAGAAATCTCAGATTCACAGTATTTAAAACTGGAAAGGTGATAAAATGTCTAGTTCAACTCTGTTATTTTATAGACATGGAAATTGAAGCCCAGAAAGGTGGAGTAACTTGCCAAAGGTCATTCAGATAGCAAATGGTAGGCATGGGATTAGAACACAGATTTCTCATTCCAAATCCACTGCTTTTTCCACTCTGCCAAAGATATTTTTCTACATTGCCCTACACAGACTAACTGTAGAGAGAAATCAAGAGACAAGGAAAACAAAATTGTACTAATGCTTCCTGAGGAGCCCAGAAATATATTCTGGAGGACAGGACACAGAAACTTCCTAAAATGTTAAAAGAGGTATACAGATTAAAGATAATTGCTTGTCTTCTTCCCACTTGATTCATCCAAGGTTTATCAGTGGCCAATTCAGAATCAGTACAGGAGGGATCTCTCCCTGTATAGCTCCTATTCTTTCCCAAATGACCACTAGCTTTGGCTTTTATCTGTTTCACCTCCTCTCCAATCCAAGTAGAAGGAATAAAAAAGCAAACTTCTTTTTCATTTACACATTTGCAGCTAAATTAATGAAGAAGTAGGATAATTTTTTTCTTTTCTTTTTGGAGGCAACCAGGGTTAAGTGACTTAACCATCACATATCTAGTAGGAGTATGAGGCTGGATTTGAATTCAGGTTCTCCCGACTTCAGGGATGGTGTGCTACCTACTGTGCCACTTAGCTGCCCCTAGAATAATAACATCAATAATAATAGTTAATTTTATAATATTTTGAGATTTGCAAAGTGATTTACAAGTATTATCTCATTTGGTACTCACACAATAACGCTTTGAAGTAGGTACTCTTAGTTCTACTTTATGAAAAGAAAACTAAGCCAATAAAGTTACTAACTTCCCTGGTTTGTGTCTGACATGGGATTCAAACCTGTGTCTTACTGAGTCTAAGCCCAAGATTACATCTGATAAAAAGGAAAGAGATGAGGGCAGCCTGCTCAAGGAAAGATAAAAGTTTCTCCGGCTCAGATACAAGGTCTCTCTGCAAACAAGGAAAGATCCAGATACACACTCACATAATACAGCAGCCATTGACAGGATAAGAAGCTTCAGAAGAGTGTCTTGCTTCTCATAGGACAGACGCAGAAATCCCAGCTTGGTCATCTTGGCATCAAAGATAATGACGGATGGCACTCAAATAGCTAAAAGGGGAAAAAGAAGGTCAAAGACTCTTAAAACTAATTCTCCAAGAATTTACTGAAAACTATCAACCAACCTTCTAACTTCACCTTTGAGAGGAAGAGACCTCAGCAGAGAAAACAAATACTTCAGACTCAAAAAGAGATTCAGAATTAAACTACAGACCTCATGAGACTTGCCTTTATTAAAACAAAAAAACAAAAAACACTGACAGGGAAGTTAGCACAGGTCAGAAAGTACAACAATATTCACATGAGATGATTAAAGAGGAGTAACTTGAGTCACACTATCTCTACTCTTCCTTTTATCTCAATAGCATGTTTAGAAAGTTGGCAACACTTAGGGGGCAATCAGTCTCAGTGGAAGGCATAGGAGCAGAAAAGAGAAGGAATAAAGAAAAAGGAAGGACATGAAAAGGGTAAAATAAGCTCACAAGAAAAGTCAGGATATGTACTTCTCAGAAATATAGAAGGGACATTATAAAAGGCAGTGAAAATAGGAGGGAGAGTACTAGGCAGTATCTGCCAAGTAAGCATCATCCTTAGCTCTAAATCCAAACTCCAACTGAGGCTACCACCAGTTTTTTCCACTTCCCAAGTAAGCTGGATCACAGTCATTTAAAGTTCAAGACCGGCCAATAAACATAAAGACCCAAATCCAAGCCCACCAAACGGAACCCCTGCAATCCTCTCATGAGTCCTGTTAGTGCACTATTAGACCTACATTATAACTTATCCTCCTAGTTTGAGCATTTGATTCCATTTCATTAATGGCATCTAATAACCAGAGTAAAGAGAAGATAAATTTTCTCCTCTGAAGTAGAAGAAGGCTAAATTAGTCTCAGAGCAGCTCCTCTAGAAAGCATCAATCTATCTGGCTGCATTAATTTCAAATTGCACAACAGGTCTTCTCTTGTGAGAATGGAGGTGTGTATCTTTTTGCAAATGTAAACCTGTTAGGAAGCAAGGCAGCCCGTTGGCACTGCTTTTTATCATCAGGGTGACAGGGACTGGACCTGTGATTTCATTGGTGTAGGGAACCAAAGTAAGTCAGCACCTTCTCTGCAATTTATAATCTTAGAGAGCTGTCCAGAGCATTGAGAGAGGTTCAAATGATTTGTCCCTTGTGACGTAGTATTTTAGAGGAAAGATTTGAACCCAGCTCTTTGTGGCTCCAAGTCAAGCTTTCTACTCACTATACCACATTGTCTCTCCAATTATTAGATGTACAGTGCTTCTCTACAAAGAAACAGTCACTAAGATTCTTAAATACTTTGGAAAGTGAGCTACCTTTGTAGAAAATAACAGCATTAAGCTGATCTTTTCATGCCTTAAAATTGTATTCAAAGCCAAATCTAAAGCAATCTGTAGCATTTAATCAAGAATGCATAGAGACCAGGGTCCTGCATCATGTCACTGGATGAAGAAAGGAGGAAAGAAAAGGTTTCCTTGGACAACGGTTATGGACATAGTGAACAAAATTTATTTCTACACCAAAAATTTACAAATATGAGCATTCTTGAATTTTGAACTATCCCAGTTTCTCAGGTATCTGAGCAAGCATGATCAACTGATGATTCCAAAGACGATCATGGATTGATGATCTGAGATCAGAAAGGCTAAAGGAGTCCCCACATTTCTGCCAGGACTATGGCAGCTTCTGTAAAAAACCTGATATAGTCACAAGTCAACATGCTGACAAGTGGTAAGGTAGACCTGGGAAAACAAGGTGATGGAGAAAGAAATGGGAAGAGCTGAAAATACCACTTAGAATATACAGAAGAGGGACTTGCTAGACAGACGAATAAAACCCAGAAAGAAGGCATTTGCAAGCTGGGGACACATCCTACCACCTTCATCCCACCAAAGGGTAAAGAAAACAACTAAGGCACTGGCCCAACTTGCTTAATTTTACTCCTCCTTAAGCCACAGAGAGTCCTGCGTGCCTCTACCCCTTGCAAGGCCTGCAGCCTCCCTGATCCTTACAGCCTTCTTTCTTGTCCCCTAAGCGACAACTTCTCCATACATTTGTGCAGCACCTCCTTCAGCTTCTCGCTCCCCTTCTCTCCAACCTTTATGTGTCCCGCAAGCTCAGACCTGCCCAGCCGCCACTTCCTTCTCAGAGACGAAAAGCGCTTTCGCACACACCTCCCCTCTCCCGGGCAGGGGTTCCCATCTCCCCTCTTGGGGGGGCTCCCCTCCCCCTCCTCCTCTCATGGCGGGGGAGGAGGGAAAGGGGACGCTTCCATGCCCTTGCCTCCGCAATGCCACCTCGTACAACATCCCATTCAATCCGATCCCACTCTCCCATTCCCTCCCCTGCAGCATCCCCAGAGGCCCAGCTTCTCCATTGCCTTCACCCTGCCCCACTCTCTAGATCCATCCATCCCACAACGCCACCCAGCCCGCGCTGCTCCCCACTGCACCCGCCCCTACTCCTCGGGTTACCCCCTCGGGAAACTCACCTGGGTTGGGTATCGCCGGGCTATGCTCCGCTCCCTCTGCCATCCGTTTAGCGGTCGGCGCATCCAACCCTGACAGTCTCCTGCTCCGCCCCTCCATTGGCCGCTTTAGCGCCCATCCGCCTCTTTCGGCGGTGGATTGAGTAACAATGCTGTCTGTCAGATGTGGGGGTGGAGAGGTAGAGTCTATTCCGCTGTACCATTAGCTGATGATTGTGCCGCTTAGAAGAAATGAGGCGGGACTTTTCGCTCCCGCCGAGCTTTTATTGGCCCAAAGATGAGGGACCAAGAGAAGCCCAGAACATGCTCCAAAAAGTTTGGTTGAAGCACAAAGAGTGACGTGTCCATCTGCGGACCGAGCTGGAACCGGGATTAGTGGGTGTGGCGAGTTCACACCAATCACGTGACAGGAAACGGCCCAGGTACCCGGAAGATGATGGAGGCTGGAGGCTGTCTATCCCAGCAAGCAGAGCGGCACAAGGTTGTTGCAGGAAGGGAATTGTTTTTTTTGTTTGTTTTTTAGTCAGCGCCGCAACGTAAGCGTTCAGTGCACAATTACTGCTAAGGATAAAATTTAATTCGCACCCTCTTTGTTTACCTCCACCCCGCACACGTTTTAGGTCAGCAAACGAAGAACTGCTTCTGAGGAATACCTAGTTGAAGTCCTTTAGACTTTCTGGGACAGGAGTCTTGGCTAATAACTTGCTCGCCCCAAACTTTGGGCGAGGATTCTGACGGAATCGGGGGGAAATTCCCACTTCCTTCTTATTCAGAGGAGGCAAAAGTTGGCGGCCCCGTATCATTTCTTACAAGCCGCGTAAGATCCTACCTCTCTCTTCAAATTACTGTAGAGCTCAGGGGGGTGTCAGTTTTCTCATTTGAAAAATTAAGGGGGCAAACTAGACTCTAGTTAACTAGAGAGTCTCCAGGACCTCGACCATTTACAATATTATTTGGGTTGCAGTATGACTTTCAATGTTAAGGCCGGCAGGTGGCAATGGATCGAGTGTCGGGCCTAGAATCAGGAAGACTATTTCTCTATGTTCAAGTCTTGCTTCAAACGTTATTAGCTGTGTGACCTTGGGCAAGTCACAACTCTGTTGGCCTTGGTTTTCTTAATCCCTACAATGAACTTGAGAAGGAAGTGGCAAACCACTCCAGTATCTTTTACAAGAAAACACCAAATGGAGTTATAAGGAGTTGTTTGGACACAACTGAAAATGATTGATCAAGTTAATTTTTTCCAATTCACCAATGAAAATTATGGGAAACTCAAATTTTCTTGCTGAAATTCAGATGTGTTGGATAAATTTCCTGCCCAATTTACCTAATAGTAATGCTAACCAATTAGAAAGTATTAGAGAAGCATAGAATCGCAAAACAACTCAGGTCATTTAGGTCAACTTGCTTCTTAAAGGAAATTTTCCATACATCTCAGAATCATCATCCCTGCTTTATTTGAAGATCCGTGAGGGGAAACTCACCACTATCTAGGGAAGCTCTTTCCATTCTGGGAAAATTCTAGTTTTAAAGTTTTTTTTTTCCTGTACAGTGAACCTTAATAGGAGGTTGTGTAAAACTGATTTCTTCATTATTTATCTCCACTGACTCTTTACCCTTTTTTCCACAAAACATGTCCAGGTGTCTTGGGCCTTTAAAAAAGAAAAAGGCTTTCCTTAAATTTTCTACTTCATTTAATGAATATCACCTCTTCTAACTGCTATGGTTGGTGGGCAGGTGTGTGTGTGTGAGTGAGCGAGCGTGTGAGTGAATATAGTTCTCAGAAAAATTGGCTACTTCTTCACTATCTCAGTTTGGTTTGTTCTTAACCTTTCTCCAGAAAATGCTCTTTCAAAGATCCCTAATGTTTCAGTTCTTGACTGCTTCGCAAAATGACTTGATTACATCCTCCTGAATACTGTTTACTTCCTTTATTTCAGAGATTCTCCCAGACTTTTGGGACACTCTATACAGTCTCCCTAGGTAATCCCACAAATTCCTATGGTTTCCAACTACCATCTTTATGCAAATGATTCTCAGATAGATATATCTCACCCTTTTGTACAGATGGAGAATCTGATTTGTTATACCGCACTTGAAATAAAACTTGGACAGTATCATCATTCTCCCTAAACCTTGGCCTTTCAAATTAAGTGGTACCAGTATCTACTCCTCCCACCTTTGAAATTCAGGGGTCTTTTTTTCCTTTCCTACACCTGTAATCAAATTAGTACTATTGATCTACTTCTGCAACACCTCTTGCATCTATCCCATCTCTTCTATTTTAAGGCTCCTAACAAGTTTTCCTGCCCCTATTTTCTCTTTCCTCCAGTATGTCCAGATACAATTGCTCTATCGTATATGCAGGGTTGGTCATATCATTCCTCTGCAGTGGCTCTCTTCTCTTATCAAATAAGGCCTTCTACAATCTTGCAAATCCATCTTTTCAGCCTTATTCTCACCTCCAGGCAAATCCAACCTCTCTCCAAGTCTAGCATTCCCATTTCATGTCTTTGTTCACATTGTTCCCTACATAGATTACCCTACTTTCCCTCTTCCCTTTCACTTTTAAAACCTCAAATGCTTCCCATAAAGTTTCCTCCATTCCCATCAAGAGTACTTTTCCTCTTAGATCTCACACGACGCAGGACCTCAGAATTTCAGAACTAGAATGGCAATCTAGTCCGACCTCTACTCAGTGTTACAATGATCTAAGAGAATTCTTAAAGACTTATGATTAAAAAAAAATGCTGTCTACCTCTAGAAAAATAATGGAATCCGAATGCAGATTGTGGCATACTTTTACTTTATTTGGGTTTGTTTTTTTTTTGGTCTGTTTTCTTTTGCAACTTGGCTAATATAGAAATGTTTTGTATTCATATGTATAACCTATATCAAATTGCTTACTATCTCAGGGAGTGGGGAGAGAATTTGTAACTCAAAATTTTAAAAAACAAATGATAAAAGTTGTTTTTACATATAATTGAGGGAAAAAACATTTTAATTAAAAAGAAAAAAAAAACCAGAACTCTGATGGTTAGGGAATCTCCCCTTGCCATCAAGCCTAAAATTGCCTCTGTAACTTCCACACTTTGTTCCTGGTTCCACATTCTGGGTCCAGACAAGACTTGTATCATTTCTCTTCCAGGTGATATCTCTTCAAATACTGGAGGACACCTATACTATACTCCACCCCACCCAAATCCCCTAACCTTCAAGATAAGGTATCTCCATATTTTCCATATCTTAGCCTTCTTAAAATAGAATATAGCATGTTTCAGTGAGTGGAACAAGGAAGTAAAACTTTTAACTCCCTTTCTCTATGTATTTAAGTAGCTGAGGAAAACTGAATACATAATTTGACAAATTTGTATAGTTAACTACCAGCTTATTTCTACTTGTATACAGTCTTCATTTTACTACAGAGGAACCAGAGGCCTCTTGAAAAGTCATCATTCTGCATTTAGCTGTATGCAAGTGCAGCATTTCTCTATTTTTATTTGTTGTGTGAAGTCTAATAATTAACCATGTTATGGTATTAAAGAAATATCTCCACTCCCTTTAACCTCCTCTGGACAATAGTTTATCAGTATCCTTCCTAAGTGCCCAGATCTAAACATTTATACATGGTCTAACCAAAATACAGTGTTTCTGGAGGTAATGCCAATTTCATTGCAGTTTAAGACTAGCCTTACTGCCACACCAGCTTGCAATCCATTAAAATCTTAAGATCTTTTTAGACTGTTAGGTAGCTATATCCTACCTTACCCTAACCACACCACCCCTCCAAAAAATAATCTAGCTTTTTAAAAATCCCTATTAATTTTATATTACGTTATAACCCAAATGTTCTGGTCTGTCAGAAGGTATTATCCCCATTTTGCAGATGGGGAAACTGAGGTTGTAAGGCCAAGAGGCTTGTCCACGGTTATACAAGCTAGCGTTGGAACTAGTATTTAGACCAGGTCTTTCTGACCCTCAGCACAGCTCTCTGACCATTACACCACAGTGATCTTATATTAAATTAGGTGTTTGTGTCATCCTTCTACTATACCACAAGTTCCATTACGAAAAGGACTATGTTTTATAAACTTTTTCCTTTTTTCTAGTGCCCAGCATAATAGGGGCTGAATAAAAGTTAACTGCATGAATAAATCGGTGTTGATGGGTTATGGAGGAAAAAAATCAGTGCTAACAGGCCTGTTCCCATAATGCAGCCAAACCTATGACAGCATGGGACAGTCAGGAAGTTGACTGTCAGGAAAGGACAGCCAGAGTCAGGAAGGTTTAAGTAAGGCAAAAGTAAATTACTGAACAAATGGTGCAAGTTGAAAACAATACACTTTGAAGAACTGCTTCCAAAGGGGTTCATTTTATTGCGAAAAAAATTTTCAAAAGTTTATATTATGACTTTTCAAACGACCAAAATGCTTGACAGCTTAAACTATCTCTCCCAAACCACTGTATAGCAGCAAGCAAAGTCCTACAAGTGGTTCTTTGTAATGCTGCCTTAAAATGTTTTGTCAAAACCACAAATGATCTTATTGGAACATACCAGAGGTATTGAAATAGCCCAATGTCTTTAACCATATGCTTTACAAATAATTCTTGTGCACAAACTCTCATTGTATATAATTTCTAACTTAATGCTTCCCCATGAGACAAACTTGCAATAACCCACCCACAACTGTGGACAACTCTAGCATTTTAACATTTTCTTGTGAAAACACCAGAGAAGAGGTTCATCTGCTTACCAAGAGTAAGTTATGTTACAGTCTGACCCTCAAAGGCTTTCTTAATGCTTCGAGTAAGCTGCTTAATCTTTTTCCCTTGCCTTATGAGAATTTTTAATGCATGAGGAACACTGGAATCTAAATTGATCTTTCTCCCTTTATGAAACATATACAGCAGAAATGTACATACATAGACACTTTACACACACAAAAGTGAATTCACCAATTCCAAACTCATCAGTTTTTGAGAACCAACCACTAAATGAGTGGACATAAGCCAATCCCCATCTATAAAACTACGTGAAAGAGATGAGACCTGAGTTTCAGATCAACACTTTGCAGAACCATCTCCCCATCAATTATGCTTAGTGCAATAAACTTCCCATTTACTCTAAATTCCCTTTTTCTGAAGCCAAACAAGACCTTGTGTTCCTTAAATACCATTATAAACTTCATGATTTTCACCAATCAGTATGCCTGTTTCCATGAGAAACCTGAAGCTCCTACTTGTTTAATTTTTTTCTTCTTTTATATTGTACAATTTTTTGACATGGGCTGGACCCAACCTTACTGTAAAAATGAAAGAAAAACCCATCCAGCCACAGGTTTAATGTTTTCCATTAAGTTTTCTAACTGTAATTCCTGATCATGTGAAGCACCCAACATCCTCTTGAAGTGCTGGATTTCACTGGCAGTGGCCCTGACAAAGTGAATTTCAAACCTCCGGCTCTTTAAGTAACAGAGCAGTATCCAGTGCTTAGCTTGACTTTTCAGGGCATCCTGTGCTAATGGTGGCACTTGTCCAGAGCTAGTACATCCCCTTGAGATTAGGGAACCCTAAAAGTACTAGTGAAAGGACCCTCCTATGTCATTCCCTCCTGCAAACAAAGGAATGGAGACACATTAGCTCTCCAAACCAACACAAGTGGTGGTGAGGTCTGTTCCCTACCTAATCTCACCTCTTCAGGTTTTTTTTCTTCTTTTCTGCTGTGAAGGAGGGATGAAAACCTAACCTGAGTCACAAGAACCAAAGAAGGTGAAGGCCACAGAAGAAGGAAGTAACCAGGACTAGCTGAGAGACTCCTCCTCCCTCCACACCCAATGAGCTGGTTTCACCAAAAAATAAACAAACAAAAACACACACACACACACACACACACACACACACACACACACAAAAACAAACTGGATTTACAAAATCCATTCATCCAAGAGTGGCAGAGCAAAGAGGAGGGATGGCACAGGGAGAAAAGCAAAAGTGTTCAAATCAGCACAGGCACAGGGCTGGCAAAGGCTAGAAAACAGCTGCAGAAAAATCTGTGGTCACCAAGACACATGACAGCATTAAAAATCCACACCTGGCATCGAAAATAT
Source organism: Pseudocheirus occidentalis (assembly GCA_028646575.1). Classification (NCBI taxonomy): domain Eukaryota; kingdom Metazoa; phylum Chordata; class Mammalia; order Diprotodontia; family Pseudocheiridae; genus Pseudocheirus; species Pseudocheirus occidentalis. The sequence continues at coordinate 130,384,298 of CM053596.1, read as the reverse complement.
TCTGGCCTACACTCACAAGACAGTAAAACTCCAGATCCCACAGAGAATAACGGGAATGTGCTGAGGGCCCTTGGCAGGGTGGGTCCTGCTTTCCCTGGGTGAGGGGAAACTGAGGAAGCCACCACCAGTGCCTCCCCTCAAAGCCATCCCTCCCCTTGGAGGCAGCTCAGTGGGCTGCAGCAGCCTTCAGTTTGGCAGGAGATGGGTGAGGTGAGGGGAGCTTTTCAACAGAGGCTGAGCTGCTCAGGGCAGACTGCAGATAGACCGTCTTGTGAAAGAGTCTGTTGCTTAGGAAGACCACCAAGGAGAAAAGGCGTAACTGGAAGAGGCTGAAAGGCAAGAAAACCATATTAGACTTTGAATTTGGACCATGCTGACTCTTGCTCTTCTCACATGCTCTTCCTACATCGAGTCTGAACTTTTAATCTGTTGATAGGTATGCTCAGAGTGGCATCCCCTGGGGCAGGAGTTGCACTAGAAGCTTTCTCAAGAGCTGACTGACAGACTGCAAAATTCTGTGATTATAAAAGCCTGTGTTCTGATTTATAGAGATTCATTAGATAAGCAGGCTCTCTGCTTGGGAGAGTATCATTTGACTTCTCAATACAAGAAAAGTCAAAAGAAACACCAAAAACTAAGCCCAGTTATTTATGATTGCCAATTCTTAATCTTTCAGTTAATACCTCAGGTATGGTCCTGCTCCTAGTGACCAAGTATTGACTAAATACTTACTACGCTTTCCCAGGGGTCTTCGCTTCATTGGCGCTGATGATGAACAGAGGGAAGAGGATAGAGAAGAGGCAGCCACTATGGAAAAATGAAAGGAAGTGAGATGGATTCAAAGAAAATCCAGTCTCTAAGTGGAAAGATGTGAGAAGCCAAAAAGACTCCAAAAAGCATCATTCTTACATCTTCCAACTCCTTTGAGAATATATTATAGGACAAGTTAGCCAGATACTTTCTGGGAGAAGGACAAATCTCAAATGATTCTGCTTATGTTCAGGGACAAAGCCCAGCTTTTATCCTCACTACCTAAAAGAAATTCTTTAATTCAGATTACCTGATGATGTAAGAAGACTGCATTGCTGTGAGGAAGGCCAAGGGTAGACCAAATCCAAAGTAGTAAGGCCAATTCCTTTCAATGTTGGATAATCGCTGATGCATTTCAATTCCTGATGAAACAGAAGTTTAAAATACAATATTGAGACTGAGACAAATAATCTTAGGGACCATGCCTGAAAGAAACATTTCTGTCATCTCTAAGTACACAGAATACATAATAAGTTCAGCTGACTTTAGTAAAGGGACTGCTCCATTACAGCTAGCCTAAGTAAAATCACATGACAAATATGATCACAAGCAGTAATCAAACTTCATTTGTTGCATGGTTTATTTGTTTAAAGAAGCAACTGGTACCAGGACGGGCATAGTAATTTAAGATTTTCATTGTGATTTCCTAGAACAAATTTTTACTGAAAAAACCACTATTAGAATGTGCCTCCACAGATTAAATACAGTTAAGAGCATGTTCTAAAAAAAATATAATCTCTAAAAAGAGCCATATGGAAGAACAGAAGTCATTTTGATTCTTCCAGACCAAGATTTCTTGAGTATTTATCTATTCTCCTTTATTGGCTTCATCTCCTCAGATTCCTTGTGGGTGTTCCATAAATTTCTGTTTACTATTCTTTTCTATTTACTCATTTTCTCTTGACTTCATTTACTCTTACGGCTTAAACTATTACGTGTACGTAAATTACTTTCTCCATACCTACTTTCTCTTTTAAGCTCCATCTCTAAATGCCTGTACCACTGGCACATCAAACACAACACTTCCAAAAGTGAGTTTATTATCTTTTCCTTTCTCTACCTCCAAAATGAATGGCAAATTGGGGAATGGAAAACTTTTGGGTGAAACTGTTCTTTTCAGGGATCTGGTCCTTCACAAATACAAAACACTCAGGTGGACTTCAAGGAATTTGATGTCTGGCAGTGAGCACTTTTGATGCATCACTTCCATAGGGATAATTAAATTCCCATCTGATATATGTTGGCTGCTTGTATACTGAACACAGATATAACAATTACAACAAAGTGCAGTGTGCCAGATTTCACAGTGAAATCATTGTGAAATTAAAAAGAAAGATCATGGTCCCTTTGGGGAGTAGAGTTACAGATAATAATGAGATCAGAAGTCAGACTTCAAAGGGATAAAGAAACTGAGAAGATGGGGCAGTGAGGTGGCGCAGTAAATAGAGCACTAGCCCTGGAGTCAGGAGGACCTGAGTTCAAATGCGGCCAACCTTGGGCAAATCACTTAACTCCAACTGACCTGACCTCCCCGCTCCAAAAAAAAAAAAAAAGTGAGAGGACAAAATAGAGGCATTAGGTTGTGAAAGACAGGAGACTTAGACAACAGCTAGCCTGGATAGCAGAATTGTCCTCGGCCTGTTTGTAGAAAGCAGGGAAGAAGTCCATAGATTAGGAGAGGTTAAATACTAAAGATGAAGGCAAGGGGAGAAGACAACAGTGGGAACAACCTGCTGGAAATATGGCAGAACGTGATCTAGAATACATGTAGAGAGGTTGGCCTTCAAAAGAAAGGCGACTTATTCATCAGAGATTGGTGTGATGTAGGAGACAGTGGGAGACGATGCAGAGAGTTGTGTTATGAAGGGGAGAAGAGAATACTCTGATCAAAAAACTTCCATTTTTTTTTTTTACCAGTTAAGTAAGAGGCAAGGTTATCAGATCAGAGGGCAGGGTGCTATGGAAAGCTGTAGCTTTCCAGTTTAGAAAAGCCACTGTGGCAAGTGACACAGAAAATGATAAAAGGATTTCCTTGCTGCAGCGAGGACCCAAACAAGGAAAAGAATAATTATTATTATAACCACTAACATTTATATAGCACTCAACTATGTACCAAGCACTGTGATAAGCACTTCACAAATATTATTTCTTACAATAACCCTGGGAGGTAGGTGCTATTATAATCCCCTTTTTATAAATGAAAACTAAAACTGAGGCAAACAGACGTTAAGTGACTTGCCCAGTGTCACACAGCTAGTAAGAGTCTGAGGGTAGATGTGAACTCAGTTCTTCCTGCCTCCTGACCCAGTCCTCGATCCACTGTACCATCAGCTGTCCCTAGATTATATAACAAATTTGTAGTGGACCTGGTCAGCATGGCTTCATGACTATACTGTACGCCATGCTAATTAACTTCTATCTTTTCCCTTTACTAAACTATAAGTTCCATAAAGGTACTAACCATGCCTTATCTAAACTTTCCCTATCTCCAGCTCCTCATAGTGTTTTTCATACAGAAAAATTAAGTTATTACCCCAGACACCTAACACTTACTAGCTGTATGACCTTGGGCAAGTCACTTAACCCAAACTGCCCTGCCTTCCCCCCTCCAAAAATCAAAAAAAGAAAAAAAAATTATCTCCTCTTGAATAGTAACCACTCACCTTTGTTGAACCAACGGTACTCAAAACAATAAAGTGAGTAGAGAAGAGACATGTGCAGAAGACTGACCAACTGGCCAATGAGATGGATCGGGAATAGACTGACAAACATGCCCTGCAAAGGAATCACAACCAACTTAAGTTCTTTTTTGAGATCCAATGGCAAGAATGCCATCTTCATTCATTCTCCCAATTAATTCCATCTGCAAAAATAGCATCTCTCATTTTATTACTGAATCAGGCTTCCAGAAGAATATAAATATATCCCATACTACCTAATGAAACAGGGCAGCACTGACCAAAGACTCCCCACTCCCCTCCCCCACTTTGCCACCCCTTCCTGTTTATGTCATTAGAAGGCTAGTCTTACCTGGATCAGGAAAAGGGCCTGTAGTAAGAGGTTAAAAAGCATGTCAGCGATGATCTTGCTGACACTTGGGAATGGCTGGGGTTTCCTCCCAGACACTTCGAATGCCAGGTCAGCGATATCCTGCAACACAGTAGGCAGCTCACCAGAACAGAAAAGATCTAGGCTATAAATCTTAATGTAGGTATTCTTAACCTGGGGTCTGTGAACTTAGCTTTTTAAAAAATATTTCAATTAACAGTATTTCAATATAGTCAGTTTCCTTTATAATCTCGAGGTTTTTATTTTATTCACTTTAAATACATTATTCTGAGAAAAGACCCACAGGCTTCACCAACTTGACAAAGGGATTCTTGACATTCAAAAAAGGTTAAAAACCCTTGTTCTAAAGCAGGCCTGCACAATATATGGTCTGTGGCCACTTATGGCCCACAAACTGCTAGCATCTGCCAAAGCAGCAATATGTTATGCAGCCCTGCTCAAGGTTATTAGGCCTCTTAGTTACTTTAAGAAAGGTTGCTGAGCCCTATTAGCTCTGTCTGAGAAGAGCCCATAGTTACATTCTCTACATTTTTTTTGTGTGCTGCCTCAAATCCTTTGGCAGGTCACAAGCAGAGGTTCAAATGTTGTGCAGGCCTGTTTTAAAGCATCAAGTCCACTGGCTCTACCAGAATTATAACTATCCTGGACAGGAATCCCAGGAAAATCTCTCCTGATTTAGAAAGGTATTCAGCAACAGGCTGTTCTACTCACTTCTAAAATATCCAGTGATTCCAATTAAAAGGAACATAAGAATTTCTCTGCTTATGAACACAGCTAGGTGTTTCTTGGCAGTGTTATCATGCACAGACACATCTAAGGAAACAACAGCTACCAGTAGTTCTTATTTCTAGGCTGCTTTGAAGGCTACCAAGTTACCATGTTTCAGGGCCAAGAGGCTCATTTATGACCTGATCTTACCTGAAACCATATGGCATTCACCACTTTACTGAGCACAAACAGGGGGAGTACCCACAGAGCACTAAAGATAGAAGTGAGGATAAACTCCAGCCAGGACCAGACATCTCCATGCAGAGAAGGATCTCCTAAGTGATAAAGGAAAAAAGTCACTATAAGAAACAAACCCTAGATAACCCACTAGGCTATCCTGCTTTTCAACTTTGCCTCTTCTCCTATTTCTGGCTCAAGAACCATTGAGGATTAATTGATCCTAGCTGCCACACTCTTACTTTAATTTTTTTGATTTCCAATCAAAAGCAGAAAGGATTAGGAGCTCCCCTAGCAAAGCACTGCTTACTTAGAAATAGAAAACGGTCACTTTGAATATTAGTATTAAGACTTGTAAAACTCATGACCTCCCTCCTCACTTCAGTCCCAAACGAGGGAAGTATGTATAAACAAAGGCATCAGAGAGCAAGTTACATACTTACCAATAATCTGAGCAGTTACTGACTGAAGCACAGGGATAAACACTCGGTAAAACAAAAGGAGACTCAGCTAAAGAAGAAAGTCAATATGATAAATATGAAAAAGATTTTCATTAAAAATATAAGTTGAAATGTTTTCATCAACAGTCCTCTCTCTGAAAAAGAAAAACTGTTGAGAACGTCCAACTATGCAAACCCTTCTTTCTCCATTTCATCAAAATTAGCCTCTACAATTAGCCATCTTTATTTGGGGTTTTCTCAGCTCATTTCCACCTCCCAGGGCTCCAAATGAATATGGCTGATAGAGAAGTAAATTCTGAAATATAGAAACTTAGTGGTTTTCGAAGAGCATCTTGCTAGGAGGTTGGGAGAGCCAGATCCACAAATAAAAATGCATGCTGTGAATTAAATCCTGAAATCTAGTGGGAATAGAATAAATTTTGTGTAGTTCCTCAAAGGACAAGATATTTAAGTGAGCAGACTCTCATCTATTATGCATTGATTCCTAGTCCACTATAAAAGGAGTCCAAAAGAAAAATTCAAACACTATCTACCATTAAGAAGTCCAAATTAAATTAAGTCCTGTGTTCATCAATTTTCAGTTGAGTGTGAGGTACTCATTCTGCTACGCCAGTGGTTCTCAACCTTCCTAATGCTGAGACCTTTTAATAGTCACATGTGGGTGTGTCTGCATGTGGGCGGACCCACCTGGAGACAGACCGAGGAGGTTCCTAAGACCATTGGAAATACATTTTCTGATGGTCTTAGATGACCCCTGTGACTCCTGTGAAAGGGTCGTTCGACTCCAAAGTAGTCGCAACCCACAGGTTGAGAGCCACTGTGCTAGAGGTTTTGATCATCAGAAGCAGTGAGACCCTTTCCCCTCAACAACCCAACAGACAGACGTATTCAATAGCATGCATATCCCTTGTGAAAAATACCAATACTAAAAGACTTCAAGGGTATAATAACCCCCTAAAGGTACAATAAGGCCAAAGAAGCAAGAAGCTAGACATTTGGAATACTTGGTTTGGGTTCTAGTCAAGGGAAAGGGTGGCGAAAGCTTACTCACCCAGAATACTCCTCCATTCCAAGCACAGCACTGGAAAATTCTGCTCACTATCCTTGGCTCACTAAAAAAGATCCCACACACAGTCTGTGAAGCAAGCAGGCTTCTCCTTATTTCTAAGCAGATCTCTGTTTTTCTCTTGTATTTCTATCATATTGATCTTTTAAAAGATTTTTTAAAAAATCGAATAGCTCACAACCAGCTAACTGGCAAAGATCACAAAAGATGAAAGTAGTTTAACACTGGAGAGTGGTGGAAAGATAAGTATACTAGGACATTTCTGGTGCAGCTGTGAACTGGCAGTCATTTGAAAAGCTCCTAGGACATCATACAAATAAAGTGACCAAAAGGCCCATACTTTTTTAACCCAGAGATTCTACCACTAGGCCTACACTAACAATGAGACAATTGACAAGAATCAAGTTCCCATATAAGACATTTATAGATATGCTTTTTCCAAAGTTAAGTACTTGATTGAAGAATGGTTAAATAGTGCTTTTTGAATGTATTAGAATATTACTATGCTATATGAAATGATGAATATGAAGAATATACAGAGAAGCACGGGACAACTTACATGAACTGATGCAGAATGAAGTAAGCAAAGTCAAGAAAACATATACAATAATTACAACAATGCAGAGAGCCATCAACACAAGACAATCAAAAATGAACACAGAAGAAATCACAAACAAGCATGGTTCCAAAGATATGAGAAGACACCTCTTCCCACTCCTCTGCAAGGGTTAGAGGTCCATAGATGTCAAACATGGTATACACTTTCAGGTTTTTTTCAATGAAGTTACTGTTCTCATAGATTTTCCCCCCTCTTTTATTAAAAAAAAACCGAAACACTTATTTGGGATGACTGGGAGGTAGAAGGGAAGTGATGCAGGGGGAAATTTACATAATGCAGTAGGTTTATTGAGGACAGAGCATCAGAATGAGGAAGCCATTTACTGGATAGCTGTGAAAACTTTAAAAGTAAAAATGATCTGCCACTTTAATGACTGAATAATCACTATCCTAGAATCTCTTATAGTCTTGGACTTTTGGAACTTCTGATCCACTCTCAATCCCAGTTAACTCCTATTATCCAGTTCCCTTCTTCCTACTGCTAGCCTGCTTGAGTGGGAAGGAGGGGAAGAGGCATTTAATTAAGCACCTACTGTGCCAGACACTATATTAAGCATTATACAGGTATCTCTTCTGATCCTTATTACAGCCTTATAAGATAGATGCCTATTATCATCCTCATTTTTATAGTTGAGAAAACTAAAGCAGATAAAATTTAAGTGACTTGCCCAGGTCACTGGCATCAGGGAATGAGGCTAGATTTGAACTCAGTTCTTCCTTTCAGGCCAATCCCTCTACCTTATCCCTGACTTATGTGGCTGTAGTAACACTGGAATCAAGCTGGTTTCATCCTCTCCCTCTCCACCCATCTCTTCCACAGCGTTCTTCATAAACTGCCTTGTTGCAGATATCACAAACCATGCCCTAAGGAAATTCCACCCTGCCCATACCACCCATGCTCCACCAATTCTCCTCCCTTCCCCCCCAAAGTGGTAACTGTCTCTCCTTGAACACTATTTCAGAAAAGCCCTACCAGCAGGGTTCAATTCACGCCCTCTTCTTTGATCCCCTCCCCCTGACTCCTTGTCCCACTGTGAACCTGTATGCCCTTTCCTTTCCTGCACCAGTTCTGGAACTTTGAACAATAATCAAAATCAGCTCTGCTTGGATGGGGTCTACCAATCAACTGCTCCATTTACCATTCTAGTAACTTTCAATACTAAATTACCCATTCTAGGCCATCATTATCTGTGTTGCTTTCCTCACAAGAATACAAGCTCCTTAAGGCAAAGTGAGGTCTTTTTTTTTTTTTTTTGCTTTTTTTGGAGGGCAGTTGGGGTTAAATGACTTGCCCAAGGTCACACGGCTAGTTTTTGTATTAAGTGTCTAAGGCCAAATTTGAACTCAGGTCCTCCTGACTCCAGGGCTGGTGCTCTATTCACTGCGCCACCTAGCCGCCCCTGTGAGGTCTTTGCTTCTGTATTTGTAGTCCCAAAGTTCAGCACAGTGCTTGGCACATTTTAAGCCCTTAATAAAATCATTCATTCACTGTATATTTAAGGTATATCACCTCAGCTTGACCTGCACTGCTACTTTGAGCAATCCTACTTGACTACTCCATCAACTCTCTGCTTCATCCCTGTCAGTTAACCCAAACTTTTTCTTATATCTTGAACTTCCCCATATAATATCCCTTTATCTATCGCTATCCTTTGTAACATGACTTAGTCTCCTATATAATTAGGATCACAGATCTAGGCCCAGACATCAAAAGCCATTTATTCCAACTCCTACCTACACTGTATATACAAGAAACCAAAATTCAGGTCAAATGACCTTCCTGAAAGCATACAGTTAACAAAGGTTATAGGTGAGATTTGAACTTAGGTCTTCTTGACTTCAAGTCTAACACTCCTATGTCATGCTGTTTCCATAAGACTGAAGTTTCCTTAAACGTCCTTCTGTAAACACAACAAACTTATACATATCATCACTTATCCTCTTGTAGAATGAATTTTCTTTCCCCCCAGTCCCAAAGGAACAAATATCTCAACTCACTGATAAGGCTCAATTTTCTAATTGTATCCCATACTGTCCCTAAATCCTCTGGCACCTTGTTTCAGCAATTACCCTCTTTCATGAATAGATGACTTTCTCCATCTTCACTGGCGCCTTCCCATCCATCTACATACATGCTCATGAAATGGGTGCTCACTGACTGGGAAAAGGGCCAAACAAACTGTGGTAAATAAATGGAACAGCACTGTGTAATAATAAATGACCAAAAGGGAATTCAGAGAAACATAGAAAGATATGCAGAGCAAAGTAAGCAGAATCAGTCTACTATATAATAACTAACTACAGTAACAGAACAAAACACTAAAAGGAAGTAATGATCAGTTTGGGTCCCAGAGATCATGAAACAGGTTTCCACCCTCCTATTAGAGGAGAGAATTTACAGGAAACAAAGCATTGTACCTACTATCAGACCAATCACGGCAGCGGTTATTCCTGCTGAAATCCTTTTTTTTTTTTTTTTTTTTGTTAAAAAGGAGTGTCAGCAAAAGAAATCAGTAGGGCAGTGTAATGGTAATCGATTTGTTTGATATTTAGGGCTAAGTGGATAGGATACTTGGGACGAGTAGATTGGATACTCAGGGCTAAGTAGATCAGATATTTAGGGCTAAGTATAGAACTCTGTCCATTGGTGAAAAGGTATGAACTCCCCTGTTGACTTGGGAGAAGGCCAGTGCTTATAAACAGGAGAATTTTGGAGAGACAGACAGATTTTGGAGTTGGCTCCTCAGTGAAGGAGGATTCAAGGATTCGTGAAGACTGAAGTCAGCTGAGAGAGAGGGAGAGAGAGAGAGAGAGAGAGAGTGTTCCTCTCCCAGTATCTGAAAGCTGACTGAAGACATGAACAGGATGGGACTTTGTTTGCTGGTGGCCTGGCTGATCCTTGAGTTCTAGGCAAGAGAAGTCCTGAAGGGTTTGAGGTGTGCTGAACCCGGTGAACTTCAGTGTGTGCCGGGGATTGCCTTGAGGACTGGACGAGGACCCGGGAATCTAGGTGATTGTCTGGCAGATTCAGGAGGGGGCTGGGACCAGGGAAGAGGATCCAGGGAATCAGAGAGACCACCCAAAGTCGAAATGAAGAAAAGGCCTCCCCTTGGACCAAACTGAGGTTTGTTGCAAATCAAGGGGTAGAAGGATTGTGTGGTTGTCTAAGAACTTTATTTGGAAACTAAAGTTAATGGTTTCTTAGGGAAACTAGGTCATTCCATTCGTCAATCGACTGATTGAATCTTTAAATTTGAAGTTAAGCTGGTTCCCCTCTTAGGGAAACCAGGTGAATTGATTGATTGAATCTTTAGCTGGATTGATTGAATCTAAAAATGTGAAGCTGGTTCCCCCCTTAGGGAAACCAAGTGATTCTTCTCTTGTTCCTCCTTACTTTCTGTACTTTCCTTGTTCTAAATACTGTATATAAGTGAATATTGTACTGAATCTTGATTTTGTAATGGAATAAACAGAGTGTTCACTAATACTGTGTAATCCGAATCTTAAAAACTGTTCACAGTAGCATTCTCTCAGGAATCTGTTGATTGGCTTTACAGGCAGATATAGCCAGAAATAACTATCATACAAAAATCAGTCATTATGAGTTTAGAAATAAATAAAAATTTGCTCAGGACTTAACCAATTCTAAAAAAAAAAAAGGGGGGGAAGAATACTTTTGACCCTTCTATTACATCTAGCAATTGTCCTCTTTCTTCTTCCCTTCATTGGAAACCTCTGAAAACATAATCCATATCTTTCTTCCCCTTCCTCAGCACCCACTGTTTCATTAACTTCCTACACTACGGTTTTCATCCCTGATACTTTACTGAAACTGTTCAAAGGCAGCCAATGATCTACTAATTGTGAAATTCAAGCATATTTAGTCCGGTACTTCTGGATCATCTGATGCTGCTGACCTGCTACTTTTGGGTGATATGCTGCCCCTTGGCTTCACAGACACACTCTCCTGATTTTCCTCTGTTTCTCACCTTTCCAAACAGCTTGAACTATCTCTTGTATACTCTCACATTTATAGTTCTATCCTTAAACTCTCTCCCCTCCAAGTTCCAGACTTTCATTTTTCAACACTTCTTTCCAACCTCATTCACTTTCATGCTCAATCTGTTCTCAGTGACTTGGTATGTCTTTCCTTCCACCTATTAAATTCCTATTTTTCTTTAAAGCTCAACTCCAAAGCTACCTCCTCCAAAAAGCCTTCCTAGATTCATGGGTCATCAGCAGCCTTTCCTCCTTGACTACCATATTGCACTTTGTAGATTCAGTGAGGTTTAGTGGAAGGGGTATTAAACTTCAAGTGTGCAGATCTGGGTTAAAATCTCCACTGATGTTTTTTAGCTATGTGATCATGGTCAAGTTACTTTAACTCTCCAAGCCTTGGTTATGGGGCTTTTATTTTATTATTTACAACTTTCACATAGTTATGACAGGAATCATATCTTATTCAAACACTATACTCTGCCACTGTGCCTAGCGTGCTGCCCTACAGGCAATAAGTGATTTATTGAATTTGAGGATTTGATATTCTCTCCAAGGTGGTGATTTTCTGAAGAGCCTATAAAACTTGGTCTTGTATTGATAAAGATTTTTTCAAACAATCAGTGAGTGGTAAAATTAAGACAAAAGTTTCTGAAATTTGGTAGTAACTTATTCGGCCTTTCCCAATAAAAGTATTCGCTAATCTGTTTCCTAATATTTTATGTAAGTAAGGCAATCATTTCCAATTTTTACAGTATCATCTTTATCTCAAGGAGTATTGCTGATGTATCAAAAACCTTCAAATGAATTAATTTTATCTTAAAAATTAAATAACATACTGTATTTTGTTAGGGAAGCATAAAAGTAAATTACAAAAAAGACTCTCAATGGTAAAGTATTGCAACTCCAAAAAGATAAAGAATCACTGATGGGATTCTCAGTCATCCTCCTCAAATATTTATATCATATTCCTACCAGGAGCTACCAAATGAACTCCAAAAACTAATCTCACTATAATGATCTGCTCTCCTCACCTCTCCTGCTTCCGTTCCTCACTTTGGGCTCTTCTCTGTGCTAAAACACTGCTTGCCCTTCTTCGACGCTGCTCTTCTCTTTTCTGTTGGATTCGGGCATCCAATTTGGAGATGGTGCAGATGCCCCAGATGGAGTCCTTAATTCCCTATAGGCAGAAGTGTTACAATCTTTTATTTTTAAAGCAGGGAGCATGCTGGTACAATAAGGAAGGCAAGTAAAAGCAGAGGAGAACTAACAAAAAGGAAACTGGAAGCAATTCTACTCACTTTGCTGAAAGGCCAGTCCATAGGAGTAAAATAAACTTACAAGCTAACGCAGAAAAAAATTCATATGGATAAATTCATAGTCAAATGTTTGCTTAAGTTAATCTTCATTATTTTCTTTTGTCCCTCTCAATGGAACCAGCTCCACATGGGCAGAATTTTGTGCTTCTGAGTGGAAAATGCCATAAAGATAGCTGGTTAATTTTTCTCCTGACTTCCTTGTTCTTGGCCTGACGGGGATCCAGAGACATTTGTTAACCCCACCCAAAGAGTTCCTAGCACAAGGAGGTTAAAGGGATCCTAGTTCAGTGAATCACTACAAACAATGTAAACTTTGCTCTTCTCATCCAGACCAGTGAAGAAACTATGTAGTAAGGTGGAGGCAGTGTGAGGGAGTCAGAAGAACTGAGAATCAGAAGGCCTGGATTCCAGTCACATTCTAATTGGCTGTGTGACCAAGGAAGATACTTCATCTCTCTGAAACCCAATGTCTCATTTAGAATAAGAAAAGGTGTTGGAATAGTTGACTTCTGAACAATCTCATAGCTCTAATATTCTAAGATTCTTAAAAAAAAAATACAACAAACATGTACAAGGTTTGGAGACTTTTAAAGTCAACTCCTTCAGCAAAAAGACCAGGAAATATGAATTCCTTTCTGAGGCATGATAGCTTTACTTACCCTGACAAGATCATGGAGAAATGTTTTGACACTGTCAGCCATCTCTAGTTCTGCATCACTTCCACCACCCAAACTATCAACTACAGGGAGAAGGGAAGAGAAGGATCCCAAAATCTCTCATCGTGAAGAGCCTGGAAACACAGAGCCTAATGGAGAGAGAAAAATATTATATCATAATATATTATATTATAAAATATATAGCTTAATGCCTATCTGAGGTATCAACATAAATCCTACATGAAAAGAAAAACAGACTGATATGCTGTAGGCCACAAGTCAACTTTCAATCCATCTCTATAAAATCAACTGTTAGATTTCTCAATTAATCTAACTTGTTATTGCTGTTGAATTGTTTCAGTCGTGTCCAACTCTTTGTGACCTCATTTGGGGTTTTCTTGGCAAAGATACTGAAGTGGTTTGCCATTTCCTTCTCCAGCTCATTTTACAGATAAGGAAACTGAGGCAAGCAGGATTTAGTGACTTGCCTAGGGTCACACAGCTAATAAATGTCTGAGGTCATATTTGAACTTAGGTCCTTCTAACTCCAGGTCAGAAGGAACCTATCCACTGTGCCACCTAGCTACCCCAAATCTAACGTATAGATCCCAAAGACACACAGATCCTCCTTACATTACTATCTTAAATTTATAAAGCACTTTCTTTCCAAAGAGCTCAAGGCATTTGTTTCTGGGTTGTTTTTTTTTTCAGGCAAGAAAAAGTCATCATTTGACCCTATTTTATATGTGGATAAAATAAAAACCCAGACAGTTTAAGTCACAGAGCCATTCACAAGCATTCCCCTAACAGCTGTCCCAAGCAGGGGTCTTACTACACAAGTCTGATACCTAAGATGATTCCATTGGAGCCCTGACATATATAAAGGTACATAAAGTAGGCATTTAGTTAACATTTGATAAATAGAATAAAATGACAGGATTTTTAAAAAATGGCCATGAAATGATAAATGTAACCAAAGTGTGAAAAACTATTAGAGTGGTATATTTTAAAAGTCTAGACAAAGCTGAATTTCAATTCATATTGGAACAGACTCACCTATGCAAACGTTGACTAACAGCTTTTTGGCCTAAGAGGGCTGTGTTTTTGTCTCCAGGTTTTAATGAGGTAAGATGATAATGTGAGTTGTATATCTAGCTGCTAATAACCAAAATCTTAATGGAACATGGATCCCTCTTTTCTCTTCTTATTAAGCACTAGCTCTCCCTACAACCACTTAAATTTTCACTTTGAAAAAAATTCCAGTAGATGAAACACTGAATGGGGGAAGGGGCAAGAGGGGTTACCCACTTTCCCTCTCTGGGCGTTGGTTTACCCATCTATGACCTGGGACAAACAGCTGCTTCTCTTTCTTCTCATACATCCATGAAGGATTACATAGTATTATTGATGAAGAAGAAATCAGAGAAATTAAAATCACTACTATGGCCCTGAGAACTTGGGGGAGTACAGTCATGTATCAATAATACTTGGGGTAGTACAATAATATATTGTTTAAAAGGGGGGTAATCTATTTTAACCTTTTGTATAACCTCATTATGTATGAGGTCATTACTTCAGGATTCGAGCTCATGTGTAATCGGAGCTATGTTCTTATGAAACTACTAATTAACCATACTCCTGCCACAAATATACCCTCCAACAAACCACAGTAAGCACATATGAAACTGGTCATACAAATGATGTCATCTGACCTTCAGGACCTTCTTTCTACATTTGAATTTCACTTTGATTATCTGTTGAGTACGTCCAAATTTAATAAGCATGCTAGATCAGATGTAATTTTCTTCAAAGATTAACAAAGTACTGATGTGAAGAATATAAATATACATTAATTTAAATTTGGAGGTGGGAAAAAGAACACCTACCAAAGAGTAGAAAAGTCAGACTACATAGCTAAAAATATCCTTCACATTCAACTCCCAAATTCCTTGCCAACCAAAAAAATCCTTTAATATAAAACATGTGACTGATTTTCTTGTGTGGCTTATTATGGAAGCAAACACCTCGTGTTTCACAGCTCAAGAATAGGAGTAGATCTGTGCTTGGTAACCTTCAACCATCTCACAAAACTGCAACTGAGTTTGACACAGCTGGCTATATGCCACTCCGGACTGGATGAGCAGGGAACAAAGCTGAGGAAGAGAACTTGCATAACCCAGTACATGCCTGCTCAAGTCGATGTGTGTATGTACACGTGTGTGTGTATACAGACACATATACACCACTAGGTCATTCTGCTCACTACAGATTTTTCAGTAAGCATTCTAGTCACAGTGGCACCATTATAATCTCATATCCTCCTCCTCTTTCCTGGTTAGCCCATTTTCAGTATCTAAGGTTTTGGCCACTCTTCCTCTTGTATTTATCCCTCCAACACCAATACCCAGCCTCTGACTCCCACAGGGTAACACTAGGATTGGGCCACTTTTTACTAGGACAACGAATGCACTGAGAGTACTAGGTCCAGAGTCAGGAAACACGAACTTTGAACCCTGTCTCTAACAACAGTTTGATGACCACTCATTTAACCTTTTAAAGCCTCACTCCTCACACCCCTAACAGGAGAACAAGGACACCTACATCACAGCATAGTTGCTGTGAGACATAATTGCTTTGCAAACTTTAAAGGACTATATAAACGTGAGTTATTATTCACTGCTGCACTAGAGCAACTTTTTTCAAGTATGTATTTTCTTAACCTGCTTGATTCCATATCTGCAACAGCAGAATCCAGAGGACACTGACAGGCCTCTAAAATACACAATGGGGACTGGACGGTAGCTTCAAGAATCTAAAGATGGATGACATTTCCCTTTAATTTTACAACAATGTCTTAAAAGATTCTGGTCTTTCCTCCCATACGTCAATGAATGTTTTGTAGAGAATGCCCCTGAGAAACCTCAAAGTACAGTCTGGTATAAGGGTGGAGGCATCAGGGAAAGGAGTTTATTCACCCCCGTTTACACCTAACTTCTTGAAAATCGTGTTATCTTAAGAGAAGGAAGGTACCAGAGAGCTCAATGAGGTGCTTCCTTTTCCATAAGAGAAAAGCTCTGAGAAGTTAAATGACTGGTTCAAGGTCATTCAACTAGTTAGTGGCAGTCAAGACTGGGGCCCTTCTCTGGGTTCAGTGCTCTTCCCACCAGAGCTCCAAAGTGAACAATCACACATAAGGCGTCCCCCTTTTTAACGACCTCCACAGCCTTGGCAGGAAAAGAAACCTCCACTTAAGGCCGGCTGCCACTGGGCCGGCCATCCCCAGATGCTCTATGACATGGGAGTCCACGGGCTCGGTCCTTCCTAGGGGGTTCCCGGGCTACCGCATCTAAGAGCTTCCCCCCAACTCCCTTCCCCGAGGCCTCCCCACCTTCTGGGGCCACCCAGAGTCGGGCGGGCTGTGCCCTCCTACAAATCAACAGGAGCCCCCCGCACCCACATGCACACACGCGCGCGCACCCACACCCGCGGATACAGAGTGCACACACACCACACGTACCCATACACACGCTACACACGCTGGCGCTCACTGGGCCAGCAGCAGCCCAGAGGGTGCAAGCCGGGCCCCTCTAAGCTGAGCCCAAGCCCGCCCCGCTGCCCTCCGCCGCCCCGACCGGCCCTCGCGCACACCCGGCTCATCCACCCTAGCCTGCCCCCAGCAGCTGACCTGCCCGCGGCCCCGCTCGGCTCCCCTGGCCCCGGCTGCTGCCGCCGCTGCCCGTCGCCTTCCAGCCGGCGCCGCTCCCCAGGCCGGGGCCCGCACCTCCCGCACTGGGCATGCCCGGGCTGCACGGGGCAGGCTGGGAAGCGAGCGGGACCGGCGCTGCGCCGAGCAGCTGCAGGAGGAGGAGGAGGAGGAAGGGGAGGAGGAAGGGGAGGAAGAAAGCTGTGGCAGCCGGAGCAAGAAGGCGCAGGCCCGGCTCCTGCCTGGGAAATGTAGTTCCGAGGCGTTTGCCCCGCCCCCGGCGGCGGCAGCTCTGCACACGTGGGTGTATCTCCGCCCCCACCTCACATAGCCTAGCCCAGGCTTTCTAGGCGCTCGCTTATCTTTCTTTCTTACGTTCTACCGAGTCAGTCAATCGATAAACTTATATAAAGCGCCTACCATTTGCCAGGCACTGTGTTATGCCCTGGGTGAGGCTCTCTTTACCTGCCTGAGCCTCAGTTTCCTAGAATGTCAATGGACTTGATATCCTCCAAGTCACTTTCCAGCTCCAAATGCGACAGTCTTACGGCCCTTCCCCCTTGTCGCTTTTTTCCGCCATTTGGTTAATTTTGAGACCCACTTTCCTCTAGGTTAGAAGGACAGGAAGGGGTATTGGTGATAAAGAAAAGACGATTGTGGGCCAAAAAGGTTGAGAAAGCTGGTATTTGAGACCATCGGTAGCTCTAGGTCTGCAGCTTCCCGGAGGGTGGAAAAGAGAACAGAATAAAACAAATTCGGGGTGGATAAAAGGAAAGGAATCATTAATGAATCTGGGCCAGAGCAGGGGTAGTGCAGGAAACGAGCGAGTACAGGGAAGACTGGTTGGGAAAAGACCACCGTGGGTCCTAAAACAGGGTTCTTAAAGTAGGGTGCACAGACAACCGTGAACTTAGATGAGAAGGGGGGGTATCACCTCTTTATTCTCACTAACATTTAACTGAAGATTTGCATTTTCTTCAAATATTTAAAAAACATTATTCCAAGAAAATGAGGTATTGGCTAAGGGGCAAATCACAAGCAGGTAAAAACTCAGCCTGAAGCGTGAGTGATTCCACTGCTCGGCTGGGCATTAACATCGTCCGGCTCTTCCCCAAGCGGACCAACGACCCAGGGCTCTGGTCACCCTGAGGGGTGTTTTTGCCGTTGTTCCCCATGTCACTACACCCTACCCAGAAACCGTACACTTTCCATTTTCTCCCTTCTTTCCCCATAAGAAGATTTTTTTCAAATTCCTAATCAATTTAAAAATGAAAAGGAAACATACAGACTTACCTTCTCTACCACCTTGTTCTTGCTCTTCTTTCTTTACTCTCTCACAACGCTTTTGCCTCACTTTTCATTCACGTGGTGAGAAGAAATGAAATTTCTGAATGAAAAGAAATTCTGGAAGAAAAAGACCAGTAGTTTAAATCTGAACGTCCCCAGGAGGTGGAGCCAGGATGACAGAGTAGCAGGAAGCAGTAGAGTGAGCTCTCCCTCCTCCCAAAAAAATACTCTCTTCCAAACAGACCCAGAAAATACACCCGATTGAATTCCATGGGAAAATCCCAGAAAAAGTCACAATGAGTCATTTTTCCAGTCCAGATGTGTAACATGCAGGGAGACTAAGCACTGGAGCAAAAAAAGGGCCCCAATATGGGGCACCTCCAAGCCTATACTTGGACACTACAGTGGGAAAAGGAGAGGACTGGCAGCTTTGTTGCTTGCTATCCAGTTCCAGGTAGGTCACAAATCCCAAGTGGATTGTGGAAAGGGATAAAGGGGAGTGGGGTAGTAGAGAAGGGAATAAGAAAACATTAATCACCTCCTATATGCCAGGCACTTTGCAAATGTCTCATTTGATCCTCACACAACCTTGGGAAGGTAGGTGTTATTGTTCTCCCATTTTAGAGTTAGGAAACTGAGGCAAACAGAGGTCAAGTGACTGACCCAAGGTCACACAGCTAGGCCTACTAGGTTGGATTTCAACTCATGTCTTGTAGACACCAGGCCCCTGCTCTATCCACTGCACCACCTAGCTAGGGTGAGTGGCATTGAGTTGGGAGCTGTGAAAAGAACAATTTATGGAGGAGTATCAGAAGCCAACAGCAGCTGTGTGGTTCAGATCCCTGGAGAAGAGCAGGATCTCAGTTCTAGCTTTTAGCCTAGTCTGAATCCTGTAGAGGAGGAACCAGAAGAGGAACCCTAGACCAAAGGGAAGTATGCAGTTCTAGCATTCTAAACCAGCAAAGCTTTCCAGTTGGCTGATGAGGGTTAAGTCTAGCAGGAGTCTACTGTTGCAAACTCAGGTCAGAAACTTGCAGAGCTCAGATTAGGAGGGAAGCTGGATCAGACCACTTTGGGAGCACTGAGAACTTAAAAATCCCCTACCTGAGCTGTTCCTGAGATCATGAAATGATATAACTCAATACACCAAGAAAGCAACAACAGAACCAGTCCAGACCTTCCCTGGAGAAATGTGAAGAACCTACCCTTAAAATCAAATTCAAAGTCAGGAAGGAAGCTGGAAGAATGAGCAAACAAACAAAAAAAAGAACATCATCATTAAAAGCTATTATGTTGACAGGGACGCTCAAAACACAAACTTAGGAGAGTGGAACTTCAAAAAATCTACAAGCAAAACCTCAAAGTAAAACACAACTTGGCACAAATTCAATTAGAATTCTTGGAAGACATGAAGCAAGAAGTTGATTCTTTTTTTAAGTTCAAAAAATTTTTATATATAAAATGAGAGCACTAAAGGAAAAATTGTAAAAGAAATGAGAGCCATGGAAGAAAGAACTGGAAAAGAAATTAACAGGTTGGCACAAGATGTACAAAACTTTGTCTAAGTAATGAATTCCATGAAAATTAGAATGGACCAACTAGGAGCCAATGACTCCAGGAGACAACAAACAAATAAAACAAAGTCAAAAGGATGGAGAAAAATAGAAGAAAATCTAAAGTATCTCATAGCAATAACAACTTATCTAGAAAACAGATCAAAAAAAGATAGTTTATAACTGCCTTAAAGCTATGACAAAACAAACAAACAAAAAGTCTATTCTAGACATCATATTTCAAGGGAGAAGGGGAAATTAGAGGGAGGGCAGATTAAGGAAGGAATTCATCCTAAACATAAAAAACATTAAATAAGGATATACAAGACTATAGCATGCTCTCACTCTCTCTGTCTCTGTCTCTGTCTCTCTCTCTCTCTCTTTCTCTCTCTCTCTCTCTCTCTCTCTTTCCCTTTTGCTTTTTGGAGAAGGGAAGGCAGGGCAATTAGGGTTAAGTGACTTGCTCAAGGTTATACAGTTAGTAAGTGTTAAGTGTCTGAGGCTGGATTTGAACTCAGGTCTTCCTGACTCATGGACCACCTAGCCACCCTAAACTGTAGTTCTTTTGAAGGTGGCAAAAAATGGGAATGTGAGGGGGTGACCCATAAACTGGGGAATGACTGAGTAAGGTATGGTATACAGATGTAATGGAATACTCTTATGATGTGAGAAATGATGAAAGAAATGATTTCAGAAAAAATATGGGAAGACTTGTATGAACTGATGCAGAGTGAAGAGCAGAAACAGAACAATTTAGAAATGGTAACATGGTAAAGACAAGACAACTTTGAAAGAATTAGCAACTCTGATCCACATAACACTTCACAGCATAGTAGTTAGGGTCCTCACAATTACCTTATTGGGAGGATCAAATGAGGCAAAACTTGTATTGCACTTTGCCTGGCATTTAGTAGGTACTATATAAATGTTTATTCCCCCTTTCCTGGCCCCATCCTCTATCAGTATAATCACTAACTCTGATTCCAAGACTAATGATGAAACATGATATCCACCTCTTGATAGAGATGGGAAAGACTCATAGTGTAGAATGAGACATATACATTTTAGATATGGCCAATGCAGAAATTTGTTTTGTTGCCTATATATGTTGTCATCAGAAAAATTAGCTCTGTCTCTTTTATTTTCTGAGGTTCAGATAATACATTGTCTTTGATTGATTTAGATTTGTGACTAGACTTTTGGGTAGGAAATCTGGATTAACATCTACTAGATATTTTCTATTTATTAAGCATTTCTTAATTAAGCTAAGTACATTCATCTGAACTACTAAGGATACCAAAGATTGACTTTAGCCCTCCAATATTTCCCGTTATTATTTCTCCAAAGTTCTCCCATTCAACCTCTTTTTGAAGTGTTTGTTAAAACTCAGATTATTCGTTTGCTAATTTAATTAACATTTATAAAATGCTTATTTGATGCAGAGAAAGCAGTTGCCTCCTCAAGCACAATGGAAGTAAACACTTGAAGACTACAGACAAAAACAGAATAATTCCAGCCCTCAAGGAGATTATATTGTATTAGGTGATTGGGGGGGGGAGGTGGGAAGGGGATAGAGAAGAGTAAAGAAAAACAATAATTTAGTACCTACTATGTACCAAGCACTGTGCTAATAACTTTACAAATGTGGTCTCATTTTATCTTCACAGTAACCTTGTAAGGTAAGTGCTATTAGTAGCTCCATTTTTAGTTGGGGAAACTGAGTCAGATAAAGAATGCAAAGCTAGAAAGCGTCCGAGGCTGGATATAAACTCAGGTCTTTCTGACTGTAGACCCCTGCTCCATCCACTATGCCACCTAATTGCCACAGGAAGAAGAATAAGCATTAAAGTGGAATGGAGGGAGGTGAGAGGTAAGGTGGCACCTAAACTAAGCCTTGATTGAATACAATAATTCTGGATCCTACTAGCAGCTCTCATTTCCACTGTATATATGTCTTTGTTGTTGTTCAGTCCTTTGTGGAGTGTGGGTGTTCACAGGGGACTAACCCTCTGGTGTGAAGGCTTGCCTAGCCCTTTTCAGGACTGCTCATCTACCTTTGGGTCCACCTGTTATCAAACTGTCACCTGTGGTTTGAAGAAGTTGTAACATGAGCAGTGGCCACATCCCTGTAAAATCATCTTACCAGATGGGCTGAACCAAGACGAGGGTAACCAACAGTGAGTTAGGGGAATGTCTATCCCAAGCATGTGAAGACAACCTGCAGTGGAATGGGTAGATGAGAACAATTTGTTCCAACAAGCCATAAAGGTGGCTGAAGGAGGCACCGAGGAGCACTTAGAGCTTCATCAGACATTAGAGATGCCACAGTCGTACTCTGCCTTCTGGGCAATTGCCAGTTGTCTTGCCCCTGGACTTCAGTGAGTCCAGAAGAGAGAGTGTGACCAACGACTTTGTACAACTCTACTTTCCTTAAATCCATCACTCACAGGTCAAGATATCACCCATAATCCATTATTTCACTATATAATTACATTTTTATTTTATTATGTATTATTTTACTATTTTACCTACCTGGAAGTCCAGTGGCAATGGACAAGTGATGAAGCAACAGGTACAGATTCTCATAACGTTGCACAGGCAGCTCAGAACATAGGATTCTCTTCTCACTAGACTGAAGCAGCAGTGGGCTTATGGAATCCCAGGGGATCTGAGAAACTTTTTTTTAAAGAATAACTCTGCTCACCTCCTAGCAAGAGGAAAGGGCTAGAAAAGGTACTTAAAATTTTTTTTGCTTCATTCAATTCTGGCCTACTTACCAGGGCAAGTGAGGATCTTACTCTGGGGCAGAAACACACAAAAAAATGTACAAAAATTTTTGCAGAGATGATTTCACTCACCATTGATAGATATATGGAATGTGTGCAAGTTCATGGACAAGTATGAAATCCAGCAGGCCTGAAAGACAAAGATCTCCTGTTTCAATAGAACTCAGTAAGTACCACATCTAAATAGCAGCCTTGAGTGAAACAAGGCTGGCAAATGAAGGCCAGCTTAGTTACTAAAGTTGGAGCTGCACACATATTTTTCTAGGGTGGTGTTGTGATGAGGGATGCCATGAAGCCACCATAGATTTCAAAATCAGATCTAATCTAGTCAGCCAGTTTATACACCTTCCAAAAGGAGTGAATGACGGGTTCCTGACAGTGAGACTGCCACTGTAGGAAGTGCTGTGCCACCATGGTTAGTGCGTATTCTCCCACCATGATGAACCCTGATGAGGCTAAAGAAAAATATTGTGAAGACCTTATCGTCTATGTGCCAAAAGAGGACAAGTTTGTAATACTGGGTGACTTAAATGCCAGAGCAGGCACAGACAATTAGACATAGCAGAGAGTCCTTGGGAAGAATGGAATGAAAGATGGGAACAACGACAGTTACTTACTATTGAAGACTTAATGCCTCCCATGACCTCATCACCAACACTGTCTTCCATTTACCTAAATGCAACAAAATGTCATGGATGCAAGCCCTGGCATTTAATAGACTATGTCATTGTAAGGAGAAGAGACAGGCAGGATGTCTGTGAGAGTGATGAAGGCAACGTGTGGTACAGAGTGATGGACCGATCACAGACTTATCTTCTTCAAGTTTCAACAAGGAGTAGCAGCCCCCAGGCAAAATGACTGCCAAGAGACAACATGAGCATGTTAGAGCACTTCTCTGTGTGGGAATGGTTTATTGCTGACCTGGAGGGAAAAGCTGAACCAGCACACAGTTATCAGTGGTGGAGCAGAAAAGGAGTTGACAATTATCAGAGACTTGTTGTAGAGTACCTAATTTGCTTAACTGGGCCGAAACATTAAAAAATATCAGGATTGGGGGGACAGAGCCAAGATGGTGGTGTAGAAGCAGCAAAGTTTTTGCAGCTCCCACACAGCCACCCTAAATACCCATAAAATATAACTCTAAACAAATTTTAGGGCTCCCAAACTCCCATACAGCCACCCTAAATACCCATAAAATATAACTCTAAACAAATTTTAGGGCTCCCAAACTCACAAAAATACAGAAAACATATCTCTTGCTGAAGGCAGCTCGGCAGAAGGGGCCCATCGTGGCAAGCTGGGAGCTGAGGCCAGCCCGGCTTGAAACCGCAACCAAGGCCATGCTCCAGGGTGGTTGGGAGGAGCCAAGCCACACCCTGAGTCTACCCTGGAGAGCAGATCT
Source organism: Pseudocheirus occidentalis (assembly GCA_028646575.1). Lineage (NCBI taxonomy): Eukaryota > Metazoa > Chordata > Mammalia > Diprotodontia > Pseudocheiridae > Pseudocheirus > Pseudocheirus occidentalis. The sequence continues at coordinate 130,360,627 of CM053596.1, read as the reverse complement.
ACAGCACCTGAAGCAATCTCCACAGCTATTAACCCAGGAAAAAGAAGGATTAGAGAAAGATCAGTGAAAGTGAAGCTTTCAAGCTAAATTTGGGGGAGGAAAAGCAGTTGGGCCGATATGCCCCCAGGGCAAAGAAGCAGTGGGGGAAGGGCAAGATCTGCTACAACCGGCAACTGCTCCACTGGGCTGCTTCAGAGCTGCTGGCCTGTGGACCCCGCAGGAGGGCTGAGACAATTGATCAGGGCCAAGGGCTCTTGCATTGAGTGGCTTGGATCCGGATCGTGGTCTTGGGTGGTGGTCCTGGGGTGCACTTTCAGCAAGCCAAAGCTGGAGGGGGCTGCAGCTCCCCCCTAATAGCCCCAGCAGCTGTGAAAACCCCAGTGATTTGGGACAGAGCTTTCCCCCCTGGAAGCAGAGTTTCACAGACCTAAAAAAAAATCAACTAATTAATTGACTGGCGAACATGAGGAAAAGGAAGCAAAATAAGAACTGCAATACAACTCTAGAATCCTTTTTTGTGGACAAAAAGGGTCTAAGGATGGAACAGGAGGAAGACAACACGGTCAGAACTCCCACACCAAATGCTCGAAGATTACCTACAAGCTATAGATCAACTGAAAAAGGACTTTGAAAACCAAATAAGAGAAGTGGAGGAAAAATTGGGAAGAGAAATGAGAATAATGCAAGAAAATCATGAAAAGAGAGTAAACAACCTGATTGAAGAAAACAACACTTTAAAAAATAGATGAACTCAAATGGCAAAAGA
>CM053596.1:130347390-130359361 GCA_028646575.1 Pseudocheirus occidentalis | reverse complement strand
ACACCCCAGGACCACCACTCAAGACCTCGATCCAGATCCAGGCCACTCAACGCAAGAGCCCTTGGCCTCGATGGATCGTGTCAGCCCTCCTGCTATCTGCAGGCCGAGGGCTCTGAAGCAGCCCAGTGGAAGCCGCTGCGGCTCTCAGTCATTCCTGCTGCTACAGCCACCTCCCGCTGCCTCCTTGCCTTGGGAGCAGTTTGGCTGGACCCGCTCTTCTCCTCCCCAGTTAGCAAAATCCACTGACCTTTCTCTTAGCCTTTTTTTCTTCTGGCCTGATAGATGTGGTAATTGTGCCTCCTGTACAGCCGATCAGGTCTCCTATAGACACGGCTCCTCGCCCGATGCCCCAGGGCCTGAGCTGGCCGGGTTTTGGCTGCGGCTCCCAGACTGCTGCGAAGAGCCCCACCTGCTGCGCTGCCTGTAGCAACAGATGTGCTTTGTGTCTTGTGGAGAGTTTTGGAGCTTGAAAATCTGTTTTAGAGTCCCATTTTATGAGTTTTTTAGCTTGTTTGTGTGGGAGCTGTGGTGATTTGCTGCTTCTACGCCGCCATCTTGGCTCCGCCCCCCCGTTCTTTTTTTAAAAATTTATTTTTTTCATTGAGCTTTTATATTTCTTTTTCCATTTGGCCAATTTTTCTTTTTAAAAAGTTCTTTTCTACAGTGAATTTTTGTGCCTCTTCCCCCATTTTCTCTATTCTGTTTGTTAAGACGTTATTTTCTTCAGTGTTTTTTGGGAGACCTTATTTTTTTTTTTTACTAAGCTGTTGAGTCTTTTTCCATGATTTTCTTGCATTGCTGTCTTTTTGACTTTGTTGTCCTCTGAGTTTATTTTTGTTCATTGTTTTTGTTCATTTTCCCGACCTATTTCTTGACTTTCAGCTTTATATTAAAGTTGGATTCTGCTACCAGGGTAGAGGGGGTACTCTCCCAAGCTTCAGGTTTTTTTGTGAAGCTGTTTTAAGGGCCAGTTCTGGGATTCTGTAAGCTTTCAATTCTTCCAAGGTGGTATGATCTAAGAGGTGTGTTTACTATTTTCATGGCCTATGCGCTAGTCTGTCAGCAACCACAAACTCTCTTTTCTGCCCTTGAATTGTGACCAGGGTCCCCACTCCCCTATGGTTGCAAGCTCTGGTGCTCCTCTTCTGGTGCTCTTCTTCACTCTGGGACTGCCATCCAGGACTGTGACCTGGACCTGAGTATAAATAATTCAACAGAGTCTTGCACCCAATGCCAGCAAGCGGACCCTTACACTCTCCTTTGGATTAGTTGTCTAACCTTCTCTCTATCTATGGACTGAAAGTTCTGGAGACAGCTGCTACAGCCACTGATTCAGTTGCCCCAGAAGCCTAGAGTGGGTTTCCTGTGGTGAGGCCAGTACTGGACTGCACTCTACTCTCACCCTGGCGTGACAGACATTTCCTGCTGACCTTTTAAGTTGCCTTGGGCTGGAAAATTGTTTCACACTGTCCTTTTGTGGGTTCTACCATCTACACTTTGTTTTGAGGCATTATTTAAAGTTGTTTGGAGGGAAATTTTGGAGAGCTCAGGTGAGTCCCTACCTTTTCTTTGATGCCAGGTTAAGAATCCCTGTTCTAGAGGGAACTATGCAAGATCTAACAGGATATAGTAATATTATCAAATCATGTTGAGAATCACAGAAAAAGGCCAAGGTTCTGTAAACTCTCATTTCCTACAGTGGATACTACATGTCTATATAAAGAGTTGCATGTTCTTGAGTTGGATCTCATTATCTTGGATTCTGTTTTCTTTAAACATATACTCAAAAGAGCTATCTGTAGTCAGCTATTTGGTTCCATCTACCATTGTTTCAAGCTACACACTTGGATCTCTGATTTGCCCTCCTCTTTCCTGTCTTTGGTATATGTTCCCCAACTCCTATAGCTGGAAGATGAGAAGGCTTTGAAAGAAATACTAAAAGGTTCAGAATACAGCTGGGTCCCTATTAGCTAAAACAAAGAATCTTCTGAAGTGATCATATTATTCAAATTTACACTGAATATTTCTATTGAGCTAGAACTAATGACCATATTTTATGTAATTGTAACTTCAAATAGCTTAAATTCAAATACATATGACCAATTCAGGGGACTTATTACTTTCACTAGTTGGTACCAAGATGAAAATTTTCACCCTTATTTTAAAAATTTCCTTATCCTTAAAACTATCTTCTAGAACCTACACTTAAGTAACTGTACCCTTAGCAACCGCTGTACAGAGGACTAATCTCATAAATTTTTAAGTTAGTGAATTGTTTTCAGTACCTTTCTTGTTATACCCATTCCATTCCACTTTGTGCCCAATCCCTTTATGCTGCTTTATTATCCGTCTTGCCCCTTGCATGTACTTTTGGACCCAATTCAAGCTTTTCAACCCTAGTTCAAGACCTACTTATTTGTCATTATTCCGCACACACATGCACGCATACATGCACACACACACACACACACACAGAAACACAAATCCCATTGGTATTTACCTATCTTATGTCTTATTCCCTCAGTTAATTTTTTTTCCTAGGTGAATTGGTTGAGAATCAGAGTTATGGAATCTTATATTTCTGCACTTTATCCTTATAGGTCCTTATCCCAGTTTTCATTTACAATAGCTCCCTCCTCAGGGGACAGCTGCATTTCCCCCTTAGTGCTCTAGGGGTATTCCTAAGGAACTGCATGTCTTTCTAATGCTATCAGCTTAAGCCCTGATTCTCGTGTGTTCTTCCAATATTATTTGTCCAAGACTAGTTAATATCTCCTCAATATAATCAATACCATTGATTATCATCCCATTATCAGTTTAACTCAGACATCTGATTTCCTTGGCTGCATTTATTTTGGCTTCTCTGGCTGTACCCATTTTGACTTTCTTTGATTTCTCTATCATGCTACCCCCCCGCCCCCCACTCTGCATCAGTTCGTATAAATCTTCTCATGCTGTTTTGAATTCTTCATATTCATTGTTTCTTACTACTTGGTAATAATACCATATTCACATACCACAATTCCGCAATTTGTTTAACCATTTCCCAGTTGATGGACATATAATTTGTTTCTGGTTCTTTACTACCACAAAAGTGCTGATATTAATATTTTGATCTATATGAGACATTTTGTCTTTGACCTTACTGAAGAATATGCTTAGCAGTGGGATCAAAGAGTGCTTAAGTCTTAGTAATTTAATTTTTTGAAATTCTGAACTAATAAGCACTAAAAAAGCATTTTCATGTACAAAACATGAGAGCATTACATACAGCCAGTTTGAACTAGCTTAAGAGCCAATTGTCGGGGCAGCTAGGTGGCGTAGTGAATAGAGCACCGGCCCTGGAGTCAGGAGTACCTGAGCTCAAATCCGGCCTCAGACACTTGACACAAAAAACTAGCCGTGTGACCTTGGGCAAGTCACTTAACTCCAACTGCCCTCCAAAAAGCAAAAAAAAAAAAAAGAGTCAATTGTCAAGTTTTCAACATGAGCATTTAGATCCTGAAAATAGGCCAATGCTGCAAATTAGAGCATGATTTATTGTTTTATTGACTGTCTAGACTTAACAAAGTAATGGAGGATATGTTACTAATGTGGATTACACTGAAAAGTGTGTCACCCTACACAGAGCTGATGTTAAACATTTACCAGCATACCTCTGATTGTATATAAAATTGTGAATAGAGATTCTATACTGTTTACTTTAAAATAAAGTCAACACATTATTTTAAAAATTGTCCTGGTTAACTGGCTTCCTTCTGAACTTGCTTCTAACTCTAATAAATCCAATAGTTTTTATTTATGATCTCTCTCTTTTTTTTTTTTTTTTTTTGCTTTTTAGAGTGGGGAGGGCAGGGCAATTGGGGATAAGTGACTTGTCCAATGTCACACTGCTAGTAAGTGTTAAGTGTCCGAGGCCAGATTTAAACTCAGGTCCTCCTGACTCCAGCTGCAGTGCTCTATTTGCTGTACCACCTAGCTGCCCCTCATTTGTGATTTCTTAAATTATAGATTGCTGACTTTTTTAAAAAATTGTGGTTTTCAAGGTGTCCAGCAATTTCTAAATTATTTCTTCTTGATCTATTGTTCAGGTCAGTAATTTCTGATATCAAATAAGTTACATTTTTTTTTTCTATTTCTTCAATTTTTTATTTTTGTTCTAATATTTCTTGTTTCATGGAGTCATTGATTTCTCTTTGGTCTAGTCTAATTTTCTAGGAGTCTACTACTTGAGTGAATATTAACACTTTCTGTTCTAAGCTATTTTCCTTTCAGTCCTTTTCTCCAGAGCTTTTAGTCCTTTTTTTTTTATTTGTTTCATTTCTTGTAGGTGTTCATATAATCTTTGTTGAAGATATGGGTTTTTTTCTTTGAGTCTTTGCAGTTCTTAGGTTGTTATTTTCTCTTCTAAAATGGATTTTTGGTTATCCCTGTATCTAATCTAATTCCTTATAGTCCTTGGCATTTTCTATCCAGAAATTTTATAGTCAAAATCCAGATAGCCTGTGTCAAAGAAAAAAAAAATACTTTAAATGGATAGAAAGAGTTCAACTACCAAGGAACCACATTTAAAATCATAAAATAACTGGCCATTTTTACCATAAGTAAGAGGAGATTTTGGAATACAATCTTCTGAAATGCAAAAGAAAAAGACACAACTAAAACTAACTTGCCATTCATTTACCATGAATATAATCCTGTAAGGGAGAAAATACATCTTAAATGGACTAGAGTAATTGTAAGCATTCCAGGTAAAAAAGAGCAGAAAACAGTTGATCATTCTCTCCTTCTCTTCTCTAGGTTTTTGAGACTCTTCATTCTTTTGATATTCCTCTTACCTTTCTTAGAGCTCTTTTTGTAGTCTCCTTTACTGGATCTTTGAATTTCAGAGAGCTGAATTTTCAGAGCCCCCAAGGTCATCTCAGGACAGAGTGCTAAGAGCCCTGGAGCCCCTGGGCCTGGGATGTTTTGGTCTGAGCTTTGTTGTTACTACATTGGTTGCTGCCACTCCAATTTGCTCCCAAGGTCAGTATTGTGGGTTTCTGACCTTCCTAGTGCTTTCTTGTGGGATCCCTCTGCTTTTGTTGGCTCTCTATACATATCCTTGCAGCCTACAAATGTCTCTGGTTGGTTTTTGGTTATGCTGGGAGGCTGCTAACTAGTTTACTTGCTCTGGAGCTAGCTTTTCTGGTGTTCTCCCTTCCCAGTTTCCTAAAGGACTTCTGCCTCCCTTATTGTGCTGTTCTGGGATGGAAGAATATAGTTTTTTTTTATTGAATTTCTTGATCATTACTAGAAGTGGTGATATTTTTAGGTTTTTGCTGGAATAGGTGGATGTGTGCTGATCATCCTGCCACTGTTCAGGCAGCCATTTTGGTCCATGGGTAGATCATTCTCAAACAGATTTTACAAAGGTGAAAAAGTACAGTAGTCATAGAGCAACAATCATGAATAGATGAGCAAATTTTAATATATTAATCTGATGGAATATTATTCTGCTTGAGGAATGACGACTAGGAACAATTCACAGAAATAGGGGAAGATACATTGATATGATGCACAGCAAAGAAACCAAAACCAATAAAACAATGTCAACAACTATAATAGTGAAGACAATTTTAAGTGGCCCAAAATTCAGGCATAAAAAAGCAATGGATAAAGTTGGTACTAAACTTATTGAAGTTAAAGCACATATATGGAAAAAAATGTTCTAAATCACTATTGATTAGAGAAATGTGAATTAAAGCATCTCTGAGGTACCACCTCATACCTATCAGATTGGCTGATATGACAGAAAAGGAAAATGATAAATGTTAGAGAAGATGTGGGAAAATTGGCACATTAATGTATTGGTGGAGTAGTACACTGATCCAACCATTCTGGAGAGCAATTTGGAACTATACTCCTAAGGTTATAAAAGTGTGCATACCCTTTGATCCAGCAATACCACTACTAGGTCTATATCCCAAAGAAATTAATTTTTAAAAAAAGGGGAAAGGACCCACATATGCAGAAATATTTATAGCAGTTCTTTTTGTGGTAGAAAAGAATTGGAAATTGAGGGGATACACATCAATTGGGGAACAGCTAAAGAAGTTATGGTATATAAATGTAATGGAATACTATTGTGCTGTAAGAAATGATGAGCAGGCAGATTCCAGAAAAACCTAGAAAGGCTTACATGAGCTGATGCAAAGCGAACTGAGCAGAACCAGGAGAACATTGTACACAGTAACAGCACCATTGTGCAATGACTTAGCTCTTCTCAGCAATACAATGATCCAAGACAATTCCAAGAGACTCATAATGGAAAATGCTATCCATATCAAGAGAAAGAACTGTGGAGTCTGAATTCAGATCAAAGCATACCATTTTCACTTTTTAATTTTTTTTCCTTTTGCTCTGATTCTTCTTTTACAATATGACTAATATAGAAATATGTTTAACATGATTGAACATGTATGACCTGTATCAGACTGCTTGGGGAGGGAGGGAAAGAAGGGAGGGGAGGAGAAAATTTGGAACTCAAAAGTATATAAAAAGGAATGTTGAAAACAATCTTTACATGTAATTGGAAAAAATAAAAAACTATTAAGTAGAAAAATAAAGCTAAAGCACATACACTTCTTTTTATTTTTATTTTTTTAACAAATAATAAACTATATTTGTTAGGTATGAAGCATTAATCACAATTACTTCTTTATGGTGTTTTCCTTCATTATTTTCAGATAAAGGGAGGAGAGGCAGCTAGGTGGCACAGTCAATAGAGTGCCAGCCCTGGAGTCAGGAGAATCTGAGTTAAAATTCAACCTGATACTTGACACTTACTAGCTATGTAACCCTGTGCAAGTTACTTAATCCCAACTGCTTCACAAAACAAAACAAATAGAAGGGGGATTATCAGTGTGTATTGTGTATATGTGTGGTACTAGGAATCCTCTAATATAAGGCAAGGCCTTCTCAATAGACTCACCAACCAGTGTTGAAGACATCGACAACTCAAGTTGAAGTCAATCCCTCTCTAGCTGAACTTCTAATTGAAGAAAAGATTTTGAATGCCTTTAGGCTCCTCTCCTGTGACAAAATACCTGATGCTGATTTTATTCCAGCTGAGATTTACAAGGCAGAGGAATACATGGCTAATACAAAAGCTGACTGAAATCTTCTGGGTTATATGGGAAGAGGAGGGTATCCCTCAGGAGTTTAAGGATGCCTCTATTGTCTATCTGTATAAAGGAAAAGGAAATAGGTTGTCCTGTGACAGTCACAGGGGGTCTCTCTCTCTCTCTGTCTCTGTCTCTCTGTCTCTGTCTCTCCCCTCCTTCTCTCTCTCTCTCTCTCTGTCTCTCTGTCTCTCTCTGTCTCTCTCTCTCTCTCTCTCTCTCTCTCTGTCTCTGTCTCTCTCTCTCTCTCTCTCTTTCTCTCTTCCTCCCCCTCCCCCCCACCTTTAGTCATTCTTTCAAGATTCTTGTGAGCATCCTCCTTAACAGGCTGATCCTTTACTGAGAAGACGGTCATCTACTCAAGAGCCAGTGTGGAACCATCAGTTACAACAAATGGAGAGATTTCGAAAGTTGCCAGTAAGTTGACTTATCTTGGCTGTATGCTTTCCAGGGATGTACACATAGATAATGAAGTTGATGCATGCATTGGCAGAGCTAGCTCAGTGTTTGGGAGGCTCCAAAAGAAAACGTAGAAGGGAAGAGATATTGGGCTGCCTACAAAACTGAAGATCTATAGAACCATTGTGCTGACCTGATTGTTGTATGCCTGTGAAAACTGGACAGTCTACCAGCACTATGCCAGGAAACTGAATCTCTTCCATTTCAATTGTCTTAAAAAGATTCTGAAGATTACTTGACAAAATAAGGTATTGGACACTGAAGTCTTTTCTCAAGTTGAACTGTCAAGCATTCAAACTCTATTGCAGAGAGCTCAACTCTGATGGACTAGCCATGTTGTTTGGACGCCAAACATATATATGGACGCCAAACATATATTTGGCTAAAAGACTATTTTATGGAGAACCCACAAAAGGCAAGTGCTCCCACCAAGGTCAGAAGAATCAGGACAAGGATGCTCTCAAGGTATCTCTGAAGAACTTTGGAATCAATTGTGAGACATCAGAGACATTGGCACAGGACCATTCAGCATGGTGTGCCTACATCAAAGAAGGTGCTGTGATCTTTGAGCAAATCAGAATTGCAGTAGCACAAAGGAAACATATGATGTGCAAATTTCCACTCCAAATGTTCATATGGACTATTTTTGCCCAACTTATGGTAGAGCCTTCCAAGCATATATTGGTCTGCTTGGCCACAGTGAGACACACTGTACTTTGAAGTCATTTTGGTTCTCTTTGAGCAGGAAGGACAACAACCAATCAACCACTGTAAGGCAAGGCTAGGTGCAAACTTTAGTGCCAGAAAGGTAATGCTTAGACAAAACTGTACTAAGCCTCACAAATACCCTCTTGCAGTTGTTTTCCTTATTAAAATCTCTCTCTGAGTTTCAAAGAAGTCTTGGGAGAGCGTGGTGGTGCTTGAAATATGCTCAGAAATTACCAATATTACAGAAGAGCCCCTGTTTCTCTCTCTGCCTTCTTCTTTCTCTGTCTCTATCTTGATTTTTCTTGTCTTTGTTTCTCTTTCTTGCTTGTTCTTTCTGTCTGTATCTCTGTTTTTATCTCTCTCTCTGTGCTTCTATCTCCATTTCTCTTTTTCTGTCTGTCTCTGTGTATCTCTGTTTCTGTCTCTTTGTCTCTATTTCCTTCCTCATAATCCCAGATTTGTTTTTTTTTTTTCCCCACTCCTCCCATGCCTCAGCATCAGGGGTCCATGGGCCAACCTCTCTACATAGGCCATGGCCGGAGAAATGTAGATGTGACTTTTCCATATCTCTATTTGGTTTCACCTCCTAACTTCTCTGCATGTCCTCCCCAAGAAACAAATTCCTTCAAGATCAAAAGACAGTGGAGTCAAGTCAAATCAACAAGCATTGATTAAGTTAAACTATGTGCCAGGCATTGAGTTAAGAACTGAGAACATGGGGCAACTAGGTGGCACAGTGAGTAGAGCATTGGCCCTGGAGTCAGGAGGACCTGAATTCAAATTCAGCTTCATACACTTAACACTTACTAGACCTTGTGACCTCGGGCAAATCACTTAACCTCAATTGCCCTGCATTCCCCCCTCCAAAAAGTTAAAAAAAAAAAAAAGAACTGAGGACACAAAGTCAAAAATAGTTTCTGCCTCCCAGAAGTTTACAATCTAATGGGGAGAGATAATGTGAAAATGGGATATGTGTGTGTGTCGCTTATATAGGTTATATGTAGCCACATGAGTCTGTCTCAATGTGCCTTGCAGAGAGACTGAACCCAAACTTCACAGAACAAATCCTTTTATTAAGGACTTGGACTTAGTCAAAAGGTCACACCCAAGCACCTAGAAGGTCACATATGACCTCAAGGTTCCCCACCACTGCTCTAGAGTCACTACCACCTTATAAGGAAAACTGATTCCTATCAGGAAAGGAATAAAAAAAATGGGACCATGAGGCTGGTCATTCTGCTCTCTTCAGAAAGAGATTACCTGACCAAAAATATATCTGTCTGCCCCTCCTAAATATTGTTAGCCTAAGGTAAATCATTTTAGGTTCAAGCTGTACTTCTGATTGCTATTCTTTAAGGGGGAAGAAGTGCCCCCAATTATATATCCAGAGGCTTGGCTTTCTTCCCACCGAATGCCAGTTACACAAAGACTACACATAGCTATGAAATGAATCCATTTATCTAAGCCAATAAGAAACAGAAATCAGAGAAGTTATACATATGAGACTATACCAGATACAATACAGTGTGAAAGAACTACCCCAATGGGAGCAAGATCTCTCAGTTCAACTAAAAGAAAGTCCTAAATCTCACCCAAGAGGAAATTCCCAAAGTCATTAGAGTGGTAAACTAGAAATATTCAGGGAGAACTACTTGGTATGAGGGGTTGCTTGCTGCGGCCAGCACAGTTGTATGGCCTAGCTACCAGCTGAATAAGGGAAAGAGGGAGAGAGAGAACTTCCAGCTGAATAAGGGAAAGAGGGAGAGAGACAGGAATGTATTCCATAGTCTGTTTATTACAGAACCATTTCATACAGAGCCAATTTATTTGGCTTATATTTCCTATTGCAGAGATTCTTATGTAACCTGAATAAAAAGACCCTTGTTGGTCTTCCTTACCCTGGCCCAAATCTAATTATGCATAAAGCGGTTCTCCTAGGACCATGCCCGGAGGCACAAGCAAACAGGGAGTCAAAAACAAGACTTGCAAATGAGTTACCCTGTACTTCTTTTAGATATTCATAGACCCAAAGATAGCATTCACCCAAGAAGATTATACTCTTCCTGCATACCTGCCTAGTGATCTTGTAGAAGTGGGGAACTTTTTGTTAATGGGGCCAAGGCCCCTGAAAATCTGGTCTACTACAGTTGCTGAACCCTTTTCAGGGCTGCTCATCTACCTTCGGTGATGGCATTCAACACTCAACTGTGGCTCCAAGAAGCTGTAGCATGTGCAGTGGCCACACCCTAGTAAAACATCTCAGCAGACAGGATAAACCAGGTTGAGGGTAACTGATAGGCCTCAGATCTAGGGAGTATGTCCCCATGCATGTAAAGACAGGTGTGGGCAAATATTGTTCCAACAGCCATGAAGGTGGCTGAAGCTCTGTGGAACACTTGGAGCTTGGTCAGACATCAAAGACCTCAAGATCATCTACTGCATCCCCAGGCAATTACTAATCATCCTAACTTTTGTCTTGTTACTGGACTTTGATGTGTCTGGAAGAGTGTGGTTGACAACTTTGCGCAACTCTGCCTCACTTAAATCCTATCCATGATTGAATCAAGATATCACTCTGCGATGTCATTGGTCCTCTTTGAAAATGAAGAACAAACAACAATCCACTGCCAATATCTAGCTATATGAAGGATAAATTGGGGATAATCTCAAAGGAAAGGCTAACATTAAGGAGAACTAGAATGGCCTTATTTTAAGGTATTTAGAAATTCAAATTAACTGGAACCTCTGCTTACAACCTCAGGTGGTGGGGGTTTGATGGTGACTGTCTGGGATGTCCGTCTAGGTGGAGAAGGTTTTGGCTGCACCTGTTGCTGGACTGGGCTATAATAGGTTACTCCTCCATATACCTGAGACTGAGCCTGGGTATTAGGGTACAGGTGAGGAGGTGGGGGAGGGGGCAGTGCCCCTGGGGCATATGGATAGCTGGGACTGCTGAAGTTCATGACACTTGCAGCACAGCGGAGAAGTAGGCAGGGGCAAGCAGCTGCTGGAGTGATGGCTGTCCTGGGGACATGGATACTGGTGGAGGGTACAGACCCGGGTTAGGCAGAGGTGCTGGCGTCTGATAGGGATGTAAACTGGGGTGAGGGAGATGCATTTCTGGTTGTACAATCATGCCCTGAGGAGGCATCGGTGGTGTAGGGCTGTCACTGTGGGTGTAGATTGGTCCCTGGAACATCCACATGATGCTGATGTGCACAGGTGGGGCTGGTGGTTCAGGGACAGGTCTCTGACGCTGGGAAGAATATTGCTTAGCTCGACCACCCTGAACACTCATTTCTTCCATACGGTTAAACTGAGGTGGAGGGCCTGCTCCCAGGTGCATGTGGTTGGGAATACCTCTAAGCTCCCTTGGTTGTAGGAACTGAAGCTGCCCTGGGCTCCAATTTTGTTCAGTCAGATTCAGTTGGGTCATGTCTTGCTCAAGTTCTCCTGTGCTGGAATCCACTGGGGCCTCCCAGTTCCCAGTCTTTGGGGGTGGTGGTGGTGGTGGTTGTTTGTGGTATAAAAAATACCCATTATTCTTAATTTAATTAGAAAAGTAAACACAGAGATGCCTTCGATAAGAAGAGGAATTTATTCCCTTTCTCCTGGGAAGAAAGGGGTGCCCCATGAAAGGA
>CM053596.1:130243105-130347290 GCA_028646575.1 Pseudocheirus occidentalis | reverse complement strand
GCCAACTGCCTTCTTTCATTGGTGAAAAATTCACCTCCCAACCTCCTTCCCAATGAGACCACAAGGGGGTTGGCCTTCACCAGGTGGGAAGAAATGAACAAAGGAAGATAAAAGTAATTGACAGGAGAAGGGGGAGGGTAGACACTCAGGAGGTGGGGTACATTCCAGACTGAGAAACTTTTCACTAATATCGTGTCCCACACATGGTGGTGTAGTTGGGGGAGGTGGAGGTGTAGGAGCTGGCCCCTCTGCAGGAGGTGGCACTTCCTCTACCAACTTGCTTGCATCTCCAGCTTTGTTTCTGGATCTTCTTGCTCGAGAATGGCCTTATTTTAGCTGAAACTTGAAGGAATGAAGGGAATTTATGAGGAAGAGATAAAGAAGAAGAAAATTCCAATCATGGAGGATAGCCAGTGAAAGTGCAGAGTTGAGAGATGAGAAGACTGTTGCAAGGGAGTCAGAGTCTCTTAACCTCAGTCCACACTGTACTGTCTAAGATTTATAAAATTGTAAAAGAATCTCTCTCTCTCTCTCTCTCTCTGTTTCAGTGTATACATTAGGGCAAAGAACAAAATTATTTTAAACTGGACACAGTCTTATTACTAAACTTGGGCAGCACTGGGTAAATTCCTGGGTGGGAGCAGTGTCCTTTGTATGCTTACTCCCACCCCACCAAGTAACCATGAAAACGAGGAACTGAAAACAAGGTGCTGAAAGATCCCCAGCTACGAACGTATTGTACATTGGGTGGACTTTAATTATAAGTTTTGGAGGGTTATGCAATGAATCAACAGAAAATATATTTTATGAAGTAAGAACATGGATCAGCAGTCCTTAGTCTCTTAATTGTTTCATTAAGGTGATACCATTCATGATTTCTTCTGTTCTCTTGGTATCTTGCCTTATCCAAAATGTCTTGTCAAATGAGCCCTAAATGCTCTCAAGATTGTGTTGTCTTCACTATGGATTTCTTTGGCTTATTTTTGTTCTGAAATCACCACTCTTCCTTACTTGCCAACTTTTTAAATGCCGTTTTAATTTACTTGTATAGTACATAAGGGACTGAAGCGTTGGGGTCCAAATATGATGGTTTCACTATCACTGATGATTAAAATAGATAGCTATAGAAATGCATACAGATTTGTTCTGCTTTCCCTCTACTTTTTGTCCTCTTGCCAGTTTTATCTATGAGCGTTCTGGGATGATGTGGCACATTTGGGTCTCATGCCAAGCTTTCTGTGGACGTATTTTTATTTCAACTGCTTTTTACTGTTTTATGAAGTGATGATGTTATAATTTTGTGCTGTCCTCCTCTGCAATGTTTTACAAATGAGTTTGTACACTAAACTGATGTTGCCCTTGGCTGTTGTTTTTCTTGCTCTGGCAAAGAAATGAAGTGTTTGTGGTTGAAGGCAGTCCTTGGCTTCTTTTGGTCTCCGTGTCATGGTGACTACTTTGTACCAATTCAACCCTTGCAGGAAATGGTGATAATCAGGGTCAATAGCTTTACTTTTTTCCAGTCCCATTTTTTTTTCATCCTTTAATAGTTCAGGTTGAAGTTGTTACTATTGTTGACAATCTCATGTCCTAATCTTTATCCTTCTAATCTGATACTGATTTTGATCATTGCTCCAACGAGTCAACAGTCTGACTGTGTGCAGAGAGCTGATTTTGATATGACTCCCGTATCAGAGTAACTGGTTATTTCCTGTCTGTGAAAATATAATAAAGGTCATTCTCATAATGTTGTTTGGCACTCACACTGCACGGTGCCTTCTTACCTCTCTTGGTGGAAAGTATTCATGACATATAGATATGCAGTTTCTGAATAGTATACTAACCTTTTACCACTTTCATGTTTTAAGTCTGAACCATATTTTCCAACATTTTTTCCAACATATTTTTCACCATCCTCTCCTTGGCTCACTTTTGAACTGAAGTTATGAAGTATCAAAGTATATATTGACCTACTTTGGATGACTCTATCAAGTTCTTCAAAGGATTTCTCTACCTTTAAATCCTCTGCAATAGGTTATTGGCATACAACTGCAATTATCTTCACGGTTCTTCTTTTGCAAATGCTCACCATGAGCCCTGTAATATGAGATGAACAAGAATCTCATGAAATGCTATTTCTCTTGCCTTTGAACATGTAGAGAAGCCAACTCTTTTGTTATCTTTCCCCAGTGAGAATCTGTGAACTATCTTTCCATTTAGCAGAATCGTTTTTCTATCTGCTGCATTTACTGCAAGAATATCAATAATTGTCTGGTGCATTTTTAACAGTATTTTGTCAATTTGTTGGTAGCTGGAAACATTGTACATTTAGACCATGTTCAGTTATTATTTATAGATGATCTAAAAGCTGTGATTCTTAGGACCTTCTGCCTACTTTTCTGCTGCTCCATCAATCAACAAACATTTATCAAGCACTTACTGTGTACTGGTCACTAGGTTAAGTGCTGAGAATACAGGGACAAAAATAGTCCTTCCTCTCAAAGAGTTTACATTATTATTATGTTTTAAGATAGATGTTACTGCTATCTTTTCCTTTTAAATTGACTCAGTCTCTCCTTGTATCCCTCCCCTGGAATGGATAGAGTACCAGACCTGGAGTCAGGAAGACTCATTGTTCTGAATTCAAATCTTGCCTCAGACACTTACTAGCTGTGTGACCCTGGACAGGTCACTTAACTCTGCCTCAGTTTTCTTATCTGTAAAATTAGCTGGAGAAAGATATGACAAGTCACTCCTGTATCTCTGCCAAAGATGTCACAAAGAGACAGACATAACTGAAAAACAACAATGATCCCTCTCCTGACCTTTCTCAGAGTGCCATCCTTCATAACAAAGAATTTCAAAAGAAAAAGAGGGAGAAAAAATTTGACAAAATTTATCAATTATTTAAAAAAAAAATCCAACATTACATGCAGTGCCCCATACCTATGGATTCTTCACCTCTGAGGTGAAATACCTCAGAGGAGGTATTTTCTCATATTTCTTCTTTAAGACCAATTTTGTTGTTTATAATTTCATAACATTCATTTTTGAGTGGTTTGTGGTTGTTTTTTCCATTTAAATTGTTGTAGTCATTGTATATTGTCTTTCTGGATCTGCTTACTTCACTTTGCATCAGCACATTTAGCTCTTTTTATGCTTCTCTCTATAGTGTTCATCGTTTCTTAAAGAACAGTAATATTTCATTCTATTCATATACAATGCTTTGTTTAGTCAGTTCCCAAACAAATGGCATCTACTATGTTTCCATTTCTTTGCTATCACAAAAAGTGTTTATATATATTGGTGTCTATGGAGACATAAAACAACTATGCACCTACAAGATATATATATGTATATATATATATATATATATATGTATATATATACACATATATATATATATATATTATGATGGAAAGCAATAAAAGAGGAGAAAGCATTGGCGGTGGGGAGGATGGAGCAGGACCAGAAAAGGTCTCCTACAAGGAGGTGAGATTTGAGTTGAGTCTGGAGGAATGCAAGGAAATCAAGAAGCAGAGGGGAGGGGGCAGAGCATTTGCAGGTGTGGAGGACAGCCAGTATGGGGGCACAGAGATGAGAGAAGAAATTTCATGTTTGAGAAACTGCAAGTAGGCCAATATTAATGGGTCATAAAGTACAAAAGTTTAAGAAGGTTGGAAAAGTAGAAAGGGGGTCAGATTGTGAAGAACCTTAAATGCCTAACAGAGCAAGTCATATTTGCTCTGGAAGTGATAGGGAGCCACTGGAGCACTGAACAATGAATGACATAGCCAGATTTATAAAAAATCACTCTGGTGAAGGTGAGTGGATGGATTGGAGTAGAGAGAGAGAGACGGGAGGCGCAGAGACCACTTAGAAAGCTAGTACAGTAGTTCAGTTGAGAGTGACAAGAGCTTGAACTAAGGGCCTGTGTCTGTATAACTGGAGAAATGGGGATGTGTACAATGAAGGCAGAAATAACACGATGTGGTAACAGACTGCTGATATAGGATAGTAGAGGGAGAAGTTGAGCAAAGCACCAAAGATGCTAGCTTGGGTTACTTGGGAGGATGATGGTGCCTTTGACAAGGTAGGTGGAAAGAGCAAAGGGTAGAAAGATTTGGGAGGAAAGATAATGGAATTCTGTTTGGCACATGTTGAGTTTGGAATGTATACAGAACATCCAGTTTGAAATGTGTAATAGGCAATTGATGATGTATGATTATATCAGGAGAGAGGAGAGGGCTGGATAAATAAATACATAATAATAACAGCAATAATAGTATCATAGCTGGAATCAGAGGTGTGTTGGTAAATTTTTATTTAAAGGCCCACAAGACACACTTTTAAATTCAATCTGCATCATTAACATTTTCTCCATCACTTTCTTAATTCTGGACAATCAACAAAACAGTAAGGCAAACCTTGATTTGTAGCTCTGAGATGTCAATGCTCACACTGAAAATTTAACATTCAGCTCTCTAGCACACCCCTGGCTAGTATCATTTGCCCAGAAATAATTGAATCCATCATAAGTGATGAGATTATCAGTTTATTAGAGAGTGAAAAAAGGTGGCACTAGACAGAATCCTGGGTGATACCCACAGTTAATGAGCATGGCGCAGAAGAACAGTCAGCAAAGGAGAATGAACAAGAATGGTGAAACAGGAGGAGAAAAATATATCTTAAAAACCCAGAGAGGAGAAAAGATCCAGGAAGTGAGGGAGATCAACTATGTCAAATGCTGCAGAGAAGTTTAAAAGATTAGAATTGAGAAAAGGTCATTAGATTTAGTGATTAAGAGACTTAAAAAAAAATCTTAGAGAACACAATTTCAGTTGAATGAGATCAAAAGTCAGATTGCACTGATTTAGAAGAAAGTGAGAGGAAAGGAAGTAGAAGTGTCAAGTATAGATGGGTATCTCAAGGAGGCTAACCAGGTTAATAACTAATGAGCATGGTAGAGTGTTCTTTTTTTTTGCAGGGGGTAAGACAGGGCAATTGGGGTTAAGTAACTTACCCAAGGTCACACGGCTAGTAAGTGTTAAGTGTCTGAGGTCAGATTTGAACTCAGGTCCTCCTGATTCCAAGGCCAGTGTTCTATTCAACTGTGCCACCTAGCCTCCCCCCCCCCCTTTTTTTTTAAAGAGTGGGAGGGAAATGGGCATTTTGTAGGCCTCAGGGAAGGAGCCAATTAATAGAGACTGAAGATGACAGAGAGAGAGACAGAGAGACAGAGAGAGAAAAAGAGGGAGAGAGAGAGAGAGAGAAAAAGAGGGGGAGAGAGAAAGAGAGGGAGAGAGAGAAGGAAGAGAGAAAGAGAGGGAGAGAGAGGGAAAGAGAGAGAGAGAAAGAGAGAGAGAGAGAGAGAGGGAGAGAGAGGGAGAGAGAGAGAGAGAGAGAGGAGAGAGAGAGAGAGAGAGAGAGAGAGAGAATGATCCACTGAAGAAGCTGAGAGAGGATGGGAACAAGAGTGTATAAAGAGAGAGGGTTTGGCTTTGGTAAAGGCCATGTGAATCTGAGATTGGAAAGGAGGGAAATGGGAGATGTCTGAATGCTGTGAGATGAGCAGAAAGGGAATAAAGGGATGGGGGAGTTCTCCATGTATAGCCTCATTTATTTTTTTCACTGAAGTATGAAGTGATACCATTGGTTGAGAAGTGGAGGTAGGGTATACAGTGGAAGGATTTAGGAGAGATGAGGTTTGAAACAGCTGTTTAGAAAGGGCAATAGAGAACCCATTAGGGAGGAATAAAATGTTTGCCTTGCTGCAGTAAGGGCCTAGATGAGATTAGATAACATGCATTTGTAGTGAAATGAATGATAATTTCATAACTTCTTCTACCTGTGTTCAACAGTATGTGAGTAGGAGAGGAAGCAGACAGTGGGAATAATCCACACTTGGGTTTTGTCAAGGCAAGATGGGTGAATTCGAGAATAGAGGGTTGTGTAATTGTGTAAAATTGTATTGGTTCATCAGAGGGAGCAGAGTATTGCCAATGTAGTGGTAATGGCCTGAGGAAGAACAGAGGGATGGAGGGAATGGGTATCACAGCAAGGACAAAGAATAGAGTTAGGGTTATATGACAGAGGGAAAGAGGGAATGACAGAAGATTGTGATCAAATAAAAGACTTTTGCACTTCCTGAAAGAGGAAGTGGAGTCCTTGTGGAATGTGCACAGGAACAAAAGACATTTTTTTCCTTTCTTTCATGGATGGCCATGACCAGATATTTCATCTCTACCTACTCCTAGCCTACTGGTGATGAACCTGTACATACTTGTGAAGGGAAGGGAATAATAAGTATTCATATAACACCTACTATGTACCAGGCACTGTGCTGAGTGCTTTACAAATATTTACTCACTCGGCTTTTGATCCTTGAACTAACCCTGACAGATAGATGGTGTTATAATCTCCATTTTACAGTTGAGGACACTGAGGCAAAGTTAGAGGCTAAGTCCCAGAACTCTATCCATTACACCCCCAGCTGCCTCACTTGGTTCTCAGACAGGGGACTTGACCCGACATTTGAAACCTTTCCTAAACGGCAGGACCTGCCAGAGCTGAGGCTCCACTGACATTGTTGGATAATAAGAGTCACCTTTGCACGACAACAAAGCTTTGGAACAGGGCTTTGTGAAGAGAGGAGCAAAAAGAGCTCTGGGTTTAGCCTCAGGAGCTCTGGGTCAAGATTCCGGGCTTCCATACGCCCCGTGTAATTTTGGTCAAATCACTTTACTTCTGTGAATGTTTCCTCATTTGTAAAATAATGAAAATAAAATCTCTATGACCTTTAAACGCTGTTGTTATGTAAAGTATTAGTTATTGTTACAACCATTATTGGTTTTTTTAGGGTCCTTTGCCGCACGGCTGACTCTTGCTGTAGCGGAGGAGTTTTTAATTTGGGGTTTTGTGAACTCTTTTTTTTCTTCAATATTTTGATAACTTCATTTCAATATAAGAAATTTCCTTTGTATATGTTTCATTTTATACATTGAAAACGTTATTCCGAGAAGGGTCCTTAGGCTTCTTCGGCCAAAGGGCTCTGTGACAAAGAAGATTAAGAATCCCGGCTTTCCCTTTACAATCTATCATGGCAAGGCTGATCTGCCCTTGGGGAAGTCTCCCTCCCTTCGTTGTCCTCCGGAATCTCATATTATCTCAAACCTTCCTTCTTAGCTCTTCCTTTTTGACCCGAAGCTTGCGTTTTAAAGTCTGGATCTTTAACGTGATCTGTTTGTTGTGCTTCCGGGTGGCCGAAATACACTTGACCTGGCCTTTACCCACTGGGTAACGCTTGACCTTAGGGTTGTGTGTGTGTGTGTGTGTGTGTGTGTGTGTGTCTGTGTGTGTGTGTGTGTGTGTGCGCGCGCGCGCATCAGTTCACAGTTTAGCTTCTTTATTAGGACCAAGGAGTCAGATATGGACACTGGGGATTCATTGGGCAGTTGCTCCCAATTTTTTTTTTTCCTGAGGAGCAGAGGAGTCTGTATAGGCAGTTAAAACTACAACTTGGATTTTGTGTCAATGCTAAATATGCATGAGCGAAGCTGAGAGACCAACTGCGAGAGAAAGCATCCATCAGTATTAATAAGGAGAGAAGAGGCTAGGGGTGGGAGAGGAGGTGGGGGAGCGGGTGGTGACAGTGACTGAGGCGCGTCCACGCGAGGCCGCGTGGCCCGGGGAAGTTGATGAATATTAATAAGGACGCAGCCGGGGCCAGGCCGGGCCGGGACGTGGTTGCGCGCTCCGGAGAAGCCGGCGCCTGCTAAGGAGAGGGGCTGGGGCCGGCCCGAGCTCGCGCGCGCGTTCCTGAAGGCCCGAGTGCGCGCTGAGGGCGGGGAGGGGGAGAGAAGGAAAGGGAGGGGGAGAGAAGGGAAGGGAGGGGGAGAGGAGCTGCTGGTGCAGCTGGGGGGAAGCGCTCGCTCCGCTTGTCACCGCCGCTCCGGCCGCCGCGGCCCCCGTGGATGGAGGTGTCCGGCTGAGCCCCGGGATCCGCCTCCCTCCGCCAGGAGCCTCACAGGTGCCGTCGCTAGTGGGGCCGCCTGGAGTTCGGACCCCCAGCTGCGTTCAGGGACCGGTCGGGAGAGGGGACGGTGGGGGGCTGAGTGGGGGGCTGAGGAGTCTGGGGGTGGAGGGGAATTTCGGGCAGGACCGGCCGGGACCAGCAGCTGCGCTTTCCTCTGTATTCTGGGGCTCACTAGGGAGGCAGTGGTACCTCCTCTTCTCCTGGCCTGGGGATGCGCTTCTCGAGGGTCTCTGTCCCCAGAGATGTGGCAGGGGGCGGCTCCCAGGGCTTTGGCTATCCCAGCCAGGCCCGTTATGCATGTACGTGCATGCATGTACGTGCATGTGTGTGCATGTGTGTGTGTGTATGTGTGTATGTGTGTGCGCTCGCTCGGGGGCGGAGGGAGGGGAAGACAAGGATAAGGAGAATGTCACCAAAGCAGGGGTGATTTGGGGAGAGTGGTAGGGAAAGAAATTCTGAACCTTTGTCTCTCCCCGCCCAACACACACCGCAAGGTTCCATCTTTGCTCCCCGGTCCTCCAAAATTCCTTCGCCCACCCATTCCCGTGGTTGGCAGAGCATCCCCAGGGACCATGCATTCCTGCAATGTCAGAACCCGAAGCAGCTGCAGCGGCCGCGGGAGTAGCAGTTGCGAGTAGAGAGTATTTAAAAACAAAAACACTTTAGGGAAAGGGCCGATGTGTTTAGGTGGGGACTGGTTGGCAGGGCCCCCCAGTCCGGTGAGCCAGGGAACATGCTTGCACTGGCCAGAGATCCAGCTTTGCACATTTTACGCCCCGGATATGCCCCTTCTTTTTTCCTCCCATCCCTTCCTCCACTCCCTAGTCTCCACCTTCCCATCTTTAGTTGCTTCTCTCATATTTGGCAAAAAGGGCAGCTGAGGCTCTGCAGCTTATGCAGAATCCGTGCTGTGCCTGTTTGGAGCTCCAGCCATTGTGCTGCTGGTGGCAAGGGACTGTGTGTGTACTCTAGCCGGACTGAAGCAGAATTGGAGGTGGGGAGAAGAGCAAGCTGGGAGAGAGTAGGGGAGGTCAAAGGAGGAAGAAGGGAGAACCAGGACCAAGGAGGGGTTGCTCTGCTTCTTGACAATGAAATGCTCCTTTCTGGTCAAAATGTGTAGTTGTTGGATGTGAAAAGGAGCCCTGGGAAATTTGGGAGTGGAGGGGATGAGGGCAGGTTTCATAGAGGGAACAGAGTGATGGACATAGGCCCAGGGTCAGGGGTGCTGATGAGTTTCTGGAGGACATAAAGACCTTGGTGGTCCATAGGCCCAGCAAGGAAGCTACTCAGCTATGCTCCATTCTGGGAGAAAAGACTCATAATTGGTGCTACAGTTCCAGTTTGCAGTGCATTGTCAAGACTGCAGAGAGAAGTCCACATTTTTTTTTTACTAGGTTTCTGAAGAGCTCTGTGTTTAACACTTTGTATATTGGATTTATGAGGAAGTGAATCACTGAATCAAGATGAAATAACACATTTTTTAGATTCTCCTTAGCACTTCTCCTCCCTTCAATAGATTACAAGGTGCTTGACACGCAGTCTGTACTGCCTGTGATTCCACTGCAAAATATGTTTTCATTTCCATATTCTACTAGGTAGAGAATAAGGCAGTAACTTGCATAATTCTCCTCTTCTACCCCAGGACGTATTTTGAGGATGGAAAGGTGGGGACAAATGAGTGGAGGAAGGGATGGGAAGAAAAAAGAATGCCCAAATCTGTGTCACAGAGCATACCCCAAAGCACAGTTTGGTAGTTATTTTATATTGGGGGATGGGGGTGAGAGGAAAATGGCCATCTTGTGGTTATTCATCATTTGTTTTTCTCTTGAGGAAATATAGGGAAAAAAGAGGAAGCGCTGTCATTCATTAACTTTAGCTTAGGTAAGGGGAAAGCTTTGAGGTGAGCTCTGAATGCGGGGGAAGCAGATCAGAAGAGGGAGGTTGATCCTGGCATTTTAGATAGCACAAAGGCACTAAAGCTGGGGGAGCAGTCAGGGGAGGGGGTTCAGTTGGGAACAAAGCAAAGATGGTTGAGGGAAGGTTTGGTCTGTGAGAATGAAGGATATTCTGTGTGACAGGCTGGCATGAGAACCCAAAGGTCTAATAATGAAACAGTGGCAGAGAGAGAGAGAAAGAGAGAGAGAGAGAGAGAGAGAGAGAGAGAGAGAGAGAGAGAGAGAGAGAGAGAAAGAATACTGAATCTTTGCATTAGGCCCAGTTTGTGTACTCTGAGGTTGTTTGGTATGGTGAAAAGAGGTGTAGGAAGAGCCCTGGATTTGGAGCCAGGAGACCCAGATTTGAGTCTGAAGCTGGGCCCTTGGCCATTTAACATTTTTTATTAATTACTTGGAGAAAGGCATAGATGATGTGCTTATCAAATTTGCAGGTGGTAAAACTGACACACTGGATGTGTTAGGATTCAAAAATGTCTTTGCTAAACAAGAACATTGAGCCAAATCTAAAAATTTGGGAATTCCAGAAATCAGCCTCTCAAGGACAAGATGAAGGAGGTGTAGTTAAAACAGAAATAATTAAAGTAGGAATATACCAGATGGTGGGCTAGGAGCTCTTCCTCCATCCCCCCCCCCCCACTCACCCCCACTACTTCTCAGCATCTTCCCTAGTAGCAGCCCCTGTGGAGGGGCCTCTATCACTATGCTGCGGACCACTTGTTCTAGGCACATTTTGTGCTTCTTGCCCTAATCACAAAAATTCTTAGTTGCTACTAGACTTACATTGAACTTGCAAACATAGTAGCTGCCTTCAAGAATCCAAAAAGAGATTAGATGCAGATTTGATATAAAGATTTCCTAAAATCAGCTGTTCAGAAGAGGAATGGGCTGCCCTAAGAAGATAGGAGGTTCAAGCAAACACTTGTTAATTGCTTGTATGGTTTGTTTTTATGAGTCTTACTTAGACATGGACTGGATTAGATGGCCTCAGATTCTGTCAGTCTTATATGTACTAGCCTTATAAGTATAGGAAAATCACTTGACCTAACTGTAATAAATGTCTCCTGATCTGTAATATATCTCTGTCTATCTATCTATCTATCTATCTATCTATCTATCTATCTATCTATCTGTCTGTCTGTCTGTCTGTCTGTCTGTCTGTCTGTCTGTCTGTTTGTCTGTCTGTCTGTCTATCTATCTATTCATGAGGTTGCTGTGAGTAAAGAGTTTTGTAAATCTTACAAGTTATATTATTTATTGGCATAGTGGATGGAGCATTCAAGTCGGGAGTCAGGAAGAACTGAGTTCAGATCCCGTGTCGGACTTAGCCGTGTGACCCTGGACAAGTCATTTAACCTCTATCTCAGTTTCCTCATCTGTAAAATGGGAATAATAGTAACAGCTACCTCTCAGGGTTGTAAAGATAAAATGAGATTATATTTATAAAATGCTTCATAAACCATGATGTTATGATTGTTGTTGTTGTGGTTGTACATAGGGGTATCCAACTCCCAAATGATTCACTGAGTATTGATTGGCTTCTATGTAATGAGTTCAATAAGACAACAAAAATATAGTTAGCTTGAGATAATGAAAGCAGTTCTAGATGATGCTCCTTTTTAAAACCCAGGGTATTGGGATAGATTTCTTCTTTGTTCATTGCTTTACAGATGAGCTAATTTCCTTCTCTGGAATCTTCCTTGGCTAATAATGGTTTTGTTTTAGTGTAGTATTTCAGTCTAGATTTGAAACTAAATCCTGAACCTAGATGTTGGGTAGGTTGGCCTCCTGTGATGTTAGTAGGCCATGATTTGTGGTTTGGACAGTGTCCAAGGGGCCCCTTTGTAATTCTTGCATTTTCCCTAATATAGGTTTAAAGAAGTGTGAATACCTGCACCACTGGCTGGTTAACTTTTTGAATGGTTTCAGCTCTCTAGAATAGAACCAGTGATCCACAGGGAACTGGCTAAAGGAATTTAAAAGAATAGGAGCTCCTTAATGGAAAAAAGGCTAACATTAATTTGGCATTAATTAATTCAGTAAACCTTTATGAAACTTAATTGTGTGTCTTGCATGAAGAATAAAATATCAGTCAAGATGGGAACTGCCCCTTGTCTATGAATTCATTCCTCTCTAATCCACTATCCCAGGCCTTTCCATTTCTCAGGGATGTAGCTTTGATTCCATAAAATCTTCCCAGCTTAGGAAATCTATTCCCTTTGAACTCCTATAGCATTTGTTATTTGTATCAGGCATTTGCTGTTAATCTTAAGACAATTTTGTGACATCTGTATTGAACTTCTACCTTTTTATTTGTTCCGTGTCTCCCATTAAATTGTAAATTTAAGGGTCAGAATTGTGCCTAGTACAGTATTTTCCACATAGTTGGTGCTTAATAATGGTCATTGTTAATTGCTTGAGGTTCAGGAGGTTTTAGGATCTTTACCCTGGTCCAGACCATATCTGGAGTATGGTGTTCAGTTGTGGAATATTTTTAGGAAGGATATTGATAATTTGGAGAGTACCCAGTGGAAGGCATTTTAGATACCACAGTTGACATGATGGTAGAGATGGGAGCCACAACCAGAAAAGTGGAGAAATTGGAATGAATTATAGTATCACAAATACTGCCTCCAGCAATAGAGAATGCAACCCATTGACTTCTTATCCTGTGCTATTCTAGCTGCATTCTCATCCATGCATACTACACAAGGGATCCACACAATATAAAGGGCCCTTTCTCTAGGATTTTTAACTTTATGTGGGTACAAGTGTAGCTGGTAGGTTGTCATTCTGTGATTCCTTAATCTTATTCCATGCCGAGTCCACCTCTTTTGCCAGTCAATTCGTCTTTTGGATTTCTTTTACACCACATCTTGCTCATAAGTCATGGATAATATGCCACAGTCCATTTATGTTCACCATTACCCTTTGAGTGACCCATAATTTTGACACTTCAGAGACTGTGGTGTTCCATGATTCAGAGCCATGTAGTATCACCCAAGGAATGGTGAAAAGAGCCATCCTTGCCACTGATCATTTCCTTTGACCAAGAAGTGACTTGAATCATTGGCATGCTGATAATTTGTGTTCTGTAAATAGTTATGAATGAATATGAATATTATGAATTCCCCCTTGGAATGAGAAGCATAATGTAGTATAAACACTCTGGATTTGGAATCAAAGGACTAGCTTTAAATATTGGCTTTATTATTTGCTATCTATGTAAGTTAAGGCAAATTACTTAACCTGTATGGGCCTACATAGACCAGCCTCTGGTTGGACTAATTGCAGTTTATGATCTTGTGATTATCTAGTTCAGTCCCCTTATTTTACGGATGAGGAAACTAAAGCCCAGGAAAGACCTATGTGATTTAGGCAGAGCTATGATTTAGAATTTAGGTTTTAGGTTTCTTCTTCTGTGATTTAGAATTCAGGTTTTCTTTAATTCCAGGACTCTTTTTTTTTTTAATTCCAGGACTCTTCTTTTTCTTCTTCTTCTTTTTTTAAATAACACTCAATTTATAGACTGAAGCATTAAGATGGATACATTGTGCATATTACTGTTTCCATGCTTTTACCAACCCTGTTCCTTCTGAAATAATACCCACTAGCTTCTCCAATTCTCTAAATTCTACCTTTTTCCTTCAGGGATCAGCTTAAATCCTACTTCTATGAAGTTTTTCCTGACTTAATTTAGTCTACACTGATGTCCCCTTTTCCCAAACTATGGTAACTTCAATTGTCTTTCATTTCAATTCAGCAAACATTTATTAAATACCTACTGTGCTTGAGGTGCTGTAATAGAAATGGGGACACAAAAACAAAAATGAACATTCCTCACTTCAAGGAGGTTTCATTCTACAGGAGAAATACACAATACTTACACATAAGCTAGTTTAAGGTAGTTTGAGATGGAAGAAAGTACTAAGAACTAGAGGGGGTAGGGAGAGGAATCAAGCTTCATATAGGAGGTAACATCTTAATTGATTCTTGAAAGAATGTAGAGGTGAGAGCATTTAAAGTGTGGAGGACAGCCTGCAGGAAGGCAAGCAAGCGTAAGATGGAATATTGAGTTAATAGCTAACAAAATAAGAAGATCATAGCATCATAGACTTAGAAGTAGAAAGAACCTTAGAGGACATTTAGTCCAGCTCCATTGTTCTACAAGCGAGGAATTGAGGCCAAGGGGGCTTAAATAATCTTTCTATGTATTTGTCTCCCCCGTTAGAATGCAATTTCATTGAGAGCAAAGATTTTTTGCAGACACAGAACTTTAGAGCTGAAAAAGATCGTAGATATTTTTTTCGGAGGCAGGATTAAGTAACTTGCTCAGGGTCACACAACTAATAAGTGTCTCGGGTAAAATTTGAGTTCAGATCCTCCTGATTCCAGGGCCAGACCTCTGTCCGTTGTGCCTCCTAGCTGCCCTACTTTAGGTCTTTTAGTCTAATTTTCTGATTTTACCTGTAAAGAAACAGGAGCGCATAGGAGACATGTGGCTTGCTGAAGATACCACAGATAGTTAGTGACAGACCTGGGCCTAGTTTCCAGTCCATAAACACCCCCTCCATGCTTCTTTTCTCCCCACAGATTGCCTAGTGTTTTCCATGGAGTAGGTGCTCTGTCAATGTTTCTTGTTGACAATAATGATATCGACTTAATCCTGGATAAGAATATTCGTGTGGTTCTGCCTGATAACACCAATAACAAGTGGCAATGAAATAATAATTTATGATTATAAAATACCTTGTGTATATTTTCTCATCTGATCCTCACCAGGGCTATGGGAAGTAGGTAGTACAGGTTTATTAATTGGCTCTGTTGAATAGATGATGATACTGGGGCTCAGATACATTCAAAAAACTGACTTAAGATCATAGGAGTTAGTGCTTAAGTATCATCCAGTCCCACCCCCTGATTTTTGCAGCTGAGAAAACTGAGGTCCATGGAATTGGCTAGAGAAGTGAATTGGCTAGAGAAGTTAATTAATCTAAGCAGCAGAGATGGGATTCAAACCCAGGTCTTTGGTGATCAAATCTAGGGTTCTTTCCACAACCTCCCAGTTGCCACACTTGCCCTTGGCTTTGTCTCTTTAGAGTTCTATAGTTCACAAATGGAGCCTATGAGAACAAGGCATATGGTTGTTGATGAGTCTGCTTAGCTCTTCTGCAGGGCTGTGACCACAACTGCACATACCCAAATAGACAAATTACTGTATTGCGAGCATATACGTAGGCCAGTATGGATTTGATTGTCATTTTGTATGTGGAGAGTTTGAATTTGTTATGCTAAAAATCTGTCATGCACATGCTGCTTAATTCAGTTAAACAAATTTATCAAACATTTATTTAAGTACTGAGAATGTATAATATGTTGTGCTGGGGTAGGGGAGAAAAATAAATGAAAAATGACACAATATCTCCCTTCACAGTGGAGGGAAGAGAGGTGTATGCAAATAACTGTAAATTAGACTGTGATTATAGGGACACAGGAGAGGTGAAACAGAATAGTGTTAGAAATTCAAGTATCCTTTCTAATTGGGCAGATTGGGAAAGGCTTGTGGAAGAGGTACCTGAGCTGCCTTAAAGAAAGAAAAGGATTTCAACAGGTAAAGTTATGGGAGGAGCTTGCTCTAGACATAGAAGATGGCATGTGCAAATGAATGAAGGTGGGAGAGAACAGATCGAGGAATAGTTAGCAGTCACAATGAGTGTGAACAAAGACTAGAAAGAAATGTAGGAAACAACTTGTCAAGGGCTTTGAATAATCAGCTAAGGAATTTCGTATTTTATTTGCCAGGGGAAAATATTTTTCTCTCTCCCACTTTCCTCCCTCCCCCAATGAAAAAGGAAGAAAAACAAAATCCTTGTAACTAATATGCAACTGTGCATTACTTGAGCTTCTGTGCAAAGAATAGACCAGAAAGCTAGTTAGGAGACTGTTTCAATGCAAAAAGTAACAGGAGACCAAAATAGGGTACTGACAGTGGGAGTGGGGAGGAGGAGGTATGAAAGTAGAATTGACAGGACTCAACATCTGATTAGATATTTTAGATGAGGGAGAAGAAAGTGAAAGATGACAAACACATAGCTTCTCACATGTTCTCTATATTGGTGTTATTTACAAAGCCCAAACATAAGAGGTATTCTAAATACATGTGGCATCTAAAATATATAGAATGTCCAAAAGGTGGGTATTTTTCCCCTAAGGGTGTAATAGTAATAGGAATTGAAGATCTTCCCTGCCCCTAAATAAGCCTAAGGGAATTTGAAGGCCTTCCCTGCTTTGAAAATATGTCATGCCCCCTAACAGGCTGAATATAATCACATGGAACCTATGGTGGGAGGAGTTTGCTGAAGGGTGGGAGCAGAGCCCACAGGAAGCTGGGAGTCAGAGCAGCTAGACTGGAGGGAGGGGAGGATGCTTCAGAGGGAGATAGGCTTGTGAGTAAATGTTGGTCTTGTGTTGGTTTGTAGGAAGGCTAAAGGGTGCTGTGGCTCTCTGTGCTGTTATGGCTTATTAACTTCTTTGCTACTATGATGGAATCAGCTTATTGGTTTTGGGATTTGGTTTTCAAATGAATGTTTTGCTTCTGTGTTCTATATGGAGAGTCTGTTATATTTTGTGGTGAAGCATTATGCAGGCATATTTATGGTGACTGTTGGTGTTGTGAATATTGCATTGGCACTACAAAGGGAAACAAAGCTATTTGATGATGGATGGTGATAATGCTCTGAATATCCCTTAGCAAAATATAGAGAAAGAGGGCAGTCCTGGATCATCTTGTTTCTTCTTCTTTTTTTAAATTTCCAGATAAGGTCAAGGTGAAAGTTGCTCTTGGTCTAAACCTGCACAAAATGGAGGCCCCGTTGGTGAGCCTAGATGAAGAATTTGAGGACTTGCGACCCTGCTATTCAGAAGACAGGGATGAGAAACCTCGATGTTTTTATGGCTCGTCTCCCCACCACCTAGAAGACCCCTCTCTCTCTGAGCTTGAGAATTTCTCCTCAGAAATTATTAGCTTCAAGTCCATGGAAGATCTTGTGAATGAGTTTGATGAGAAGCTCAACGTCTGCTTTCGAAACTATAATGCGAAGACTGAGAACCTAGCCCCTGTGAAGAATCAATTGCAGATCCAGGAAGAGGAAGAGAATCTGCAGGATGAGGAGTAAGAAATCTTACCATACCTACTTTGTCTCAGATAAAAGTCTTTAGGGTGAGGCTTCCTGACAAAGGATCCCAGACTCCCCAGCAAGGCCATGCTGCACTCACTGGACAGCTGTTCACCCCAATATTATCTAACCTCACTGCCACTAATTCTGCCCCTACAGCCGTTCTTTTTGGGGATCACTTTTTCCAGGGTTGAAACCTTAGAGGAATGAATTGATTTTTAGTGAATGAGAAGGTTTTCCTAGCTGTGAAATATAGTGTTTTCCTAGCTGTGAAATACAAGGAACATTAAATTCAGAGGCAAGCGTGGTGTGGTAGATAGAGTGATGGGCTTGAAGTTAGAAAGATTTGGGTTTCAATCTCTCTTCACACACTAGCTGTGTCACCCTGGACAAGTTATGTAACCTTTCTGTGCCTCAGTTTCCTTATTTTAAATTTTAGCAGTTAGACACTTTGGCTTCTAATGTCCCTCCCAGCACTAGACTATGATCCTATTATCTAGTTGCATAGTAATTTTCATAATTCCAGGATCATCTCTTTCTTAGAAACTATGCACCTCTTTTCTCCAAATTGATTGTGATGAAAAAAGGTCAGTCATTTATGATGATATTTTTCTGGAAAAACACCAGTAGTGTGAATATTCTCTAGATAATTAAGACCCTTTAGAGCTAGAAGATCAGTCCTGGAATGTTGTCAGGAAAATATTAAAACAAAATGATATTATAGGCAGAATATTATGAAGCAAAGTATTAAAAACTTAGAGAAGTCAAGGAAAGGAAGGATTTGAAGAAGGGATTAATTTGTTTTGAATAAGTTAGAGAAGGTGATAGAAATAGGGAAAAATACTCCCAGTAAAAGGAAAAGAACATTAAATGATCATTTAAGGAAAAAAGTAAG
Source organism: Pseudocheirus occidentalis (assembly GCA_028646575.1). Classification (NCBI taxonomy): domain Eukaryota; kingdom Metazoa; phylum Chordata; class Mammalia; order Diprotodontia; family Pseudocheiridae; genus Pseudocheirus; species Pseudocheirus occidentalis. The sequence goes on along the minus strand of CM053596.1, from coordinate 130,329,236 downwards.
TTATGAGTTAGAGAAGACAGAATTGGTAAGTCCTAGTTTTTCTCTTTTCCATGGTCTTAAGTGGGAAGAGTGTGGCTATCCATACACTGAAGGATGAAGAGGTAGGTTCCCAGGGAGCAGAAGTTGGGGGAATTAATTAAGTGATAATATTTCTAACATAATTGGTCCACGTACAATTTGCTAAAATGGTAACGCCCACCTTGCAGATACCCTCAGGAAGCTAACAGCAGTATTCTGGGTATAAAATGTTGGACCTTGAGTCAGGAAGATCTGTGGCCACAAAAACTTAGGCAAGTCATTTAACCTTTGACTTAGCTTCTTCATCTATAAAAGGGGGATAATAATTGTACCTACTTCTCAAAGCTGTTATGAGGATCAAATGAAAGGACAATTGTAAAGTGCTTAGCACAGTGGTTGGTACTTAGAGCTATATAAATGTTAGCTTTCATCATCATCATCATCATCATCATCATCTCCAGGCCTACAATACTACCCCTCTACCTTCCCACATTAGTCAGTGTCACTGAGAAGGCCTGAGCCTGAAGAAGCCCAATACTAAAACTGTATACTGTATCTTTTTAAAATTACAATTCTGGCTCTCAAATTTCTCTTAGGCCTTAAGCCTGTGATAATTTATCTGCTTTCTCCTGAGAAGAATGGCTGTAGGCTTTATTATTATTAAGAATTTCTTCACTCCAGTGCACCAGGCAATGAATTAGAAACACAAAACCTAGGAATGTGAATTCTTGTCCCATAATTCACTTGCTGTGTGACCTTGAGCAAGTCACTTAACCTCAGCTATGAAACCTCTGGGGCACAATCTTGGTGAGGCAGGTGTAGGAACAAGCAAAGAATATACATTCTGACTTCACAAAAACTGTGCTCTGAAAATGATAATAGAATACGCCAACTTTTTCTTACTCCCAACAACAAATCATTCCTTCCTATTTCTAGATGTTTATCTGCTTCTTTGAAGGGGGAGGGCCAGGGGGGGCAGAGTCTTATTCTGCTCTCAGGTCTGACCTCACTAGCGGAGGTCAAGAAATGTTCATTGGTGTCATGTGAAGCTATTATCTTCCTTCTGCCTCTCCTGCCTCTCCTGCCTCATTGACTTCTTCATCCACAAGACTGAAGGTCGAGTAGCCTCGCAGAAGTCGAAGCATGATTAGGGGGTACAATATATGTGGAGGAACACAGAGAAGCTAACATCACCATTTTTAGGTTTCTAACCACTCTCAAAAACGTCTTCAGGAAAGCTGAATCAAAACTCTCATGTACCTTTATAGTATAAAATTAGCACAATTAAGCACTGGGTGGTATTTTCTAGAGATTTGTAGGGCTATCTTGGCTATAAAGTGACCCCCAGTGACAAAGGCAGGCTGGCAGTACTTTTCCCATTCTTCAGCCGACCACTTCTTCCTGAATGAAGCCTGTCTGTTGTCATGGCAATCTCTGGGCAGATTCAGTATTTAGGGAGATGAATTGAGTGTCTCTGAGCAGGTCTTCCAGGATAGAGCCAAATAACTGGAACTGCAGGATAAATCAGTGAAGTGCCTTGGTCATTTGGTCAGGTAACTCCCTTGAAGAGAACATAAGACGGAGACACAATCCTAGGGAGAGCTATCAGAAGAACTGATTTTAGTAACTTGCACTGGGAAAGATCTAGGAAAGGGAAATTAACTCGCTAATAATAATTAGTTATAATAATAGTGGCTAGCATTTATATATCACTTTAAGCTTCTCTAGGTGCTTTGTGTTTGTTTTACTTGATCTTCACAACAAGCGTGTGAAGTAATCGATATTATTATCTCCATTTTACAGTTGAGGAAACTGAGGCTTCAAAAAAGTTAAGTCACAGAGCTAGGCAGGATTTGCCTCAAGTCTTCCTGACTTCAAGTCCTGTACTCTATCCCCTACACTACCTAACTGTCAAGGGAGACATTAAAGGCTCATGTCTGTCTTGGAAGGACTGGGAAGTGATAGGCATTGAAGGATAATCAGGCTCTGGTTTTGAGTTCAGAAGACGTAAGACTTCTTCTGGGTGGTCATTGCAAGGACATTATTGAACTTCTTCTCTGCCATATAATCAGTCAGAAGGGTAGGACTCTGGTAGTCTGTCAGTGCAGCTCTTTAAAAGTTCCGAAGAGCCAGCCTCCCGCCTCATCCCACTTCTAGCCATCACAGACCGTGAGGAGCTTGAAACAATGGTTACTGGTACACGGTTGTTCTTTCTTTGTTTAAATACAATTCTTTTGTTAAAGATTTCAACTCACCAGAGTCAGCACAGTGGTGTAATTTTAAACCTTGACACCAATTTATACTTAAAGTTAAGCTATGACTTACAAACACACTCTGCTACCGGTCATAGTGTCCACCTCTGGTTTGGAGAATGATCTGGTTTGGGGAATTCTGGGCTAATGGACTCTTTCTCTCTTGCCTCATTTTGTAACCTTAGGAAAAATAGTTCTCCATTTATAGGTTAGATTTTCCTGCATGCCAGGTGAAAATAATGCTAATCTGTAGGGAATAGAAAAGCTTAAAAAGTTATTTTAAGGCATTCATTCCTTTGTTCACAGGAATATCACACCTCCTGTGTGATAAGCCACTGTCCCTGCCGTTGTGTAGCTTACTGTCCAATGGGGCATAAGAGACTAACATAATTACATATAAGTTAATATATGTAATCAGCTTACAGTATGATAGTATTGGCATGACATTGCATAGAATCACACATGTCAATAATTTTGGTGCTTGGGGTGGCTAGGTGGCGCAGTGAATAGAGCACCAGCCCTGGAGTCAGGAGTACCTGAGTTCAAATCTGGCCTCAGACACTTAAAACAAAAAACTAGCCGTGTGACTTTGGGCAAGTCACTTAACCCCAACTGCCCTCCAAAAAGCAAAAAAAAAAAAAAATTGTTGTGCTCATTGAATTCTAACATGACTTCAAGATTCCAAACAGAGAATATTGTCTACATCTGGGAGGTCAGACTTATAAATCAAGTAAGGGTGGGTGCCCCAGGACTCATCCTGACAGATGTTTGTTGGAGACCAAGTTAGGATTGGTGTAGGAGTTCCCCATAGCTTCTTGCCATACATGACAGGTGCATGAGATTTCCTAGGAGTGGACAGGGAAGTGGGCCATGTTGCCACCTTAGGATCCATACCTATCCATTTGCATATCTCCTTTCTGGGGATGCCTTCCCCTTTATACATATCCCATTCTTCCCTATTCACATGCTAATCCAAAGGCAAAATGCCTTCAGAATAAACTTTCTTTGATGTAGAACCTAGCTGCTGGCCTCAGCAGCAAGCACAATGAACCTTAGGTAATAGGATAAAGATAATGGTTCAGCTAAGGGCATCTGTTTCATCTTTCAATAAGTGGTTTCAATAAGTGGTACAATTTATAGATGGTGAATAATGAATTACAAGATTGTATTCAAGATTTTTCTTTTCCTAAGACAATGCTAAAGTGCCTGATTCCTTCTCTTGAAAGCTCAGCTCTACAGTCCACCTTAGGCTACCTTTTAATCAGGATAATTCCACTTTTAGAAGCTCAGCCTATGATGCAACAGAAAGCCTCTGTGGGGAGATAAATACTTCCAGCTCCTCTCACAAAAAAAGCTTTGTACTTATTCCTCTGGCCCCTTTCAGTTGGCCTTCCTCCGCCGCTCCGCCCTCCCTTCCCCCACCCCCACTTTCACCCCCAAGTTATTGCTGCTGCTGCCTGCCTGCTTAATTTGTCTTTGCTTCCTCAGTGGTGCTCTTTCATTGTACTCTGATGAAGCCAGCTGTACCCATAAGGCTTTTGCTCTGCCTTTAATAATGCAGAGCACTGCGGGGGGGGGGGGGGGGGCTCAGAGTAGTGGCTAATGTCTGGGTGTGTATCACATGAGGGACCATAGGTTAAAAGGATTAGAGAATAGGTTTGCCAGCTGAATACTTGGGTTTTTCTCATACATACAGAATTATGTTTTGATTTGGTATTTTAAAATTATGTCTTCTGGAACCACATATATATATTTATATATGCATGCAAGGTAGATATGAAAAAAATGATGCAGTTGATTAGGAAGCCCTTGAAAGGTTTTTTATTTTTTATTTTTAGCTCAGCAGAATCCAAGACCTAAATGAGAGAAGGTAGGGGGAGAGGGGAAGAGAGTGGGGTGGGGAGAATGTGACAGTATGAAAGAAGAAAACCTGGCCAAGCAAAAATTAAAAAATCAAAAAAAGAAAGAAGTGGCAAAACATGCTCGGGAGGAGAAGGCTTAGAAAGCATCATTGAAAGGCCAGAAATTGGAGAGGGAAGGCAGCTGAGTAAAGCCTCAGAAAGGAGAAACACTCCCCAAAGGATCTGAGAGCTCTTTTGGCTACCATCCTAAGGAGGTGAACATTTTCAAGGTGAAGTGAAAGTTGATGCAGTGTAAGAAGGGTTTCATCTTTCTTCCTGCTCAGAATAGGGACAGGATTTCTGCTTTTTTTGAACTTGACTGAATTTCACTTTTTTTTGCACTTCCTACAGGGAAGATCCAGAAGGTCAGTGTAACACCCACTGCAAACGTGGTTCTTATATAGCCCTAACAACAGTTCTATAGATTTGGGAGTAAGGATTTAGAGAAGGAGCTGAAGGGCACTTCTGGGTTTTAAAAAAAATTCTGTGGGATGGTCAAGAATGGGATTCTGATGTATGAGTGAGGGAGCCAAAGTCGGGTCTGCTTTTAGCCTTATCTGAGAGAGCTGATCATTTTGGTTTTCCAATACCGGAATGCTAATGGAACTCAGGTTGAAACTCATCAAGTTTCAGTTGAAGAAGGACTGATAGAGATTAGGAGATTGTCAGTCTGGTAACACTGCTAGGTTTAAGAATTCCTTTCTGAAAACTTTCTGAATAGATGTCTAATGAGTATTTGATGAGTTGGTTTCTTAAAGAGCTCTCTTATAATGGCAGAAAAACAGAGCATAAATGGACTACCATTATATTGTTAGATTTTCTGGGGGGTCTCTTTTGTTTCTTTGCTAATGGTGGACTGTATGCTCCAGGAAGAACTCTTTGTTTATGATTCCTATTTTGCATCTGCACAGTATCAAATATTTGTGCTTAGCTTTTCCTTTGTCCTTGGCTTTTTTTTTTCCAGTATACGCTAGCACATTTTAAAGTATTTGTATTCAGTATTGTATGTGTGAATCTGCAGTTGTGTATATGGCACACACTGTGTGCATTGAAGCCTTCATGCTGTAAAATGCAGGCATGTTACAGGCATGCATTCCAGTGTTTCTGTGTATGCAGTGCTTCTAGAACAGCAGTTCTCAACCTGTAGGTCGCAACCCCTTGGGGGGGGTTGAACGACCCTCTCACAGGGGTCACAGGGGTCGCCTAAGACCATCGGAAATACATACTGGTGGAAAATACATATTTCCGATGGTCTTAGGAACTAAGACACCACTCCTCTATCCGTCTCCAGGCCCACATGCAGATATGCCCACATACGAATATTAAAGGGTCACGGCATTAGGAAGGTTGAGAACCACTGCTCTAGAATTTAAACCATTTTACATATGGATACATGGCATTCTTGTGTGTTCAGGCTGGGTAACAATTTGTAGCACATTTTGGAAGGAGCTTACAGTCATGCCTTACCTTACATCATTTGACAAAATCATCAGCATCTGCATCATTACTCTCAGAACTTGGTGTGTTATTTTGCACATTTAGATTTCTTGGTGTTGGCTCACGTCTGTGTGATATTGAGACCAACAAAGATCACACACACACACACAGACACACACACACACGCTATCTGTGTACATATAAACTATTGTAACGGCTGTTCATGTTGAATAAATAAGCATATATCTGTGCCTTTGTTGTTTATTTTGTGTTTAAAACCCTCCTGAAACATCTATTTTTCAAAGGATGTCTTCTGGATTAGATATGTTGGGTAATAAGAGCTATCTAAAAGCAATCTTTTCCTGTAGTATGTCAAATTTAAAACAACTGTTTATTAAGCATTTCTTATGGATCAAGCTAAGTGCTGGGAATAAAAAGAAAAAAGTAAAGACATAACAAAAATATAAAAAGAGAAGCAACTCCTTCCTTACCCCTCACCCTCTGTGCAGCTACAATGAACCATGAAGAGATAACTGTTTCTATTAGCTATGTACTTTTTGTGATATATTGATGCCCTGTGTGAGGTATATAGGGCCTGCTGCTTGAGAATATCAGCTTGTAGAAAGGGCAGGGTTATACCATCCCTATGTGTCTTGGGGGCAAGCCATTAATATTAAACAAGAATTGGAGGAATCTCAATTATGCAGCTTAGCTTCTGTGAGGCAGTTAATTTTCTTGACATATTAGGTAGTAGATCTCTCGGGACCCATGCAACTGTGTGAAGGTCCCGGACCTCAGTGAGAGAGGGTCATTCATCCAGGAAATCTTCCTGCAGCTCTTTACAAACTTCTGCCTACTAATAGGAAAGGAAACCAGTAAGTTACCACCCAGGGTCACAGGACATGAACCATGCACCTGCTCTAAGGTAGATTTATGTTCAGGCCCAGATATAAGTCATGGTTTATCTGTAGCCTTCATTGTTAGAGTGATTTATGACAAGAAATTGCCCTGCCTTCTGATACCTCAATCCTGAAATAGCTGACCTGGCACCAGCGTGTCTTGGGCCGCTTAGCATTCATTGTTCCTTCTTGCTGTTTAGCTTCTAATGTGATTCCTAGGCTGTTTTGACCAAGCATGCTGGAAGGCAGATGATCTCAGCCTGGCACACAGAGAAGCCTCTCTCCTTCTCTAGCTGAGTTCTTCCTTCCCCCAGGCAGAGCCAGGTCACAGATGACTGCTAACAAGAAGCTTTCTTTGTTTTCAGAGTTTGGGATGCTCTGACGGACAATTACATCCCTTCACTTGGGGAAGACTGGAGGGACCCAAACATCGAGGCTCTGAATGGCAACATCTCAGACACTGAGGTACCTCTCTGGGTCCTTGACAGTTGTACTATATTGAATGGGGTTTGAAGTGATGTTGATTTCTTTAGGTAAAATGATCACCAGCATAAGTAGTTTATATTATTAGTAAACAACTTCTAGAAAAGACTGGCAATTGTTGCTTGAAGAAAGGGATGGGGTGGGTGGGTGGGAAGGGTAGAAATGGAGAAGTGACAGATCAAGGGTGGCTGCTAGTTATTAGGGGTAGCTATTTTTAAGAGGCGTGTATCCAGAGAGCTAACATCATTGACCTTTGTAACACAGAACGTGAAGGGAATAGGTCTGAAGTGTAAGAAATTGGACAAATGTTATAGGCTATTTTTGTGCCCAGGTAATGACATTCTCTGGCAGAAGTTGTAATGACTCCAGTTCTCCTATGTAAGAGAACAGATGTTATCTCTTTTCCCTCTCTTCCATCAAAAACTTTGTCAGAAGTGTTGCTGGTACTAATTGCTCACAATTACTCTGCAGGCATGACCATAGTTCTGGAGCAAGTTCTCATGGCCAGATAGATATAGGGATGTGTTCTTCAGGAAATCTGACTAGAAGGCCTTTGAATGGCTGAGCCAGGATCAGACACCTTGGCACGGAAGAGGAAGGTGGCTTGGCAAACAGAGGAAAATCTCAAGAGAGTAGGGAAAGTAAAGTACAGGAATCTATTTTGAGCCTTTTGTACAGGATAGCAAGATGTGAAATCCACTAGGTCCAAGATGAACATCTCAGCCAAAGCTACGTATAGAAGAAAAAAACCCATTTATTGGCTGCATTCACTTGACTCCCTGGAAAAAGGTCACTTTTCTTTTGGCTTGTTCTCTAGATTTTCCCGTTGGGGAAAACAGATGTGGCAAGCTTGAAATGAACTGAAGAGTTTTATCCTGACCTGGATTTCCCAGTGCTGTGTCAATGTGAAATCCATCAGTAAACATTCCCCTTGTTGGTCTACTATTTCTATAGGTTACCTGTCCAGAATAAGTGCTCAACCAGCAACAGGAATAGATCTGATTTATATCTTGCTTTCTAGTTTACAAGGTCCTTTCCATGCCTCAGTCTCCTGAGATAGTTGTAAGTATTATTGTCCCTATATTATGGGGGAAGGAACAGAGATTTAGTGAAGTTAAATGGCTTTACTGAGCTTGCACAGAAAGTAAGTGGGGGATCCAGACCTCAAACTCAGCAGGTCTTCTGACTCCGAGTCTGGTGTGCCTCCCACTATACCACAGGTAAGTGTTATTGGGAAAAAATGAAGTTTGCTTAACTCCTGAAATACGAAATGACGCAAGAAAACCCAGACCTCAGAAGTTATTTGTTCATCCTGGGGGTGGGGGCAGGGTACTTAACTGCTCTGGGTCAAAGGTTTCAATACTTATAGATTTCTATTAACATCTTTGGTAAACATCCCAGGGACAGAGTACTAGGTCCTGTCGTGAGCACGAACTCTTTGTGTGACTCTTGGCTACTCACTTTTTTTCTTGAGACTGTAATTTTTCAGTGTCTCTAGGGAAGATGTAAAGCTAAGTTAGGCTCATTAGCTGTCCGATGCCAAAAACAAATCCTATTTGTGAGGGAGCTTAGAGTGGATATATAGTGAATTTATTTTCTGGAATTACAATTAAACCCATCCTAGTACTAAGGCAAATTCTGCTTTGTTATCTCTCTTGCCACCTTTCTTGCTTAACCCTGGATCAAGCTCAAGGAGACACAAGACAGCTCTTCAAAAGAACTCTAATTTATCCTCATTTGTAGATTTCCCTCAGGAGTGTTCACATTTCAGGGTGAATGGAATGACCCAGAGAAAGATGAACTTGAGACCCACACAAAATCCCTTCCATCTAGTGTAAAGAAAAAGGTAGTTTAAATGAATAGAGAAAAGCTGCCCTCTTCTTTCTTCTTCATCACTTGGCTGTCTCTGACCTTTGTTAAATAGCAAGCAGAGGCTGACCTAGAAGGCAAATCAAAATGTCTTTTGTCTTCTTCAGGGGACTGAGTGGCCAGCTGAGCCATTGGGGTGAGGGGATGAAGGTGAGAGAGGGAGAGTTAGATTGAATCTAAAAAGTGACAATCTTTAAGGCCCCTCCTCTGGTGTTCCATTCTTTTAGGACAGGATAGGTATCTCCTGGCACACCCTCCTCAGGTATTCCTGGGTCAGTCATGAGTAACAGAAAGACCATGTTGCTCCTTCATGGTCTGTTTCTTAAATGACCCAAGATGAAAAATAGATCTTGGGCTGAATAGCTCCTGGGGCCAAACTGGTAGCTTTCTTTTGTCACCTTTGACGTTTAAGATAAGAATTGCATTTTTTTTTAACTTGGAAGAGGGATGTACCAGTGAACCTGCTATTTATGGCAATGATATAGGGGAAGGGAAATTTTGTGTAAAAGCCTAAGTGTGCTATAGAGATGAGTCCTGTTTATGAATGGAGTGAACTTGAATACTTAAAAAAAACAAATTCGTTTAACCTAACTATTCTTTGAACACAAGTACTCAACCCAGGATGATTTTATTTGCCTTTGTGCATCAGGAATTAATAAACATCAGAACCATTAGTACTATTACCATGTATAGAAATTTGTGTTCAACTCTAAATCTTCCAGGTTCTACAGCCCTAATGAAACTCCTATTGAGATCAAGGAGGGAGAAACTTCTGACTGAAACAGGCACTTTGGATTCTAGACTCAGCTCTGGGAAGGCATTACCTAGAAGAGTATGAATGATTCTCATTGGAAGAGAATAATTTATTTCAAATTCCTTTGACTTTGGACATTGTAGAAGCAACTTGTAAGACTCTTCCCATCCCACAGAGAAATGCAGTCTTTAAAAAATTTAATTATTTTCCTATTTTAATATTATTTTTATTTCCATATTAGCCTTTTGCCTTCTACCCAAAGAGCTATTTTTTGTAACAAAAAAAATAAAAAAAGAAATAGAAAACAAAACTAAACAACACACCGATCAAGTCAGACAATGAATACTATGCAGAAATAAACAGAAACTCTTGATGGCTTTGCCTGAATGTTTTTCTGGTCTATAACCACATGTTAGACTAGTTCCTGTGATCTCTTTCTGGGTAGCACAGATGAGGCCAGAAGATTCCCCATGATCCTTTTTTGCACACTGAAATAACAATCCAATTCAGGGCACCTCAAAAGCCATATATTTACACATGAGGCATGTGGTCATGTACTGGAATCTTCTCATTTCCCAGGTTTATACCTTCTGTAAAAGAAATTGTCTCAGGAGTCCAGGGGAGCAGCTGAGGCTATGAGGAGTTAGAGGGCTTGCTGATAAGTGGGTGAGGCAAGAGCAGAATCAGAGGGGAAGCCAAGGAGACAGTCCAAGAGAACAAGTGAATAAGAGCCAGGTTGGAATTGGAGGAGGATCAGGGCGGGACTGAGGCAGAACCATAGGGAGTATAGAAGCAAGACCCAGGGCTGGTTGAGAAGTGATAGAACACAGCAGAAGGAGAGTCTGCATGTTAAGAAGAGGAATCCATGTTTTAGAGAGTAGTTATACATAAATCCTATCCCCTGCATTTAAGAAAAAAATGACGCTAGAAAGAAGAAAAATAAGTTCTATGCCACTCTTTTTACTAAGAGCTGTAAGTACCTTTCACAGAGTCCTAACGGATTTTCACAATCTTGCAGCTCAAACCTTGCAGCTCAGCCTAGTCAGGCTTTGTTTGTGTCTGAGAAACACAAAGATCATCCTTCCTGCTGCATAGCCCCAAGTACATTAACTTGTAAACCACAAGGAGGATTCATCCTGAGAAGCTCCCTCCCTGCCTTCAGCAGGAAATGCAGAAGCACAGAGTGAGCATCTTAGGAAGGGAAGTAGCATATTTAAAAGCTACATCATTAGTAGCCAATTATGTAAAGTCACTGTAATTGGCCACATTTAAGAAAATGTAAACATTGCAATTATTTATAGATTTTATGCCAAAGGTTTTTCAGCATACAGAACTGCAGCTGCTGTCAGAGGGATATGAGAATCAAACTGCACTTCCCAGCACGGGTCCAACTTTCGCCACAGGACTTTCTGGCCCCAGGAAAGCTCTACCATGTGAATACAGTTCTGAGCAAGTCCTGGTCCTGAGGAGCGCTGTTCTGCTTGATGGAGAACTGCTGTAACCAAGAAACTAACACAGGTGGTGGGGTTGGCAGAGAGAGGAACATATGGGTTAAACAGCAGAAATAGATGTCACCATCTGGTTCTGTGGTACTTCCATCTCAGCTCCTCAAAATTGGCCTACAATCTCACTGTCCTGCCTGTTAGCCATGCTTGGTGCTCACGGAGTTTACGGCAAAAACTATTTATTTTTGTTCATATGAGCTGGCCCTGGATTTAAATGAATCTTTATTATGGGGCATCATGGGAGGCTAAGCAATCCTCAGGATGTATGGGTGTGGATTTTAGAAGATCAAAGAGCCATACAGGGCCAGGTGTTCAGTTTAGGCCTTGACAAGTGATGGTTATCATCCAAAAAGTGTCAGGAAGTGTGAGAGACAAATAGTAGGTCCACTTATTATTCTGCTTTGCTATCAGACTGGCAGGTCCCCATTTCCTTCAATTTTAATCCCTGCTTACTGATTGGTTGTATTATATAGAGAGTCATTGTTGTGTAGGGGTATTCTTTTCTGGTTCAATCCCAAAAGAGGGGCTAAAAATGTGGAGTAAGGTTCTGGGGAGCTGAAATGACTCTATAAGAAGAGGGGGAAAGTGTAGAAATTGAATTTGTCTCTGTTATTAAGGAATATTTCTTGCAGAGGACTATGGAATAAAGGGGAAAGGTAATACAGTTCCAAGGAAGATGGGAAAGAGTCCATGTCCTAGGAAGAGCCAGAGAAGGAGCTTACCGAGTTGAAAGCTGCAAGGGTGAAGTGGCACCTGAATTGCTTTGTTTGTATGAGGGGACTTTTCAAAGAATGCTGGTTGGGAAAGATTTTTAAGAGAACTTAATTGTCAAAGTCTGACCGTTGTTGGGGAAGGTGATGGTTTAAATAATGGGATTTGAGCAGACATTTCCGAAGAGGCTATGAGTATACAAATCGGAGGCTGCTATGTTGTGGTTAAATTGCGGCCAGGAGCGTTGCTTCTTCTCTTCCTCAGAAATTCTAGTGACTCATCCTAGTTACTATTTGGAAACAAGGACAAGGAACTCCTTGAATTGGAATGGTAAAATGCTGGCTCTTTGAGGTCAGTAACTTTTTTATTCTGTCTTTTGATCTCTATCACATAGTACAATGTACACATAGTAGGCTCTTCATAAATTCTCATTGGATTGAATTAGGAATAGTATAGAGAGTAACTGAGAAATATGTTGGCCATTGGTGAGTATTTGTTCACCTAGAGTTGCTCTAATTCAGTTGAACTTTGTTCTGAGCTGCAACCCTTTAGAAAACATAGGACATTGAGGTGCCATGAGTTTTCTTAGGATTATCTGATCCCAGAGACTCAGAACAAATAGATTAAGTGAGTTTTTAAAGTATTCCTTTATTTTTAGCTTAGTTTGACCTTCATTTGATGGTACTAGGTTACTCAGTGGCCTATCCCATGTGGATGCCCCCTTCTGTCACGACACCACACCTGCAACCCAGGAAAGCTATGGTGGGTCAGTACAGTCTAAAAAACAGCAGTATTTGGCTTGGGGCAAGCTTTCCCTCATTTCACTTTTAAAAATATTAATAAAATGAAATGTGGTGAGAAACCCTCAGATTGGAACTACTCAGTAAGGTAAGTAGTTAAGCCGTGATGTGAGGAGGCAGTTGCAGCATCATTCGCTTTGTAAAGACACTGTGAGTTCTTTAAAATGCAGGCCTAACATTTTCAGTTTATATTTTTGAGATTTTAATATGGCTTCCAGTTTTGTTATGAGAGAGGAATCTGATAGCTACAGATCATCACCTAAGAAGAAATGGTCTTTGGTCAGAAGAAAAACCATCCATCTTCTTTATCAGAATGGGCCTGGCCACACACTACCTGCCTCCTGTCCTTTCCAGCTAGACTCAGTGATGCATGCTGCATGATGGGGGTGGAGTTCTAAAGACCAAATGGGAAAACACGCCTCTCTAATGACCCATCAAAAATCTATTTGGGTTTATTCTTTCAGATCCATGAGAAGGAAGAAGAAGAGTTCAATGAGAAGAGTGAAAATGACTCTGGTATTAATGAGGAACCTTTACTCACGGCGGATCAGGTACACTCTAACCAGGTTCCTAACCAGAGTTCTTATTCTTCTGAGAGAAATTTTCTGTATTCAAGAAGGTCAGAGGGGAAAATTGTGCTCTGGTGGTACTAGCAGTGCCTCAGAGTTAGAAGATTTGACTTTAATCTCTAATTGTTCAAAGTCAAATCTTCTAACTCTTAAGACACTGCTAATTGGATCTTGGACAAGCAGCTTAAATCTTTTTATGCCTTTACTTCCTCTTCTAGTTTGTGAGATTCTTTGAGAGACATTCAAGAAACACAAATATGATATTGAAACTTGGCTCAAATAGAGACAATCTTTGTTAATAGGCAGACACTTTCCTTTAATCCATTTTTGTCCTCGGAACTATAAATCATTGCTCTGGGAATTGGGGCTCCTAAGATCAGAAAGACATCAGGCATCTGCTTTTCTTGTCCTAGACGAAAACAGAAACATAACCAAAGTTCCAGATTAATCTTTCTTTGGATTAATCTTTTCTCATATTTAATTGTACATGTCTCTTTCATGTGTACACTCATAATCAAAAAGAGATGGATTACTAAGGGAAATTCTCAGTATTTGGTTGAAGTAATTATATTTTAGTTGTCATAAATTAATACTAAGGGAGGATAGTAGTTAGCCTCCAGAGTCGTTAGAGTATATTGTTTTTCAAAGTGAGGTCTGATAGAAATACTGAGTATCCTGTAAGAGAAGTTATTCTTGAAGAGAAAGGCATAGGGACTGTGGGGAAACGGTGGGAATTGTCTTTACCTTTTACTTGTGATAAAAATAAAGACTGATGGGGATCAGGTAAGGCAAGAGAAAAGAGACTTATAATTATTAGGGGGGAAAGTTAGGTCCTCAGAGATTATGATTTGGTTAAGGGGGATGATAGGAGTGGAAAAGGGAGCTGTAATGGTATCAGATGCCAAAACAAGATCTTTTTTGGCCAAAGACTAGGTAACTCATAGGAGAAAAAATGACCAAAAACAATTTAGGAAAAAAACATAGCTTTTTCTCCATGGAAATGTTTTTAAAAAGCTGATTTTTTCCTTGACCCCACCCCTACTACTTCTGCCTTTGAATGTGTCTAGCTTTTTTCTAGGCCAGTCTCCTTTTCTCCATATTCTGATACATAATCTCATATGCTGATTTCTTTATGTATTCTACCCATAGCAACCCATTGCTAAATCATCGTGTTTTCTCTAAGGATGATTAATGAAACTTGTGCCTGTGGTTCCCTGAACCTTGACTTCACTGAACCATGCCTACTTGACGGTTCTCTGTGGTCAGGTCACAGATAATTGTGCTTGATTTTTCTTGCTTTAGGCTCATTGGAATCCTAGGCTACAACCCTGAAGAAGAAATACTGCTGTTTTCATAGATCTGAACAGGAACACGAGTTGGTTGTCCAATTTAACTCTGAATGTAATACTGTTTGCCAAAAAAAAAAAAAACCCCAAAACAACCCATTGTTTTTAGGTCATGGATGTCCATTGGTTAGAGTAATGAGTGGGAATAAGTAATCCTTGTTTCTTTTTCTTGCCTTAGTGAATAAATCACATCTCTGAACCTTTCTTCTTGCCTTTAAAGCAGCGGTTTGTGTCTAGTTTGCATTTATTTGAGCTCTTCACATACAAATTGCCAGATAAGGTATTATTTATAAAAGCATTTTTTTGCCCCTCCTATTGAGTTCCACATACCATGTTGAGACAGTGCCCACTGGTTTCACAGCTGACCCATTCACTTGGTTTCTGAAATTTTCCTTTCCTCCTCTATTCATAAACAGTTAATATAAAAAGTGGTCCTTCCTTAATCTCTTGGGGGACTTGTCCTTAGCACCTGCCAGGGTAAAAACTTTCCCCTACCAAGGGTTTCATTTGAGGCCAGGAACCTAGATTTCACTTAAACTCAGAAGGCCCCAGTTTAACTTTTCCGGCTATCTCATCTTTACTTTCAATTGCTCAGGAAATGCTTTTGGTTTTGGTTCCCTCCCATGTAGGTTAGGTCTAGGTATATAACTTTAGGTGTTTACTTTACTTTAGGTGTTTTCCAGCCTTTCAAATGCACCAGGAACATTTCTTTTAAGTATTACAGTAACTAATGGACTGAATGCTATCCTGAAGTTGGGTGTGTAATATATTAGAAATAATGTGCTCAGGGCTTTGAAGTAAATGGTCTCTTCCAGGCAGACCTGCTTGGTTCCTGAGTAGAGTAGTTCCAGTAAAGCACTCACCTAAATGGTCTTCTTGGAAGAGATTATTATCCCAAATGGACAAGTGCTTCATGTTTGAGGAGCATTATATTTAAGTCCCTCCAGACATGGAGCAATTTTTATTATTCTTTCATATGAAGCATCAATAATGCTTTGTGAATTTTCCAGACCATCTAATTAGAAGCCTCTTGGACTCATCAAAGTTCAGATCAGAATGACCCTCTCTACAAAGCTGGATCAGCAACTATGCCAACCTGATAACCCCTGTCTGTGTTCTGACCCCTTGCCAGGTAATTGAAGAGATTGAAGAGATGATGCAGAACTCCCCAGACCCTGAGGATGAAGAGGAGGTTTTGGAGGAGGAGGATGGAGGGGAAACTTCATCCCAGGCAGACTCTATCCTCTTGCAAGAGATGCAGGCATTGACTCAGACATTCAACAACAACTGGTCTTATGAAGGTGAAGGCTACAAGTGGGTTGGAGCAGGGACCTGGGGTACAGGAAGTTGGGGTGTTGTCAGAGATGAGAGCCTGAAGAAACCTGGAGCATCAGAAACCAGGTGTGACAGGAACTTTTCACCCTGCTTCAAGAAATAAACCAAGATTAAAATACTTGAAAAAAAGGAAAGCAACTAAACAGAATAGAAGGGGGAAAATACTGGAAGAGGAAGTTAACCAGTGGGTGATTGGAGGAGCATAGTGTAGCAAAGAGAACACTGGGTTTCAAGTCAGAGGAGCTATGTTCAAAATCTGACCCTGCTACCTGCTGCCTCTTGGACCTTGGGCAAAGGTTTATTTCAAATCTCTCTTACTTTTCTCATCTATAAAATGAATTCTGAGGTTCCTGCCAGCTTAAAATCCTGTGACTCCGTGATAAGACTACAGAAACAAATTAGGTAGAACAACATAAGTGATAAGTACAACATGAACCTGCTACTGCCTTAAAGCAGCTAAGTTTCAGATAAATGGTATCAGATATGAGTAATGAAAAGCTGACTGCAGAGACATCATGACTGTGTTCCTTGGAAAATAAAGTCTGGATGAATCATGAAAAGTATGAAAAATGGAAAATACAGGAAAGGTCATGCTTAGAAATAAATCCACCAATTTTTGGAGGATGATACAACATGACAAATTCAGGAAGGTAGATGACAGCTGCTGGCACAGTGGATAGAGTGCTGGGCTTGGACTCAGGAAGATCTGAGTTCGAATTCAGCCTCATATGCTTACTAGCTGGGTGACTGACCTTAGACAAATCACTTAATCCCTGTTTGTCTCAGTTTCTTCGTTCTTAGGTGAGGGGATTAGACTCTCTAATGTCCTTGCCAACTCTAAATCTATGATTCTTTGTTGTTATTATTTTAAATTATTTTTATTTGTTTTGTTAGTTTCCCAATTATATGTGAAAAAAATTTTAACAATCATTTTTCAAGATCTTGAGTTCCAAATTATCTCCCTCCATCCTGCTCCTCCTTCCTCCTTGATTCTTTGTTAAGTACAAATGTGAGAACAGGAATAGATGCTAATTGGAGAACGAAAATCAAGTACGTGAAAATAATTTGGTATAATCAGAATGAGAAGAAAAAGTATTCTAGCAAATGTTATCATGACGGGCAGACTGATCCAACAATGACACTGACTGGCTGACAAAAGTGACCAGTACAAATGTCATATTTAAAATCAAGTCAGAAGTCAGAGAGAGGAAGGAACATAACCCCCACACATTAAAATCAATGGCTCTGAACACCAGGAGCCAGACTCATACCAAACAGAAAGACTATTCAGATGAACAGAACAATTTTGTCTGCAGTGATGCTGCATCAGGAACCAGCTCCCCTGGCGTGATGCCCAGGCACTCAAATGTTGTAGCAAAGGTAAAAGCACTAAGCAAAAGGACTGGGAAGCAGCTGAAATACATAATTAAATGGCAAAAATGGAGACCGGATGGGGACCTAGTATAGCTGGATAAAACAGGGGAAATGAGCTTGATCAGCAAGAGATTCAAAAATAAAAACAGGATGAATTTAGAAAGAAGCAAGTTGGGAAATGGGGGTAGAGAAATGACTCAAAAAAGCAATTTTACAAATGAAAAGCCTAAATGGAATGCAAGTTGAGCTTTCTTCAGCCACTTTTTCTCTAAGAAGATGGCCGAGTTTTTGCCACCTACTGGCCAGGTTTTTATCATTTGTTCCACTTAGAGTTTTAACTCTTGAAAGAGCAAAAATAAACATTACCAGTCTCTCTGTGATGTCTGTGGCCCTATGCTGTGAATTTCTCTAAAGGTGTGTGCTATACAAAATATGATGTACATATTACACACACATATATACATCTATCAATATCTGTTATCTACATAGATATGTGTGTATGTATATAAATATATATTTATATAAAGAGAAACAGAGAGAAAAGGACTCGGAAAGAGACAGAGTCAGAGAGAGAGGGAGAATGAGAGAGAGAAATTAGACCTGTTATTTCATTGGTCTAGGAAATTCCCAAGTGACAAAACTTCAACATGTCAGTACCTTCTCTGCAATTTACAGTTTAGAGTTGTGTAGATAATGTATGTACATATATACACATAAATATATACACCTATGTTTAAAGGAGACTTCAGGGTGTCTTGGGGGTCACCACTCAAATGGGTTCTGTGTGTTAGGCTATATCTTTGTCAACCCCTGGGAATAAACAGCTCTCCCTCATTCCTTATTAATACAGAATCTGGATTAAGCCAGATAGATTTCCCTGGTTGTTGTTCATTTGGATGTCAGTGATGTTGAGGAGGCTATCTCCAAGGATTCTACCTCTTTGTTATTTCTTGAATCCATTCCCCTCTACTCACACTGACATGGCCTGAATTTAGGCCTTCACTTGAACTACCATAATAGCTTCCTAACTGGTTTTCCTACTTTCTAGACTCTCCTGTCTCCAGTCCATCAATACACATTTATTAAGCTCCTATTCTGTACCAGGAACATACTAGGCACATGGTATACAGATAAACATGAAAAAATCCATCTCCAATTTAGTTGGAAAAATCATCATTCTAACATACAAATCTGACAATGTCACCACCACCACCAACAACAACCTTCAGTGGTTCCCTATCTTCTCTAAGATAAAGTCTTAATCTGGCATTCTAGGCCTTCCACAATTTGACTCTGAACTCTTTTTCCAGACTTATTTCATAATATAGCATCTACAATCCCCTTAACTTGTACCATTAGCTGCTTTCAGCAGCTTCCCTGCATTTGCACAGGCTCTTCCTTTAGAATTCCATCTTCTCACTCTTCCCTCTTAGAACCTTTGTCTTCCTTCAAAGCATCGTTGAGGGGCCATCTCCTTCCTGCAACCTTCCCTGATGTTCACAGTGGTTAGTTCTCTCCCTCAAGTGACTGTGTACTTACTTGTCTGAGTCGATTTCATGTCTCCCCTCTGCACCTCTCCTCTCCCGCCTCCCTAGAATGCAGGCTCCTTGAGGGCAAAGGAGAATATTGCTTTTGTACTCCAGGCACAAAGTCACCAAGCCCAGTGTCTTACACATAGTAAGCACTTAAGAGAACACTTGAGATAAGCAGAACAGAAATGCACGTTCTTGTGGATGGTGACCACTCTGCAAAGTGAGTCTAGGACTAGGTTCTGTTCTCAGAATTCGAAGAAGCTTCAGAAATCATCTTGTCCAACACCCTCATTTTATAGATGAGGAACCTGAGAGGTTCAGGGACTTGCTTGAGGTCACCCGCACAGCTGGTTGGTGACAGACTCTTGACTCAAAAGTCTAGGGCTCTTTCCATAATAGTACATCGCCTTCTTCTGTGAATGATGCCATTGTCTTTTCTAGAAGAACTGGTGGGCAGTATCTTCTAGTATGGTCTCCTGCTGCAGATCTAGCCTGACCCAGTAGTGGTGTTTCCCACCTTGCCTTGTGAGAAAGATATAGATTGTATTGGGCTTCTTTCTTACAGGACTGAGACACATGTCAGGGTCTGAGCTGGGTGAGCTGTTGGATCGGGTAGAAGGTGCTATCCGCGATTACTCCGAGGAACTGGTACAGCAGCTTGCCAGGCGGGATGAGCTGGAGTTTGAGAAGGAAGTGAAGAATTCCTTTATCACTGTGCTTATTGAGGTCCAGAACAAACAGAAAGAGCAGAGAGAGCTGATGAAGAAGAGACGGAAAGAGAAAGGGTTGAGCCTGCAAAGTAGCCGAATAGAAAAAGGAAACCAGATGCCCCTCAAGGTGAGCGAAAAATCCCTGCAAGGGAGAAAACCACTGGGTGACAGATCCCTTGCCCCAGCAAATGTAAGGGGCGGCTCTCTTCATCTGTAGAAATCCAGGTCCTGGGGGCGGCTAGGTGGCGCAGTGAATAGAGCACCGGCCCTGAAGTCAGGAGTACCTGAGTTCAAATCTGGCCTCAGACACTTAACACACACACACACACACAAAACTAGCCGTGTGACCTTGGGCAAGTCACTTAACCCCAACTGCCCCCCCAAAATCAAAATAAAATTAAATTAAAAAAAAAATGAAATCCAGGTCCTGACTCAGCTTTCCAGTAAATTTGTTCTCAGCAAACATTCATTATGCGCTGTGCATAGAAAGAAGGGCAAAGTATAGTTCTTGATCTCAGAGGCTTCCAATCTAGTCGGAAAGATAGTACTTGTATACATACGAAGATGAATAATAAGTGTAACACATAATGTTCTTTACAAATGAACCTTGAGAAAAATGAGGGTCTTAGGTCTGGCATTTAGTATACAATGGAGATCTATTCCAGGATCCTGTAGCTCTGGCCCTGGGGCAACTAATAGGCCTGACTTGTCTGCTCAGGATGTTTAATGTTCCTTTGAGATCTCAAAGGTGAGAAGTGAACTGAAGGCTGATCACGACCTTAACAGAATTATTTGATCCAATACTTCTGTCAGTACAGGTACACATTGGAACCCAAGGCCCTCCTACAAACACAGTTTAACAGTGGTTTCGTGATTCTATTTTCTGTCAAAGAGCCTTGTTTCATCTTACCCAATTTTATGGAAGCATTAAAAAAAATTTTTTTTTAATGCCTTTGCCTGTTCTGGGAGACCTAAAGGAAGTGAGGTCAGAGATTCAGAGAATCCATGTACTCACTGAGACTGGGGGACATGGCTCAATGAGGGTGTAATAGTTATTCTTTTACATAGGGCTACTCAGGCTTGGTTTGTAGCTCTAGACTGACCCAGGGACCTAATGAATGTGCTTACTCACAGAACAACATGTGGATGTGTATACTTCTTAGGATGCAGGAAGGGCCCAGAAATCTCGAGGGTGGAAAGGTCCAAAGCTCAGAAAGACCTATCCAAAGTCCCTTTCTTATCTTTTCCAGCGTTTCAGCATGGAGGGAATCTCCAACATCCTGCAGACTGGTATTCGACAGACCTTTGGCAACTCAGGAACTGATAAACAGGTATGAACATCATCTCTAGCACCCAGATTCCTTTCTGGATCCTGCAATTCAACCTCCCTGAACAAAGGGTGAGAGTGATAGATGATTCAGCAAAGTCTCTATAGCATTTCTCTTTCATTTATGAAAGAATATTCAGAAATGGCTAGGTGGTACAGTGAACAGAGCAGCAGCCCTGGCGTCAGGAGGACCCGAGTTCAATCTGGCCTCAGACACGTAACAAAAAACTAGCCATGTGTCCATGGGCAAGTCACTTAACCTCAATTGCCCTACTTTCCCCCCTCCAAAAAAAAAAAGAATATTCTTTAGAGATTAGAAATATCCTTTAGGGATCTTCAGAGGAATTGGGTGAGAGAATAGGTAAATAGGGATATACAAGGGTTTTTAGATTTATGGGAATGGGAGGATAGGGGAGGTTTCCTTGGAGGGGGTAGGCAAGTCATAGGAGGGCAAGATAGTGGGCAAAGATCAGGAGTAGAATAGGTTTGGGAAAGTATATGTCTGTGTATATGTCTATGTGTATGTATATATCTAAAGCTATGGAGAAACAGCTAAACTTCATTGTGGCCTCCTGGGGGTCTTGGGGGAGGGGCAAAAAGAACAAAGTAAAAAAGTGCCTAGCAGAGAACAAAAGAAAACTCACAAGGAAGCAAAGAAGAGGTGGACAATTCTCAACACAATGCGTGTTATTTATCATATAGGGTTTCATGAAAGGAAAATTTATTGTTACATATTTTGAATCCTCTCATGATCTGCTGTGCACACAACATGCTTTTATTTCTGTCTAACTTTGTATTTAAGTTCCAGTATTTAAGTTTATGCTATGTTTTTGTTTCTTTTTTTATTCTCTATTTGTGTTCTGGCATTTGAGTTTAAAATAAAATTTGGGGAAAAAAAAGAAAGAGAATATTCGTTATCAAAAAGCTGATGAAAATCCCAAAGCATAGGTGCCACATAAAATGGCAGTCAAGGCAGCTTAAGATGACCACAGAGTAATTGATGCACCACAGACTAAGCCCAATGAATCCCACTTTTCTGAAATTTAGATTCCATGTAAGACTTATTGTCTACTACATGAAGTCTGGTGTAGCTCTCCCATGGATCTTACTGGGTCTTCAACTCACACCATATGCACTTAAAATTCCAAAACCACAAAATCATATTTCTTTTTCAACTTCATTTGGCCATTTTCCCACTGGGGGAGCAACTTAGATCTCTTTTTGATTACTAAGGCAGGACATAGGATTAAAAAAATAGAATAAGTTCTTATTTGTCTTGTTTTTTAAAATTAGAATAAATTCTTATCTGATTTTTTAGAAATTAGAATAATTTGTCTGATTTTTTAAAAATTAGAATAAGTTTGCATTTGTTTAGGGAATAAACCAGATGACCTCTCAAGTTCTCTACCAGTCATAGCTATTAATTGACTGGGGGTTCTTGGCATGCAGGTTTTGTTGCAGAGGCACCAATAAAAACCAGCAGAGGGAGCATATCCAACACTCAGGACTACTGGCATTATTGTGCGTTGCTTTCCTGTCATTTTTGACAAAGGAATCATAGATTGTTGAACTTTAGAGATGGAAGAACCTTAGAAAGCACCTATCCTAATCTTATCTTTACAGGTGAAGACCCCAAGGGTCACAGAGGGGAACTGGCTATATCAAGGTCACATAGCTAGTCAGCGGCAGGGAAAACAAAAGCTTTTATCATACTGTACTTTGAAATATAAGAACTGTCCCTTGCCAGAAATAAAACATTAGTATTCTCTAAATGGGGTGGGGAAGCAGGGGTGGGGAACCTGCGGCCTCAAAGCCATATGTAACCCTATAGGTCCTCAAGTTGCACCCCTTTGACTTTGGATTCCATCGAAGAGCTGCATTTGAGGACCTAGAGAGCCACATGTGGTCTCAAGGAGCAGTTTGCTCTTCCTGGAATAAAGATACCTGGGAGAACTATTTTGTTTTCTAATTTAGTTAAAATAATTTTCTGCCTAGAGTGTCCATAGCACACAGTAGGCACTGTGGATTCTGAGGACCTGGGTTTTAATACGCACAATAATAATTTAAAAGCTTAGTAACTGTGAACCCAAGACTTCTCTGCAAGTCTGTTTCCTTACCTGTAAAGAGGGGATCAGAAGGGTTACACTGCCTTGGGGAGGGGGGAGTCATGCTTTCGAAAATTTAAAGCTTTATAGAAATGTGAGTTATTCTTAATATAGCAAAGTCTGCATTTGTCTTTCTAGGACAGAATTCTACCTCTTTGCCTACTGAAATCCTCTCATGTTAGATGCTGCTCTTGTTTTTACCATGAGATCCTTGAGTTGGGAGTTGTTTCATGTGGAATCAGAAAAACCTGGGTTCAGATGTCACCAACAGTGACTAGCTGAGCCAGTCTCTTAACCTGTTGAAGCCTCAGTTTCATCATCTATAAAATGAGGGAGTTAGTTGCATTAAGAACCCTTTCAACTTTAAACCTGTAATCCCGTGATGCCCAACTCTCATACCTCTTTTGTGGACATTTTCTTTGGTGTTATAGAATTTACATCATATGCCATGTTTCCCAATAGATTATAATCTGTGTCATTTTCATCTAGGATCCCCACTAGACAGGAAAGTGCCCTGAACATAGTATAAGTGTGTATTGAATGTAAGTGAAGTAGGGAAGATAGCTGCATGACAGTGGTTCTCAACCTTCCTAATGCTGTGACCCTTTAATACAGTTCCTCATGTTGTGGTGACCCCCAACCATATAATTATTTCCATTGCTACTTCATAATTGTAATTTTGCTACTGTTATGAATTGTAATGTGAATATCTGATATGCAGGATGGATTTTCATTGTTACAAACTGAACATAACCCACAGGTTGAGAACCGCTGCTGTATGAGTTGGCTATCCAGTGCTTAAATGGTGGGCCCCTGAAGATGGGAATGAAATTGTCAAGGAGACTCCTGAAACAGTGATATGTCATTTTATTATTGCTGGGTTTGGGTTCAGATCTTGACTGTGTTTGAATCTGTACCAGTGTGATACTGAACAAGTCACTAAACCTTTCTGGGTTTCCATTTCTTTGTTTATAAAATGAGGAAGCTGGATTAAAAGAACTCTCAGGTTCCTTCCCGTAAAGCTTTAAATCTCTGATTCTTTGACCTAATTGTGAGAATGCCATATTCCTAAAGTATTAGGCCTTATCTAGAACAAAAAAAACATCCTGTTGGTGGAAACAAATAGTCCTAAGACTATCTAAGAAGACTTGACAAAGTTCCTTTCTCAGGTCTTGTTCCTCCTGCCTGATTCTCTTCTCAAATGCCCTTGTTTTTCCTTTGCAGTATCTGAACACAGTCATCCCCTATGAAAAGAAGGCCTCGCCTCCATCAGTGGAAGATTTGCAGATGCTGACAAACAGTAAGTTCTTTTGTCCCTTCTCCGTGACTCCCTGCTTTTAAACACTCCCTCCAGAGCCCCGAGTGAAGTCCCTTGGAGTCTGTGTTCAGCTGGTCCAAATGTACTCCTCATAAATTTCATCTGCCTGCTGCTCAAATGTGTAAAATTAGGATAATCAGAAAAGCCCAAGGCTGCTTTCATTCATTGCCTATAGGGAAAAAAAAGGCTTGCTTAAGAAGAACTCTTCCTCTAGTTATCACCCTTATTCAGACCAGAGCAATCCGTGGCTGAATGGTATCTCTCAGTACCTGGAAATTGTCTCCCTTGCCAACTGTCCTTTCCTTGTATGTAAGTGCATTTACCTCATCCGTTACCAGCTTTCCTATCTCTCCTCCCTAACCCTTTCCCCCCACAAGGGCAGGGAGCTCAGTGTGAAGAGCTCTGTGTTCTGATGGAGGCACCGGCTGTCTGCAGAGGGGCAGGGGAAGAACAGAAAGGAAGACTCATTCTTAAGGAAGACAAGGAGAGAAAGTGCCTTTATTTCCCTTGTCAGCAAATGGCCAAGTCCTCTTTGGGTCTACTTTCAAACATTCACAAACACTCTGAGCTGCAGGAGGAAACAGTATGTCATAAATAGTCTTTTGTAGGGAAAATAGATTTATACACATCAAACATTACAACCCCCCAAAGGGCTTGGTTGGGGGTTGGGGAAGGCATGGTGTTAGCCACTAATGCCAACTCTACTCTTTTAAGAATAGAAATACCCAAGGCTGAGATGCTGTGACAGGCTGGGTGGATTCTGGAGAGCCTTCATCTCCCTGGCAACAGTGCACTGCGGAGAATGACACAGACCAGGCTGCCTCCCCCATTGAGGCAGTGAGCAAAGTGGGAGGGGAGGGAGCTTTGTGATGGTTTGATACCCCAGGGCTTTCTCAGGAGGAGAGGAAGAAACGAGGAGCTATCTCTTCAGCAGAGGAAGATGCCTGCTGGGACCTAGTGCTAAAGGTGACCAAACGTTTCCGATTGTATCAGTTTGGAGACCTAAAGCAGGAGGCTCCAGTGTGAGGGAAGCTCCGATATGGAAGAAAAATAGACACATCTTCAAGCGGAGAGAAATCAACAGACAGCTTGTCCTTGAGAATCTGGAATTTTCATTTCAAAGTACATTGCTGTTTTCTTCTATAGTTTTTAAAGCTCTTCTGCTTATGTATTCCTAGGAAACATTTTAAGAGGCAGAAGTACAAACTTATGTATGGATGTGTGTATGCATTTGTGTTTTTAGAAATTAGCCTGTTTTGGATAATCATAGAATCCAAACTGGAAAATATAGTCCATTTCCTTATTTAATAGGTCCAAGATCATTGCACTGGAACGCAGGTCAATTCTCAATTCAATCCAAGAAGTATTTAGTAAAAAAAACCTTCTGTATGCTAGTTACTGGAAACACAGAGACAAAACCAAAATGGCCCATGCCTCAACAAATCTTACATTCAACTTACAGAGGATTCCCAATTTCATGTTCTTTTCACCACGCCCAGGAGTGTGCTGGTAAATGTTTAACAACAGACTTTCTGAAAAGCATGAGGCATTTTTAGGTTTGATCTACACTATTTACCTTTTCTCTATCACTTTCTTAAGTCCTAATCAACAAAACAATACCTCAAACTCTGATTTGTGATACTTGCCAATTTCTGAGGTATAAATGCTCACACTGAAAATTTAACAATCCTCTTCCCTCTCCTGCTAATCTAAGTAATCTGGATTCAGCACAGTCCTTACTACAACTATCAACAGGAGCTTAATATTTATAATTTGACTTTCATCATTATTTAAAAGAAAAAGAAATCAATTCATTATAGATACAAATAATAATTAGGAATACAGGGGGCAGAGCCAAGATGGCAGAGTAAAAGCAGGAATACAACATGAAATTCTTATATTTTTTGAAGTTTTTTAGGTTTATTTGTATTTCTAGCAAGTACCTATGTGTTTAAATCTCCTATAGATTATAGGATCATAGATTTGGAGTTAAAGGAACCTTGAGGATCATGTAACATAGTGCTGGCAAATTTGGATAGAAATAGATCTCTGCAGACTCTTAGATTCACAGATAAACATTATCTGTGTTAGGCAAGTAGGTGGCCCAATGGATAGAGCACTAGGCTTAGAATCAGGAAGAGTCATCTTTCTGAGTTCAAATCTGGCTTCAGACACTTACTAGCCATGTGACCGTGGACAAGTCACTTAACCCTGTTTGCCTCAGTTCCTCATCTATAAAATGAGCTGGAGAAGAAAATGGCAAACCACTCTGGCATCTTTGCCAAGAAAACCTCAAAATGGGATCACGAAGAGTTGGGCCAGACTGACGTGACTCAACAAATGTCTTTTCCTTTACTTCGTTATAAACATTTCCCAACCACATTTTAATCGGGTAGGTTTTGTGGACTGCGCTGAGTTTGACACGTCGGATCTGGGCCAATCTCTCCCTCCTCCTTTTACAGAAGCACAGATCATGACATGACATTGCTTTGATGATGATGACAATGATAGCTCAAGCTTATATTTGAACCGGTTGTGTGAGACCCTCTCCTTTGAGCAGCTTCCCTCCCGTGGACTTGTGAATAACGTCTCCTCTCTGTCACGCTCAAATCAAGGAATCAGAGGCGAAAGATGTACATGGCTGCTCTGGTCTTCAACTCATCCCAACTGAGAATTTTAAGATGGTCAGCTGCGACAATCACTGTTGACTAGATGACGTCTCTAGATTCACTTTCAGTGGAGATCTACTTTGTGTCTCTCACACACTCTGCACATGCTCTCTTGACAAGCATTCCCAGTTGACACAGTTGAATAGCTAAACTGACAGCAAAGAGCAAAAATGATATAATAAATAATAATAATAATAATACCCCAGAGTTCAGCCAACTGGGCGCAATGCAAGCTCCTGGTGAACTCAGCTCCCAAGCTTTGGTCTTGTCCCCAGACTGCTATTAGCTCAGACACCCACTCTCACCCTACTCCAGCTGCTCCTGCCTCCGTCTCATTTGGAGGTTCTCCCCTCTTGAACTTAAGTTTCATTTTTCTACCTTGAAACTAGGCAAAAAAAGAGGAGGCTACAAATCGCAAAAATGTAGTAGTTGGGGAATAGAGGCAGAAAGTCCAACATTTTTATTGTCCCTTCTATTTCCCTCCATTGTCTGTCCCCTTTTTGGATACAGCCACCTTCCTGAAAGATTTTCTGAGGTGACCTTCTTTGTCATGAAAACCTTTGCAAGATATTTTATTTAATAGGATGTCTTTTTCAATCACATACTCCCCCAAATTCTAATGCACTTCCTTCCAGACCACTTTGTATTTAACTATATTTATTTGTATTTGTTCTCCTAATATTTATTCTGGGGTGGCTAGGTGGTGCAGTGAATAGAGCACTGACCCTGGAGTCAGGAGGTCAAATGTGGCCTCAGACACTTAACACAAAAACTAGCCGTGTGACTTTGGGCAAGTCACTTAACCTCTATTGCCCTCCAAAAAGCAAAAAAAAAAAAAAATTCATTCTGTATGTACTTATGTACATATTTGTCTCCGTCATTTGAATGTAACCTTCTTAAGTGTTAGGATTGTTTCATCCTTTGCATTTGTAAACTCAATGCCTGCACGGTGCCAGGCAGCACTGAGAGGTGCTTAATTAATGCTTGCTGATTGATTCAAGACTACAGAAATAAAAGTTACCAAAATACTTGGTTAAAAATTCCTTAGGCTATGACACTTCACTCTTGTGAGTAGTTCCCTCTCCTTAAGAAGACTTTAAGTAACTTGTTCAGAGGGAATCCTGTTTTGACTTATCTTGTTATCTTCATAAATCTAGCCTTGTGATGGGCAGATTGCAAATGCTTAATAATTTTAACATGTTTTTTAATCTGATGTCTTTTTAATATCATTGTAATTTTCCCCAGTATTTTCTCCCTCCCCATACTCTTGCCCTGAAATCCGGAGATTTACCAAATATAACAAACAGCATTTCTAAAGATAAAATAAAGGAAAAAAAGAGGAGGGGGGGAAATCAGCATTATTGATCAATATATGAAAAGAGTCTAAAAACATGTGCAATATATTTTTCTATATGGACCTCCCACCTCTGCAAAATGGAAGGATGGGGGAGGGGAGTATCATCTTATAGTGCTGCTTTTGAGCTATGTTGCTTAATACACAGGTTCAGCTGAATCTCACTGCTATTAATGAACACGAGAAAAGAATTTTAAAAATAACTTCAAGTAATTGGTCTAATCTTTGAGGATGCCTGCTAATCAGATATTCAGTGATTTAGAATTTTATTCTTGTTCAGAGCTTGGGTACAAACCTACAAATTTTTCTTGAGTACCTAATTTTACTTTATTTTATTTTTTGCTTATTCGCATGGGGAAACGAATGTATTAGAATGATCAGTTTATTTTCTTTGATTTGAGGTTAATGTACAAGTGTATTTTTTGCATATCCTTAATCAGTATATATAAGCTATTTCATAATCACTTACTTGACATACACATCTCCAAGTATCAACATAGTTTAGTCATTTGATGGTAATATAGTATTTGTATTAATACATTACAAGAGCAAGTAGGTGGTATGGTGGATAGAACGCTGGGCCTAGAGTCAGGAAGACTCACTCCTAATTATAGGAGTGAAGCCAAATACATATACTTGTGTGTGTGTATCCTTCCTCTTCCATAGTTTGCATAGCCATTCCCTTGTTGCTGACCACTTAGATTGTTTTCAGTTTTCCTATGATATAAACATCATTGCTTTGGATATCACTTAGTATGGATTTTTTTTTCTCTTTTGGATTATTTCCTGTGGTGTATTCCCCAAAACTGGAGTTACTGGATCAAAGGGTATGAGCCCTTATAGACATATTGCCAGATCACTTTCCAAAAGACTTAAACGGGTTTACAATGCTGCAAGATTTGTATAGATGAAGATTTCACCGAATCACCGACTCTGGGTTTCATTTTGCTTATTTATTTGTGCTAGAGTCCCAAGTAGATGATAGTGCCCTAAGGGTTTTTGAATTTGCATTTCTAAAACTGTGCATTTTTGCATTTTTGAGTTCAGTGTTTGCTGCTAGTTCCTATGTAAGCTTTTCCATCTCCTTTAACAACTTGGGACAGCCGATTTGTGACAAAGAGAACATCTTTGAGCTTTGGTGCTTATATATTTAAGCACTGCTTGGGTTTTCATAATCACTGGCCTGTCAGCCATTGGCTGTTGGTCAGTTTGTTAGCTGGATAATTGGCCTTCGCAAGTGAACTTGCATGCCATAAGTCAGTGTCCTGCCCCATTTCTGTCTCCTTTCTCCTAGTTCTCTTTGCCATGAAGGAAGATAATGAGAAGGTGCCTACATTGCTGACGGACTACATTTTAAAAGGTAAGAATAATAGTCCCATGCCATCCTGAGCAGAAGAGTCCCTCTGGGGACCTCTTGTGGCTTCCTGTCCCCAGCCTTTGAAGCTAATCTGAGGTTTCTCTAGAACTCAGCAAGGTGAATCTGTGCCAGAAGAAAAGTCCTGAATAAACAGGTTTTACAGAGACAAAGCAGGTTACTCTAGGTGTTCAGCCTTCTGGGGAACTGAGGAATAAATCCCAGTCCCTCCTAATTATAGGAGTGAAGCCAAATGTAGAGTAAACAAAAGGAGAAAGAGCTTGGGGAAACTGGCCAGAAGAGGAAAGACAGGCAGCAAGACTGAGGGCATTCTAACTTGGGAAAAAAGCTTAGGCTGACCTTCATAATCGTTTTTAAGTATATAGGAAAAGCAAACCTGCAGTAAAGCATAGGAACATTGTTTCCATAGTGAGACTAGATTGAAATTATAATGGAAAGAATTTAATTTAGATTTAGGGAAACATTTCTGCTGCAAGGGTTGTAAGATAGTGTAACAACTTTTCTGAGGCGAATGGGACATCTCTTTACGGGTTTTATTGGTGTGGTATCTTGCAGAGGTGGTTAATACTAGTCCAGGGGTTAGGAGTATTTGTTAGTTAATAGTCTACAGGACCTCTTCAGGTTCTTTTTGATCTTTGATTCACTGAAATGGTAAATAAGTTTATCATCAACTCTTCAGAACTCCCATACCCAACCGATTAATATATTTGCAGGTGGGAGGCAGAACTGTGATCCACAAAGTTAGTGACAGAGTGGAATAATGGACTGAACCTAATAAGATGACATTTAATAAGGATAAGTGTAAAGCCCTATGCTTGGGTTTAAATCATCAACTTTACAAGTGAAGGATGGGAGACAAAAATAAAAAGACAAAGTAAAAAAAAAGTCCATGTGAAAGAGATGGAAGGAGAAGGAAGGGGAAAGGAGATTGTGAATGAAATATAAGTGAGCAGTGTGACATGAGAGATGAAAAAAAAAGAATCTAACATGATCTTAGACTGCCTTAAGAGAGGCACAGTATACAGAACAAAGGAGATGACAGCCCCGTTGTGTTCTGCCCTGGTCAGAACAAAGCTAGAGTATTGTATTTAATTTGGGCATCCTGATTTAGGAAGGATATTGGCAAGCTGGATAACATCAGGGGACAGTGATGAGGATGGCAATGGAACCAGAGGAGACTGTGCTGTTGTGGGAGAAGCAGTTGGAGGAAGTGAGAATGTTTAGGCTGTAGAAGAGAAGCCTCAAGGGGACACAACAACTTTAAGTATTTGAAAGGCTGTCATGTGGAAGACTGATTTGATTTATTATGCCCGGTCCCATAGGGTATAACTAGGACCGATGGGAAGACATCACAGAGAAGCAGATTTCAGCTATTATTAGGAAAGTTTTTAGGAGAAACTTTCTGACAACTAGAACAATTGTTGAGATGTTAAAGAGGAATTTTCCTGTTCAGAGATCTTTTAGTCCATCTAATCCCTGAGTTTCTTTCCAACCCTGGAATTCTGCTACTGGGATTCAGTGCTCTCCTGATGGGTTATAGTGGTGACTTTCTGATTGGGATGGGGCAGAGTGAAGTGATCATGGCTCATGTTTGCCAGCCAGAGCTTGAGCTGGTCTGGTCCTGGTCACCTGTGTCCTGATCTATCTCCTTTTCTCTTTTCTAGTGCTCTGTCCCACTTAACGTTGCCCTTTGGAGCACCCCAGCTGCAGGAGGTGGCTGGGCAAGAGAGTCATTCCATCGCAGGGACTGCATGACACCACGTAACCTCCGACGTGTATTTCAATGTGTATAGCATAACCTGGATTAAACATGAGCAAACGCAGGATCCTTTGCTGTTGGCTTCTAGTCCTAGTAATCACTGGATGCATGAATGAGGGGCAGGGCTAGTGACGTCTATTCCTCTCTGCCTGGGTCGGAGGAAGACAGATGCTTTTACCACTGACTATGTATTCTGGCTCCAGCCCTCAAAACACGGCTTACACTATGAGACTAATTTTGAAATAAACACTCATTTAATTAACCCTTGTCTTATTTATTGAGGCATGGTTCAGATTGCTCTTTTTCTCCCCTCCTCTTGATCCTAGGATCTCCATTTTAGGAAGGTCACACAATTGGCTCCTCATCCTGGACAGAAGATACCAAAACTCTATTTAGGAACCAGGAAAATATAATACCGTGCTAAGTATTCAGTGGGGAGATATGTGGGAGGCATTCAGGATCTCTGTGAAATACACATTGGGATGGAGGCAAGAGAGGCGAACACCATTTTAGGTCAGCCGCTGTCACAAAAGCAGTAGCATACAATACCATTTTGCTCCTCTGTGACTTTGTGCAAAGCAACACGCCACATTTTTCAGTAAGTCATTTAGAAGACAGGGAAAAGGAGAGGGTTGTCATCTGACTACTTTACCAAAAAGTACTGGAGGTATATGAAACATGGCAGCACTTCCTGGTTGGCTCCTTAGTTTGCCACAGGTAGTAGACAGTTTTCTACTTGTGGTGAAAGCCAAATATGGTGAAATTTCAATATGTCAAATGTCAAATACGATGTTTCACCAAATGTGGTGAAAGCAATCCCTAGAGTGCATTCCCTCCCCAGCCAAGACTATGGGCTTTTCCTTTCTTACTACATCTCTCCTATAGTGCAGACCCCACCATTTCCTGGCTGCCCTGGGTCACCTCTAGAGGAGTAGTTTCCTCAGCATTGTTTCCTTCCTGTACACTGCCTCCCTCCTCATCTTGCAGTCTTAAAACTTCGGAAGTCTTGACTTCTGTTTGCCGTCTGTGACATCTACTGGGATAGGAGAGTACTGGAGGGAAGGACTAGCCAGGTATGTCCTGTGTTCTCACGGAATATACAGATCTGACTTTGATCATAATCTTGGTTCCATACACCTAGTTTCCCTTACCAGAGTCCTCTTGATAGAATGACAAGAGCTCAGAGAGCTGAGTTTTATTTCTGCGCTTGTCACTGATTTTACCTTAGGCAAATCACTTTACGTTTCATTTCCTCATTTGTAAAACAAAGAAGTTGAGCTGGATAGCAAGTCTTTTGCAGATCTATATTTGATGGTTTTTTCTATTTCTAGTTCTCATCTCTACAACAGCCAGATTAAGATTAAGAGGAGTGTGCATCCAGTTTCCACAGAACAGGTTCCAAAGAAGCCATTGTTTCCATCACATCAAGCAACCTCAGCCGAAAGTCATAGGTTATCCTTGTTGTCACCTAACATGACAGTCCTGGAAAATCATTTGAATACCCAGAATGACAGTTCTATGTCTCACCTAACCAGACAACCAGTCTGCTTCCCTCAGTCTTCCATAGAGCAGGGGATAATGTAACCATTCCTGCTGGTGCCAACTAGATTCTCCATTGCTTACCTGCAGAACCTGATGCATCTGTAAGAAAATTTGGAGAAGCAGCTCCATACTCTTCCCTGATTTCCACTGAGACTGCAAATGAAGGCAGTGTAGTGCTGTGCAACGTGAACTGGATTTGGAATCCGAAGATCTGGGTTTGAGCCTCAACCCTAATGCTCATTAGCTGTATGACCTTAGACAATTCACTGAATGTTTTTGAGTCTCAATTTCCTCATTTTTAAAATAAAGTAGATGTCTTAGGGTAGTTGTGGGGAAATCATATTGTAAAGAAGGGTGTGAGGGAGAAAACTTCAAAAAGCTAGATACCGTAGAAAATAGCTCAATAAAATAAAAAAAAAAAAACAGGAGAGACTCACAGGAAATCCAATTTAAAAAATGATCCAGGAATAAAATCTCTGGCACAATGCACAGCATATTGTTAAAGTGTGGAATAAAATAATCTTTTTACCAGAATATGTTGTTTAAGTGAATTACCTCCCCCAATTCTGCTGGAGACTTAATACACAAAAACTTATTTGAAAGGCCTCCCCCCCATTCTAGTGCAGACTGAATACACAAAACTCAGCTACCTTTATTCTGCTCAGACTGAGTTCACAAAGCCTGGCTGCACAAAGCATGCTTTGTCTGCACAAGAAGACCCCACTGATGTTGCAGACCACTCACCACTGGTGACTGAAGGTCCAGACCAACTTCCTTGCAGGGACAGACTGCATTCTATTAGTTCATTCAAATGCCCCATATTTAGGTATATATTTTAAGCAGTTCTGGAAAAAGCTATGTAAGCCAAAATCTGGATCCCAGGATGCTGAAACTGCTGACAAGTGTACCAATCAATTTCTTCTTTTCCTTTCTGCTTAGCTACTCTCTTTATTTTACCTCCATGCTTACTAGTGGTAGTCCCTGAGATCACTGGGAAACTTCTCAGAGATATTCTCCCAACAGAAACAAGGTGAATTGAGAAAGTCCAATACAAGGAGGCAATTCACCTCACAGGTATAGCTGAGACTTGGTAGGGTAGCACCTGTGACCCTTTTTGGGAGACCATGTTTTATTCAAAAGAAATGGTAGAGGTAGAGTGGGTTGGCGGTGGGTAAAGTAATATTATACAAGGTGTCTGTCCCACAAGCCTTGGTGCAGTTTTACTACACTAAGACATTTGGGACACTCTGTATCATGAGAAGATATATGAGAAAATCTTGGAACCAGAAAAGGAAAGTTTAGTGGAGAACATTTGGTCGAAGATCAGTGAAGGCTGAAGCGAAAGTGATATTGTCATCACTCAGTATAATAAAAACCACCCAGACAGAAAGAGGAAATAGATGAGGAGTTTGGGAAGTGGTTCATAAACCATACACAGAAGCAGCAGACCATAGTGCTAGGTGACTTCAATAACCCAGACTAGATGGAGGTCCCACTTTACCAAAAGCAAAGCAGCTAACATTTTTTTTCACTTGCCTTAAAGATTATTTCATCTTTTAAAAGAGGAAGAATTCAGTTCTAGGATTAAGTTCTTACCAACAAGGAGGAACTGGTTGCCTGTGTGAAGGGAACAAGCATTTATTATGTGCAAGGGATTGTGCTAAGTGCTTTTAAAATATCTCATTTGATTCTTACCACAAGCCTGTGAGGAAAATGCTATTATTGCCCTATTTTTACATTTGAGAAAACTAAGGTTGGCAGTAAGTGACTTAGCTAGGGTCACATGGATAATAAATATCTGAGACTGGATTCGAGTTCAGGTTTTCTGACTCCAGGCCCAGAATGCTATCTACTGGGTCACCCGGCTGAAATGATGGAAATCTCAAAGAGTAGTGACTGCTCCATCTTAGAATTTGTGATAGAGGAGGAGAGGAAATCCAGCTGCAGTTTGACACGAACGCTACAATTTTGGAGAGTAAATTGCAAAATGATTCATAGAAAAGATAGGTAAGACCTCATGAATGAATTCAACCTACACAGGATGGGAAATTTTCGAGAAAAAATTCTGATTATGCAAAGAGAAACAATTCCAATGAGGAGAAAAGAGGGCCTAATGGGATCAAGGTGGATGCCCTGAATGTGTAAACCAACTTGGATTTTAAAAGGACATTTATAAAAGAGGTAAAACAAGGGAGGGGGAGGGAGGGAATGAGCATTTATTTATTACCTACCACGTGTCGGAGCGTTGGGCTAAGCACTTCATAAATATTAACTCAGTTGATCCTCACAATCACCCTTGGAAGTAGGGGCTCTGATCTTCATTTTGCAGTTGAGGAATCTGAGGCAGAGAGAAGTTAAGTGACTTAAATGTCACACTGGTCACACAATGTTGCACAAGGGTGTATGAAGTCATTGAATGGAATGGAAATATGGAATATAAAATCATCATTGTGGCATGTGGGATTGTGATATGCACAAGGGCATGTGAGAGTCATTGAGTATAAAAATTTGGCACCGTCCTGTAAGAAAGATGCTCAAAAGTAGCTGAGACTAATGAACACAAACAACAGAAAGGGAAATTGGTTTTTTTAAAGCAATATTTAATTGGGTGGGGAGGGGATCAAAGATGGAACCATTGCTTGAACTGAATGGGACAAACTGGTACAACCCTTATTGTTCTGGGTTTGCTTGTTTTCTGCCAAATAGAATGTCTTTACATTCTACAAAGGGACTGTAAGGAACATCATAAAAATGGGAGGTTAATCATAAGATAAATAGCCAGACAGGAAGAGGGCTCTTAAGTGCTCTTGATGGGTTTAATAATAAGATTCAGCTGGACTACATCCCAGGTACCCAAGGAAATAACTTGTAATAATGGCCATTGTGAAGCAACCTGGTGAATCAGTTGATAGAGTGTTAGGCCTGGAGGCATGAAGATCTGAGTTCAAATGTAGCCTCATATATATATATATATATATATATATATCAACTGTGTAACCCTGGGCTAATTACAACTTTTGTCTGCCTCTATTTAATAAAAAAAGATACTTTGTTTTAATCGGCCCAAATCCACCTTTCTTTTCCTGCCCCTAAACCAATGGAGAATGCAAAAACTAAAGCCATTATGAACATATATAGCCAATTAAAACACATTTCTACATGGGCCATGGCAAAAAAAATTGTTTTTTTCTCATTCTGCATTTTGAGTCCTTTGCCTCTCTATCAGGAGGTAGGTAGCATGTTTCATCATCAGTCTTCTGAACTCCTGGTTGGTTGTTATCCTGGTAAGAGTTCAGCACAATGGTATTCCATCACACTTATAACTTGTTCATTCATTACCAAATTGATGGGGTTTCTCAGATTCCCATTCTTTGCCACCTCAAAAAGTGTTATAACTGTACTTATACATCCTTAGAGTCAGCTTAGGAACTAATCCTTCCCTTGGGGCAGCTAGGTGGCACAGTGGAGGGAGTACCTGGAGTTAGGAAGATCCATCTTCCTGAGTTTAAATCTGGCCTCAGACACTGAAAAGTGGTGTAACCCTGAGCAAGTCACTTAACCTTGTTTGCCTCAGGTTCCTCATCTGTAAAATGAGTTGAAGAGGGAAATGGTGAACCACTTTAATGTCTGTGCCAAGAAAACCCCAAATGGAGTCACAAAGAGTTAAACATAACTGGAAAATGGCAGAACAATAATTCCTCCCTTAATTTACCCTTCATTTAATTCCCTCTCCCTGCTTCTCCCCTTTCTCTCCTATTTCCTTGCTGAATGAAATATATTTTTGTACCTAACTCAGTTTACGTGTATTCTTCCTTCCTCTGACCAGTTCAAACGACAATGAAGTTTGAGTCTCAGCCATTTCCCCTCAATCCCTTCCTTGTTTGTAGAGATGTATGCTCTGATTATAAGAGATAATTTTCCTTCCATCTTCCTTTTTCTTCCTCCCCTTCTCTTTCCACTCTCAGGACCATCAAGATGTCATAGAATTGTCCCCAGTCCTTGTCTAACTGGACTCCCTCTATTACACCTGATGACGTTAGGTAGCAAGGGGACTCATGTATCATCTCCCTATATTTGAATGCAAGCCATCTATACTTGTTTAGTCCTTTTTCATTGTTCACTCATATTTATCTTTTTGTGTTTCTAACTTCACTTGGGTGTTTGAACTTCAAAATTTCTCCACAGCTCCGATTTTTTCACCAGTAGTGTTTGGAAGAATTCTATTTTGTTAAAAATCCATTTTTACCCTGTAGCATAATGCTCTGTTTTGCTGGGGAAGTTATTCTTGGCTGTAACTCAATTGCCTTTGCCATCTGGAATATTGCATTCCAGATTCTCTGCTCCTAAATAGCAGTAGCTGCTAAATTGTGTGTGATTCTGACTGTGGATTCTCTGAACTTGAATTCTTTCTTTCTGACTTCCTGCAGTCATTGTTCTTTGACCTGAAAACTCTGGATTTTTGCTACTATATTCCTCAGAGTTTTCAATTGGGGATTTCTTTCAGGAAGTGATCAATGGATTCTCTCTATTTGCATTTTGCCCTCAGGTTCTAAGAACTCTGAGCAGTTTTCTTTTAAAATTTCTTGAAATAGGTTGTCTAGACTCTTTTTTTTTTTTTTGGTCATGGCATTCGGATAGTTCAATAATTAAAATTTTTTTTCTCCTTAATCTCTTTTTCCAGGTCAATTGTTTTTACTATGAGGTGCTTTAGAATTTCTTCTTCTTTTTTTGTCTTTTGATTTTGTTTTAATTTTTCTTATTGCCTCATGGAGTCATTTGCTTCCATTTGGACCATTCAAATTTTAAGTAAGTTTATTGCTTGGGCAAGGTCTAGTACCTCTTGCACCAAAATATTCCCTTTCCAATTTATTTCTCCCTCTCTCTCATTTCTTTTCCAATTGTTTTCAGTGTTCTCATTCCATTTATAAAAAAATATTTTTAAACTTTTTTTTTCTTAACTCTTGCTTCATGTCTTTCCGGAATTCTCATTGAATTCATACCCAAACTGTATTTTTTCATAAGGCTTTTCTTGTAGATGTTTTTGAGAGATTTCTGTTGTTTTGTATGTTGAGCTTCTTTGTTCCTGCAATTCCTCTTTATGGTGGGGTTCTTTTTTGTTTGTTCCTTCTTCCAGTCAAATTCCTGGTGTAGATTAGGTTTTGCAGTACTCCAGGAAAGAAGGGCTGGGCTGGGTCTGTTGCTGCTTTCTTGTGGGTATTTAATGTTGTGTTTTTCTAGGATCTCAGTGATGGGCTGGGGACTTGCAAAATTTCAGTGTTCTCAAAGTAACTGCATCAAAGTCTGATTACTGCCCCCCCTCATCCGAACTCTGTAAATTCCTGACCTGGGTTTGGGTTTGGATCTGGGCAAGAGTAGATCACTGTGGGACTCCTCCCCTACCAACCAACTAGAAAACTCTGTCAGTCCAGAAGGGACCGAATTGTAGGTTTCCCTTTAATCTTCACTTCTTGCCCTGGTCATTCTTCTGAAGACTGGATTAGATGCAAGAAACAAAAGCCTTCTCTGCACCTTGGTTCTGAGCCACATCACTGTTTCTGAGTGGAGGCTTCTGAATTTTCTCTTTTCTCTATTGCCCTAAGCCTCCCTGCCTAGGAATGCCACCTCTGAGTGCAGCTCCCCTTCTTGGTTAACTCTAGATCTGTGACCCAGAAATGAATAGTGGGTGACAAAGCTGCCAGCTGGTACCTGTCCCCATCTCAGAGCCATGGTATGAGTATGGTGGTGCCCCAATAGGGGTCTGAGACTTCCTCTTACACCAGTGCACTGCCTCTCCCTGTATGCTGAATTGCTTCACCTCACTAATCTCTCAGCCTGACCAATCCGCAGTGTCTGTAAACCTCATTGCCTGTCTCTCTATGCCATGCTGGGCTGGACAAGTGATGTACTGGGACTTTTAAAAAATGTCCTCATCAGAATGCATTTGGGGGAGTTTTCTAAATCTGTTTCAAGGAGTTTCTATGAAGGTCAGCTCGCATCACTGCTTCCTACTACTCTTCCATCTGACTCTGCCTTTGCCCATGTTTCTTCAACTCTAAAATGGGGATGATAATAGTACCTACCTCACAGGGTTGTTGTAAGGGTCAAATGAAATCATATTTGTGAAGCACTTAGCACAGTGCCTCACACATAGTAGATGATTAATAAATGCTTGTTTCCTTCCTTCCTATGATTTTGTCCATCAGTGATCTTTGAAATGTCATGGAGAATGGGAATGGTCCTGTAAGGATAAATAATGGAGTCTGCAAACTATATGTCCATGAGCTTGATTTTGATTTCTGGCAGAATTCTAGAAAGCATTATTACTAAAGAAATGATTAATGAACATATAGGAAAGGAATCACAAATAACTATCAGGCCTTCATCCCAAATGCATATTCCAGACTAACCTTTTTCGGTAGGAATACTAGATTCCAAGAGAATGCTTTGGTTTACCTAGATTTTAGCAAAGCATCTGACAAAGTCCCTTAGGCTAGTCTTCTGGAGAAGACAGAGATCTGGATTAAACAGTACTAAACAGCTGATGAGGGAACTAAGAACCTGTTGAATGGCTAGAGTTAAAGAATGATTATTATATTATGGTTCAATATCAATTGGAAAAATGTTTCCTCAAGGGATTTGTGTTTAGTTGTATACTTAATTTTTTTATCAATAACTTGAATAAATAGCATACTTACCAAATTTGTAGTGGATACACAACTGGGAGTTGTTTGTCAGTTGTGTCTCACTCTTCATGACACCATTTGGGGTTTTCTTGACAAAGATACTGGAGTGGTTTGCCATTTCCTTTTCCAGCTCATTTTGCAGAAGAGGAAACTGAGGTAGACAAGGCTAAGTGGCTTACCCAGAGTCACACAGCTAGTGTCTAAGGCCAGATTTGAACTTAGGAGACGAGTGTTCTTACTCCAGACCCCATGCTTTTTTTACTATGCTACCTAGCTGCTCTTCATGCATCTGGGAAGGCTATAACTAATCCACTGGATGACAGTCAGGATTACAAAAGATCCTGACAATTTAGAACATTGAGTTGGATTTAGTAAAATGGAATTTAACAAAGGTAAATGTAAAGTTATCCACTGGGTTCAAAAAATCAACTTCACATGTATAAGAGAGAAGAAGTATGGTCTGATAGCAGTTTTTACAAAAAAAGATCTCTTGGTTTTAGTAAACTATGTAATATATGTAAAAACACTTGGTGTATTCTCTGGACCATAGTAGGTGCTATAAAAATGCTTATTCCTTTCCCTTTCTTCCCTGCTATAAGTTCCATGAAGGTCAACAGTATG
This sequence comes from Pseudocheirus occidentalis, assembly GCA_028646575.1. Classification (NCBI taxonomy): domain Eukaryota; kingdom Metazoa; phylum Chordata; class Mammalia; order Diprotodontia; family Pseudocheiridae; genus Pseudocheirus; species Pseudocheirus occidentalis. Next base: position 130,288,988 of record CM053596.1, on the reverse strand, counting down.
ATATGGCAACCAAAACCACTAATGTAGGATATTCATGTCAAATGAAATATGAAATTCCTGTAGATCACCAGCCAGACCCCATTCTTTACTTTGCACCATTCTATTCTCCATTCCCATCCGCCTCAATTCTCCCACCCCAAAGTTTCATCCTAACTCCACCCAACCCTTCCACTATGCCCTCTGGAATGCCTGTTCTATAGGCAAAAAAATTCCTTTAATCTTAAACATATTCCTCTCCTACTCATTCCATCTATTAGTTCTTACTGAAACCTGACTTCCCCTTGATGGTACAGCTTCCCAGGCCACTTTTTCTAGTGTCTCTCCCTCTTCTTCATCTCCTTTTACTTAGGTGCCTTCAGTCGCTCTCTTCTCCTTCCCCGCGTCTCAATGATGAAATGGCCTTACTCCTTACCTACAAAAGCTGTTTCTCCTTTCTCTTCTGTCACTTATTTCTTCACCCCTTAAAATCTGGCTTCCAATGTCATCAGTTTGTCAAAACTGTTCTCTCCAAAGTTACTAACGATCTCTTAGTTGCCAAATCCAATGGCTCTTCTCAATCCTCACTCTCAATGACTTCTCTGCAGCCTTTGACACTATTGACCACTCTCTCCCAGATACTCTCATCTCTCTAGGTTTTTTGGGAGATCACTGTCTCCTGGCTTTCTTTCTACTTTTTCCTTCTCTGTCTCCTTTTCTGAATCTTCCTGCACATCAGGCCCTCTAAATGTAAGTATCCTTTGGGATTCTGTCCTGAGCCCTCTTTTGACCCTCTATATTCACTTGGTAATCTCATCAGTTCCCATAGATTTAATTTAATTTAATTACCATCTCTATGCTGATGATTCTCAGATCTGTTTCCTGCTCTAATCTCTCTGTTGATCTCCAGTCTTCTATCTCTAGCTCTCTTTCAAACATCTGGAACTGGATGTTCAGTAGATAGCTTAAATTTAATATGTCTACAACAGAACTCATTATCTTTCCCCCAATCCTTCCCCTTCTTCTACCTTGCCTGTTACTTTAGAGGACAACACGATACTTCTAGTCCCTCAGGCTCATAACCTATCAGTCATCTTGGATTCCTCACTATCTCTTATCCCCCATATCCAAGCTTTTACTAAGGCCTGTCATTCTCACCTTTGCAACATCTTTTGAATACACCCCCTTTTCTCATCAGACACTGCTATCACTCTAATTCAGGTTCTTGTCACTTCATGCCTTGATTATTGCAATAGCTAGCTGGTGGATATACCTGCCTCAAGTCTCTCGCTACTCCAATCCATCCTCCATTTAGCCACCAAAGTGATTTTTCTAAAATGCAGAACTGATCATGTCATTTGGTTTCTTATTGTCTCCAAGAGAAAACACAAAATACTCTGTCATTCAAAAACCTTTATAACCTACCCCCTTCCTACATGTCCACTCTTGTTACACTTTACTCTCCAACTTATTCTTTGATCTAGTGACATCGGTTTCTTGGCTGTTCCATAAAGAAGACACTCCATCTCTCAGGCCAGTCATTCTCTCTGGCTGCTCACCATGGCTGGAATGTTCTTCCTCCTCCACTCTCACTATTGACCTCCCCACTAAAATCCCACTTGCTACAGGAAGCCTTCCCTAGACTCTCTTAATTCAAGTACCTTCCCAGACTTCAGAAAAACCTTGAAAGACTTAAATGAACTGATGCTGGAACTGATGCTAAGTGAAGTGAGCAGAACTAGGAGAACATTGTTCACAGTAACAACCACATTGTGTGATGATTAAATTGGATAGACTTAGCTCTTCTCAGCATTGCAAGGACCTAAAACAACTCCACAAAGACTTATGATAGAAAATGCCATCCACATCCAGACAAAGAAATGTGGAGTCTGAATGCACATCAAAGCATACTCTTTGCTCTCTGTTTTTTGTTTTTATTTTTTGTCATGGTTCCTCCCATACATTCTAATTCTTCTCCACAACATGGCTAATGTGAAAATATGCTTAATAAGAATGTATATGTAGACTATATTGGATTGTATGCTGTCTTAGGGAAGGGAGGGAGGCAGAGAAAATTTAAAACTTATAGAAGTGAATGTTGTAAGCTAAAAAAACAATTACTTAGTAAAAAAAATTCTATTGCCTTCCCTCGGTTAATTATTTCCAATTTGTCCTCTATATAAGTTGCTTTGTATTTATTTGTTTGCATGCTGTCTTCTCCATGATGGCAAACTCCTTGAGGGTAGGGAGTACCTTTTGCCTCTTTTTGTGATAGGTGCTTAATGAATGCTTATTGACTAGATATTGATGGTTATGAGGAATAATTGACGGAACTGAAGCTGAGTAGCCTAGAGAAGATTTAGGCAGGTAGATAATAGTTGTCTTCAAGCATTTAAAGGGTGACCAGATAAAAGGATTCTCCTTATTTTGCTTGACCCCAGAGAACAGAATTAAAGAATAACGGAGGTGGAAAATGAAGAAAAACAGACTGAAACTTCAAGTGGAGGAAGAGTCTCCAAAAGTGGAGCAGGTTGCCATATATGGCAGTATTTCAATTCACTAGAGATCTTTCACTAAAGGTGGGATGACCATTTGTCAGATATGTAATGGAGTGTCCCAAAGCTCTAAGCTTTGGGTTGGTTTTATCCACATATGAAAGAGCCAGAAATGTGGTTCACAGTGGGTGAGGAGATAATGACCTTGCACCCTGGGTTTTAAGGTTGTTACTATGGTTTTCTTATCTCTACCCACATAGAAGAATGAAGGTTTGAAGAGAGACTTAGTGTTTGGAAACATGGACTCCCTGAACCTCAGAGCTATTTAGTAGTTCTTGGGCAAATAACCATTCCTAGGTTATAGTCTAACCTTCAGAGTCAAAAATTGAGAGGCATATGGAATGTGCATCTTAAGTTAGAGTGAGGTCTTTGGCAGAGGGACTCAGGCTCCAGGAACAGAAAGAACAATCAAAGAATTCAAAGAAAAGACTAAGGCTGACTTTCTGAATGATTAATGAAAATGGGCAGTACAGTAGTTCACTGGAAAGACCTGGCGCCTGGGGCTGAGAATCTCCTGCTGGGGAAATGAGAAGCTTTAATTGCCGTCAGAGCTATTGATCTTCAGAATCAAGACTCTGGGGAAAACCAGCCTGGAGAACTGGAGGGAAGGCCTTTTGCTGATCCCAGGCAAAGGTTTCTGCCCTTTCTAAAACAGCTGGGAAAAAAGCCTGTGCCCTTTCAACCTGAAAGATCAGGACAGCGCCAACCCTCTCTCTGAAGACAAGCTAGCTAAGGATTTGAACTAAGCCAGAAGCTGGGATGGAAATTCTGGAGCTCCAGCAGAGCAGTGTCTGGTGGAGACTAGGACACAGGAGGTGAATAATTTCAGTAGGAGTATCACCAGAGTACATTCTCTCCATGGATGTCCCTGCCCATGTGCACCCTGGCCAGACTTCCTCCCTAGCATAGCACCTAGCAGGTGCTTAATAAATGTTTAGTGATTGATTGATTGAAATGCACCCTGGCCAGATTCACTTCCTAATTGTGTGCTTCTCCATGTACATTCTCTATCCATATCCATCTTTCCCACTGATGTTAGGTGAATTTGTGGAAGAATGTACCCCAGGCTTATGAGGAAGATGTTTTTCTTTAGCATATCATTTAATTAAATGCTTCTGCTTTGAATAATTGCTACATATCCTATATCTGAAGTAAGAAAGGACCTCAGAGACCATATAGCCCAAACCCTCATAGATGAGGGAACTGAAAGGCAGGAAGATTAAGTGATTTTCCCAAAGTTTCATAGGCAGTAGCTTCAGAGGCATTATTCGAATACAGGTTTTCAGAATATAGTGCTGTCTCATATCATCCGGCTGACTAATAAATGGAGCCTTGTGAACTCCATCAAAGTTTAGGGGATGTATGCCAACAGAGTACTTTGAACTTGGGGTAGCCGTTTCCTGGGGGACTTGTCCTGCAAGTTGGAGGAGGGGCATCTTTAGGTGCTATAGGGAATATTCTTGTTTAGAACTAAATGGCTTTTTCGGTCCTTTTCAATTTTTGTGATTTTTGTGAAATAGTGAAGTACTATAGAAATGAGGGCTTTTTTCATTATTACTGAGACCATAATTGCACAGAGCATTCAAGCTGCCACTGTGATGGAAGAAGACAGAAGCAGGCAAACTATAGGGCACCCATGCAAATTCTCAGGGTTCCAGTGATTAGCGTAGACATGTACCCTTGGGCAAAGAATTAGAAAAACAGATGAAAAGGCCACCCCCTTGTTCTTCAGGCTGCTGCCCTTCAGTGCCCATCGATTCATCATCCCTGGGATACTGGTGAGTATAAAGTCAATGTCACATTTTGCCAGCTGTTAAATTGTTAGCGCCTCTCAGGGAGGAAGGAACAGTGAACCCCCAAGAGCCTTCCTTCCTTCCTTGAGTTTTTCAAATCTGGGTCAGCCACCCTCCATTTATCCTACCAGCAGGTGTCTGAAGAGGCAGAGACGGGGTAATCAAAGCTGCTGGCAATTTAAAAATAAATCTGGACTGACATCGAAGAGCCCAGAATAGGGAGAGGTGAGCTCAGAGTGCCGTTTAAATGGCTTCCATTCTTCTCATTGGGAATTTGGGCGAGATAGGGGTCCTGCTTAGCAGAGCTTTTCCTCCTCAGGTGTGAACTGCTAGGGCCAGCGAGCTCTCGAAGGAAGGAGGCTTCTGTCTAGAGTCCTACATACCATGTTTATTGTTCAGTGGTACACCCAATTTTATTCCCTCCCCCTTCCCTTCTTCCCCATATGTCCCTCACCTCTGTGGGGAAGATGCTGGATGATAGTAAGTCCCCAAAGTGAGCTGAGACTCCAGCCTGTGGGCTTTATTTCAGTATGTCTCAGGTAGTCTGTACTTAGTAAATAGATAAGTGGTTGACTTGGGCTTGCTTCTTTATGAATGACTCTTCAGTAACCGGGAGACTTGGCAGATCATATGTGACTCCTTTATGGCTTGGGGACAGCTCAGGTAAGGAGGTGGATTTCCCCTAATTAAGCAATAGAAATTTAAGCCCAGTGCAGTTTCCCATGACCAGTCCTTGACTAAGATTCAGATCTTTGGAAAGCAATTCCACACTCCTGCCAAACTGCTATTACGAAAACATAAATCTGACCATGCCATTACCCTACTAAAAAACTTTCAGTGACTCCCTGTTGCTTCTATGTTAAAACACAAAATAGAGGCAGTTAAGCGGTGCAGTGAATAGAGCACCGACCCTGGAGTCAGGAGGACCTGAGTTCAAATCCGACCTCAGACACTTAACACTTACTAGCTGTGTGACCTTGGGCAACTCACTTAACCAATTGCCCTGCCTTCCCCCCTCCAAAAAAAAAAGACAAAATACTCACCTTGGCCTTTGAAGCCCTTCCCATGATGACTCCTACTTCTTTCTCTAGTCAGTTATCGTATTATTGCCTTTTTGAGATGCAGCATAGAGTGGTGGCTAGAATGCTGAACTTGGAATACAGAAGATATTGGGTTTTAATTCTACCTCAGACACTTAATAGCTGTGTGACCCTGGAAAAGTCATTTGATTTCACCAAGCCTCTATTTTACCATCAGTAAGATGAGGACAATAATAGCATCTCCCTTATGTTGTGAAGGTCAGATGAGATAATGCATGAAAAGTACTTTGTGAACTCTCTCTATACACCCTATGCATATACACATTGTACATATATATTTATACACCCATTCTCTCTCTCTCTCTCTCTCTCTCTCTCTCTCTCTCTGTCTCTCTCTCTCTCTCCTCCTCCTCCTCCCCGCCCCCCCAATTCAAATAAATCCTGTTACCTATACACGACATCCTGTCTCTGGCCTCTGTGCTTTTGGGGGAGGGGAGAGGAAAGGAGAAGAAGAAGCATTTAGTGGCTACTATGGGCCCGGTCCTATGCTGAGCACTTTTTACAAATATCTCATTTGATCCTTGTGATGACCTTGTGGGGTGGGTGCTAATAATTATCTTCATTTTACAGTTGAGGAAATGGAGGCAAACAGATGTTAGGTGACTTACCCAAGGTCACACAGCTAGTAAGGGACTGACATGGAATTTGAACTTGGGTCTTCCCGACTCTGGCCCCCGTGCTGTATCCTCCAGGGCACTAGCTATCTCTTCTGCATAGTTGACTCCCTACCTAGCCCCCCACCAACCAATGGAATATCTTCCCTCCTTCCTCTGAATTGAGGAATCCTTGGCCTCCTTTAAAACATAATGTAGGTGCTACCTCTTACATTAGTGATTTTCTAGTTTTTGCTTTCTCTCTTGGGAAATCGTTTTGTATATGGATATGTTTGTATGTGGTGTATTCTTCCCTTCTCTTCAAGTAGAAATAAGCTTCCCAAGAGCAGCAATGATTTCTTTTTCTCTTTGTATCCCTAGCACCCGCAATGTCTAGTGCACAGTGGGTGCTTAATAAATGTTTGTTGAATTGAGCCAAGGACCCAAGATTGTATCAGAGTGCGTCTGACACCAAGTGCCATTGTTGGGAGAGAAAAGAGCTCTTGAGCCAAATGTCCCAGTCCTGGTCTTCAGGTCTCCCCCTGGCCCATGCCCACACCCCCTCCCTTGGCCCCCTTTCCCGAGCCGTTTCAGGATGGGGAACAAAGGCGAAGCCTCAGAAGCAGAAAATAGATTATACTTGATAAAAATCCCTCCAAACCTTTCTCTAACTCTACCAGCAGCCTTGTTATTATTATTATTATGAATAATAACATATGGAAAATGACTGGGGAAAGAGGGGAGGAAAGAGAAGGCGAGGGAGAAACGAATGGAGGGAGAAAAGGGAGGATGGTTTCCAAGTTAGCAGGGAGAGATGAATCTCATCATTGCTAGCCTACATGTGATTAGTATGCACAGAGATGAGAATAATTAGTTGCTACTCTTAGAGAAAAGACATTTGAGTTCTTGATGGAGCCTGATTATTTACTTCCTTGTGAGGATGAGGGAACATTCATTAGGGTTTCTCCCTGATCCCCACAGCTTGTCACTCCTCCCGATTCCCCTTTCTCCTCTGCAATACAGCCGGGGAAGCTGAGGCAGCTCTCCTGGCCTGGAAGGTCTTGGGGCTTCACGTACATGGCTTTCTTTTTAAAAGAACTGCACGGTCGCTCCCTTAGATGGTGCCCACATCCTGGGCCCAGAAACAGTCCCCACCTTTCCGTCCCCCACACCCCCCTCAGCCTAATGCATATTCATCCTGCTTGAAAGAGCACAGCGTGAAATATGCAAATTGGCCAGGCAGGAGCGGGTTTGGCATTTTGATAGCTGCTTTGTCTGAAGACCCCAGAGACGTGCACATTCAGTCCCTGGCACACTGGAATCTCCTCTACTTTCGTCTCCCCACCCCCACCCCACTTTCCTCCGGCCCTTCCCAGCCTAGCCTGCAGAAGAACAAGACTGGAATCGCAGACTCCCAGGATGAGGTTAGGGGCATAACCCTGGCCACAGCCCAGCTCTTCATTTATTGCCCTTTCCCTCGTACTCAGCCTGTTCTCCTTCCCTTCTCTTCATTCCATTAAGTGTTTTGGGGAATTTTAAAGGAACACTTAAAGAGCATTCAAGTCAATACAAATTATTGAGTGCCTACTATGTATTTAGTGGTATAATGGATAGAGTATCCAGCCTGGAGTCAGGAAGACTCATCTCTCTGACTTCAAATCTGGCCTCAGACACTTCCTAGCTGTGTGACCTTGGGCAAATCACTTAACTCTGTTTGTCTCAGTTTCCTCATCTGTAAAATGAGCTGGAGAAGGAAATGGCAAACCACTCCAGTATCTCTGCCAAAAAAACCCCAAGCAGGGGTCACAAAGAGTCAGACACGAGTGAACAATAATAATAATAATACCTTGCTAGGCTTCAGGGACACAAAGGTATGTAAGACCTCATCCACACACATGCAAAATCATGCCTGCACTTTTTCTTCCCTTTGACCAAATGAATTCCATGATATTTGTGTTCTGTGCTTTTTTCAAAACATGGCAGGTAGTTAAAGAGTGTAAGTGGCCCAGGACTCTTTGAGGTCTGTCATGGGCCATCCTCAGGATCTCTTGGTCCTGACTGTTGAGGTCTAGACCTTAGCCTGGAGATGGCAGTCTTATATATGTGTCATCATGGCCTCATGAAAAGCTTTCTGGATTTGGAGCCAGAGAACTGTGGTTCTAATCCCAGCTGTGCCGTTCACTCCCTGTGCGACCTTGTACAAGTCTTTATTATCTTACCTCTGGTCCTCCATCTCCTCTTCTATAAAATGAGGGGGTCAGAGTAGGTGGTTTTTAAAGACCCTTCCAGCTCAGGATCACTCATTTAGAGCCACATGTAGAGGGGATCTTATTATTGAATCCAACCACCTACTTTTAAAGGTGAAGGAACAATAGCACAGAGGAAATGAAGATGATGATGAAGATGAAGATGATGATGATGGTAGCTAATATTTGGCAAGAAGCAAAGCACTTTATAATTATTCTCATTTGATTGTCACAACAACCCTGGGTTCTTGTCATTTCAGTCATGTCTGACTCTTCCTGACCCCATTTGAGGTTTTCTTGGCAAGGATACTAGAACTAGAGTGGTTTGCCGTTTCTTTCTCCAGCTCGTTTTATAGATGAGGAAATTGAGGCAGAGTTAAGTGACTTGCCCAGGGTCTCATAGTCAGTTAACTATTTGAAGCAGGGTTTGAACCTGGGTTTTCCATCTCCAAGGACAAGAGATATATGCTATTTCTTGGTGCCTGGAGGGAGAAGCTCCACTTTCCTTTCTCTCCCTCGCTCTTGCCTGGGGGTAATTTTCCAACCTCTTTACCCTTAAGATCCAGCAAACCAATCAACCAGACTACACTTGAGGTCTTCTCTATTACTGAATCTGAGGGAGAGAGACAGAGACAAAGAGAGAGAGAGAGAGAGAGAGAGAGAGAGAGAGAGAGAGAGAGAGAGAGAGAGAGATGTGGGGTAGGGAGGACATAATTAGATGAAAAATTGATCAGGGAAGCTGATAATATAGAAGCCCTATTTCTCTACCCTTTTCAATCATCACTCCATCTTTGTCTTCCTCAGTTTCTCTCTTCCTCACCTATTCCTTCTGTATTCACCACACACAGATTTGCCTTTGTGAAAATTTAACAATCCAGTCTCCTGAGCTTTAAGGAGCTGGCTACAGCACACACCTAATACCTGAGAACCAGAAAGCAAATTGTGGTTTCTTCACACCATTAGGAAGTCACCAGCTGGTGATTACAGTTCCCATCTTTGACTCTCTAGCTCTAAAGCCAAAGGCTCCTAGCCTGTAGTCAGATGAAGAAAGGAGACACAAAGTAAAATTCAAACCTAGAACATTCTGTACCAGGCTAAATCACTAACCAATGTTTGGGTTGTGAGTTAACCAATTTGGATGTTGTGGCCCCTCTGTTCAAACCTTTCTCAAGGTGGGGAGACTGATAGTTCTTGGGAAAGTATCCTTCATCTGTGACATCTGTATAAAGAACATGAACTTGGAGTCTGAATACCTGGCTGGCCTTTGTATCTGCCACTTCTAAATTTGTGTGCCCATGGCCAAGTCACTTAATTTCCCTGAATCTCAGTTTCTTTATGGATAAACTGTGTTATCAACCTTGCAGTGTTAATAGGAGAAAATAATTTTGTAAAATGTAAAGAATACTCTAAAGATGTGAATTATTATCATTATTACTCTTACCTAGCAGCCTCCCACCTCGCCCACCTCACACTGCAGAGTGAGATGAAGCAGGGATGAGGAAGAAGAGAACTGGATTGGTCAGTTTTCACTGATTAGTATAGAAAAGCTTACTATGGAGAATTCCAATCCCACATTGCCTTTGTCATCCAAGCCTAGAAACACAGAAAGAATTGGGGCTAAGAAATGTGTTCTTAGACATTTTTTCCTTAGGACAAACATAGTCCAAAGTGAGTTCCATGCACAAAGGACAGTCTGACCATGCATACATGCAGTTGCCTCATGCAAGATTGCCAACCCATCCTTTCTCCCACATTATTTGCATGCCAGAAATCTATTTTTCCCTGTCCCACGGCCAGCTTTCCCCCCAGATCTCCATAGAAGTGTGGGCCAGCCAATCTGCAGATGAGAACACAGGGACAGCATTCTTTGAATTGCAAAAAGAAGGAAGTATTTGACCTTTAGATTATAGAGTTTGAGCTGTCTTTGTTAAGAGGTTACCCTATGCTAGACTCTGCGTTAAACCCTGGGGAATACAAAGAAAAAGTGACCTCAAAGAGCTTACATTCTAAAGGAGGTGACATATATTCATGTGTGTGCATACAAACATAGTGTGTTTCAGAAGTCTTAGTGCAGTTTTAAACTTTAGTAGCTTAATACACTTACACACAAAATACAAACTACACAGAAACACCCCTACCAGAGCAAACTTGATCTTGATCCATCCAAAGTTCTGCTTTTTTTGCTTCCTACAGTAAAGCTGGGTAAAACCGTGTGTGTGTGTGTGTGTATTACTCTGTTCTTGACAAATACCCATCAGCTGATGCTAAATAAGCCTTTTTCTTCTAGACTTGCCTTTCATTTATTGAACTCCAGACAAATGGACTTAGATAGGAGGAATTACTCTCTAGGAGAATTTCAGGATCTCTGGGCTGAGGAATTCCCCAACAATTTGGTGTTAGAAGTGGGATGTTAGAAGTGGGAAATACTGAGTGGGATAGGGGAGACTCAGACTCCAGGTTCCCTGAGGTGACCACTGGGTAAGATTTCTTATCCACATCACTCCCCTGGAATTGTACTGTCTCTGATGTCTCACTGGGCAGTAAAGATTCTTTTCCCTCAAATTCTTTATACTATATGAGGCCAACTTGAAAATAATTTGAGGAGATGTATTAGAAATTAGTCTTCTATTTAAGATGGTTGGTAGTTCCCTGTCTATTCTGAGGATACTCTAGGCCCTAAGGTATATTTATTATACTGTGACCCTTGCTGTCAAAGTGTTGGGAAAAAATTGCATTTCTACTTGTATATACCTGATTGCTTACTATTTCCTCCCTTTTCCCTTCTATGAGTTTCTTGTGTTTGAAAATCTCTTAAAAATATAAACTGCTGACCAGAGCTGGAACTTTGATTTGGGCCCCATTTCTTGAGGAGCAACATGAAGTGACTCCATAATAGAAAGGGCTCAGTAAGAGAACCCCATTCTCCAACAGGAGGGCTCCCTTTGCTTCTAAGTAACAAGGACTAAGAGAAATCTGAAACTATCTATGTGTAGCCAGCTGGTATTCTACAGGTTGATAAGCCAGAGATCCATCTATTCTGTTCTCTCCCACATTCTTGAACTTGGAATCTGTGTGTTACTGTTTTAAGATGAAGGGAAAAAATCTGATGATGGATTCTTCCATATGAGAGGATTATAAACCTCTCTGGGGGAGCAGATGGACGTCATAATAACCTGGAGAGATTCAAATAAACTGATACTGAGTGAGGAGAGTAGAACCAAGAGAACATCGTACACAATTACAGATACATCATTGTATCTGTGATGACTGACTTTGATTGAATGGGCTCGTCTCAGCAATGCAAGGTGTAAGAAAACTCCAAAAAACTCATGATGGAATTGGCTATCCACATTCAGAGAAAAGAACTACAGAGTCTGAACGCAGATTGAAGCAAACTACTTGCTCTCTCTCTTTTATGTTTAGTTTTGTTTTGTTCCTTCTTTCTCATTCTCTCCATTGGTTATAATTTTTCTTTACAACTTGACTAATGTTTCATTTGATGTTTAATGAATTTGTAGAACCTATATTTGATTGCATACCACCATGTGAGGGGAGGGGGAAGGAGAGGAAAGGGAGAAAATTTGGAACTCAAGGGATTGTGGAACTGAATGTTGTAAACTAAAAGTAAATAAATACATTTTTTTAAAAAGAAATACTATTTAAAAAAAAAACCAAACCAACCTCTCTGGGACAGTCTCTGAGAACAGGAATACTGAAGTATTGAATCATGGGTAGCAAAAAAGTAAACTAAATTCAGGGTCTCCTCTGGCCTATAGGGTCAAAATTTTCCCACATTCTCCAAATTTTCATTCTCAGGAAATCTCTAGTCAGCAATAGCTAGATTATGGGAGTTTTAATTCAGACAAATTAGTCTATTTAGAAGGGTTTATGGAAGTTCTCCATTCTAAGTAGGACTGACTATTTGTCCCTTTGTGGTAAAAGAAGATCATAGACTTTAGAATGGAAGGGACCATAGAGATCATCTTGTCCAATGCCCTCATTTTACAGATAAGTAAATTAAGTCCTCGAAAGGTGAAGTGACCTGTCCAAATTCACAGAGATATTAAGAAAAAGAGCCAGGATTGGATTCAGGACTTTGATTTCAAAACTGTGCACTTTCCACTATACCACTATTATTTCCATAACCTCAGAAATTATCCAGGGAAGTGCCTGCCAATTGGCTTCAAGTCTTACTCCAGTCTTGTCCTCCAAATAGAGGCCGCGAGGGGCCTGGTGGTTTGCTTAGTCTCAATGCTTCCCCTCACCCAATACCTACAGTCCCATAGATTGTCCCAGAAGACAAGAGTATGCTAAAAGAAATATCTATCTTTTCAGAGTTCAACTAAAGTCAGTTCCTCACCCCTATTATAAGCCACCAAGGCCAGTTTAGTGGGGCTCCAGTGAGTTGTTCAGTCTGCATTCATCCACAGTTGTAGACCTTGCCTCACTGGAGGTCTCACCTTAAGCTTAGGTACACCTGTATATCGATACCTCTATGGTATTTCAAGCATTTCAGGAAGTTCTCCCTGGCATACCACTTCTAACCCCTACATCTCCCAATACCACTAGTTAATGCCTGAAATCACACAATTGGAAGTTAAATGCTTTAGAATTATGCAGGCATTGTAGATGGCTTGGGGTTTGGATATCTGTATTAGATTCCTGATTCTGGCATTTACTGTCCATGTGATCGAGGGTAAGTCATTAAATTTCAGTTTCGTCTATAAAATGGGCACTACTAACTCACAATAGTGTTGTGAGGAAGTTAAATCAATGGAATTATTGTAATTCACTTACTACTTTGATCAATGTTAAAGTGCATATATACTTGAGAATAGATATACTCAGGGGTTTATCACTCATTCACATTTTAGTATGAATCATCATAGATTTAGAGTTGGAAGGGACCTCAGCAATCATCTAGTTCAATAGCCACATTTTATGGGGTGGATAGGTGGTGCAGTGAATAAAGCACCAGTCGTGGAGTCAGGAGGACCTGAGTTCAAATACGGCTACAGACACTTAACACAAAAATAGCCATGTGACCTTGGGCAAGTCACTTAACCCCAATTGCCCTACCTCCCTTCTCCAAAAAGAAAAAACAAATAGTCACATTTTGTAGATGAGGAAACAGGTTAAGTTCTTCACCCAAGGTTGTACCCAGGTAGTAGTAGTAGTAATCTGAAGAGCTGGAATTTGAAATCAGGTTCTCTGCTTCCAAATCCAGGGCCAGATCCCCTTCTAAGAACAGGTTTAGATAAGATGGTGTGGGAGGACAAGGACTAAGGAGAACAAGATGACAGTGATAAGGAAGGTCCATAAAAACTGTAAGAGGTCCCAGACCTAGGAGAATAGGCAGTCAAAGGTCAACCTCAGCCCATCATACACATTTACACAAGAGCTATGTGATGAGCTGAAGTTAGCTCATCTGACGTTAGTGTCCACCCCCTCTACCCACCAAACACAGACCCCCCTCTTTTGAAGTTAACCTAAGGTTCAGGAGTTAGGTCAGAGGGTGTGTTAAGGAAACCACCAGCACCTCCCATAAGTGATAATTCAATGGGAAAGGGGGAGGCTTGCAACTAAGGAATTTGCCCGGGAATATAGATTGTCTGAGTTCCCTCCCCTCACCCCACTCCTAGGGAGTCAGGGCATATAAGGTATCTAAAGAAAAGGGACCTGAGAAACTGATGGACCGATGTCCAGTTCATTGACTTGGCCCAGTGCTGCCAACTCAAGAGTCAACTTGCATGCATAATCCTTGAAAGGTTTTGTGTTACACTGGACACAGTGGTGCTAGCCTTCTGGAGACACAAATCGAGGAAACCTATCTGAGAGGTGCCATGCTTAGGTGAGTGAACAGATGGCAACAGTGAGATGAGGGCAGTCATTGAGAATGAGCAAATCATGAGATTCAGCCTCTTCTTGGCCTCTATTCAGAGCACAGGACCAGAACAGGTCTTAAGAGTTGGCAGTTGCCAGACACCCACCTGGATGATTTCTGAAGCCCTGGAAAAAAGTAGCATGGCAGAGCAGAAAGAGCAGAGGTTTGGGAATCAAAGGGCCTGGGTTCAGATTCTAGCTGATTTTTGCTACCTGTGTGACTTTGAGCAAATCTTTCACCTCTCTGGGGACTCACTTAAGGAACACCTGAGTTTGCATCCTACTTCAGATTCTTATTCCTGTTTTAACCTGGACAACTCATTCAATGATTCAGTCTCAATTCCTCCCTATGTAAAAGAGAATTAATTAATGATAATAATAACAACATCTATTTCCCAGGGTTGTTTTTAGGATTGAGTAAAATAATACATATAAAACTCCATGCAAATTTTAGTTATTATCTGGGCAGTGACACTTACTGTGTGGCTTAGGACAAAGTTACTTAAACTTTCTGAGATTGTTTACTCATCTGTAAAATGGGGATAATAACACTCCCATCATCTACTTCATTGGACCATTATAAGGAAAGTACATGATAAACACTTGAAGTACTACATTAATGCCATTGTTGTCTGAGATGGCTGGTTGTAATAAAACCCACATCATTTTGGAAGGGCTGTAATAACATGCAAAAATTCATATTTGCTTGAAAATAACAAGTGAAAATGAGATGTGCACACCTGAAGGGAGTTGTCCAAATTAGGCTTGGGGTGTAATGAGATGCACAAAATTTTCCAGGAGTATAATGAGATGCAAGAAGTCACAACACTTGTCTGAAAAGGAAAGGGTGTAAAGAGATGGTGCACACCTGAAGGGAATTGTCCTAAGTGTCTAGGTGTAATGCAATCCAATTCTTGCCTGATAATACAGGCTGTAAAGCAGACACCTGAAATAAGTTGTCTCAGTGGACCAGTGTAATGAGATGCACATAATTTTCAAGGAATGTAATGAGATGCAAAATAAATCAAACACTTGTCTGAAAAAGAAAGGCAGCAATGAGATGCACACACCTGAAGGGCATTGTCCTAAATGGGCTCAATGTAATGAGATGCATTGAATTTGCAAAAGAACAGAATGAGACTGGTCCAGGGAAAAGCTGAAAATAGCAATGTGTGATTAGAGGCAGACACCTGAAGGGGGTGTCAGGCACTGCACATACTTTGGAGGTTACAAGAGGTGATGCCAGGGTGCAGCTAGACAAAGTTCTTTCCTATTGACCTGCCAGGCCTGACTGCTGGCCTTGGGCCTATGGCTCTCTGCACAGTCACTGAGGGCTAATCTTGGGTGGGCTATGCTCCATGTGACAGCTGTGAAGAAGGCACAGTACCAAAGCAGGGATCTAAAAGAGGCCTTCTGGAACTTCTATAGGAAGAGCTGAGAGGATCAGTAGATGTTGCAGCAAGGTTAGAAATGCAGTCTCTGGATCAACAATGGGAAGGAGTCTAGCTTGGGTGGAAGTATTGACTGTGGTGATCTTGCCCATGGCAGAAGCAGAAAAAAGACACAAGAGTTGAGGGGTTTGCAGTGATCTGCCCCAAACCTTCTATGAAAAGAGGATTTCAAGCCTATAAAGTCTCCCCTGATGGGAGGGGAGAAGCCACTTTCACCAGTTCCCAGAGATAGGCCTATAACATCATCATCATCATCATCATCACCATCACCATCACCATCATCATCATCAGTAGTAGTAATGATGATGCCTTTCATTATTAGAGGGCTTTACATTCTACAAATAACACATTCCTGTTAGATGGTGAGCTCTTTGGGGGGAAGGCTGTCTTTTGCCTCTTTTCATATCCCCAATCATTAGCACAGTGTCTGGTGCATAGTGGGCACTTGATAAATGCTTATCAACTGGCATTACTGTGGAGTTTTAAAGTTCACAAAATACTCTCCTTTGAGGTAGGTAATGTGAGTATTATGATCTCCATTTTACCCACTGGGTCTCAGGGAGGCTAAGTGACAGACTAACAAACTCATATGCTCTGGAGTCAGCTTCTCAGCTACATGATCTTCTTTTCTGGGAACGGATGAGAACGGGGAAACCATTACTCTTGTACAGGGTGAGATACATGTGGCACTAGTCATAGGTTGCTGAGTGCTGAGGAGAAATCAGGGCTTGAAAGAAAGTCATGAGGGGTAGGGGGTGGCTAGATTTGGCAACATCCAAGTGGGACTTCATGGGGGCTATTGCTATTCAGCTGCTAGGCATAGTCACTTGAGTTGGGTAGGTTGGGCTGCCTTGGTTACGCCAGGCTCCATGAGATTGTTGTAGAAAAATGGCACCTTCTTTCCCCCTATAATTTGGGAACAAAACAGGCTGAGGCATCTGGAGATCCCCTCTTTCACCAGCTAAGGAATCACTTCTACCCTGACTTTGCCCTTAAACATCCCCTGTCCCAGGAGAAAGTTACCTTTTCTTCCTTATATTCTTCCTAGCACCGTTGGGAAATATCCTTTGCCCTACCAAGAGTCGGTAACCTGTGGGTTATACTCTTTTAGTTTGATTGGGTACATCTTAATATCCCCCTTCAGAATATAAGCTCCTTCAGATAAAAGGTAGAGTCACATCTTTATAAGCCCAGTGCCATGCACACAATAGGTACATGAGAAAAATTTGTCAAATTGAATTAAGTTGGACATGGTCCTCCTTGGAGGTAGGGAACATCTTGAAAATCTCAAGCTAGTAGCTTTCACTGTGCTAATAGTAGCATAGGGAGAGATTGCATGCAGGTATACTTGCCTCCTATCCCCATCTCAGTCCCAGGGACACAGGACATCCAATAAACTCACCCAATCTCACTGAAATGATCCCCTGTAGACCTTGAATTCATGGCTATGAATGCAGGATTCCTAGTACAGTACCGATCTGCCTCTCCCTTATATCCTTCTGATGGAGTCCCCGCCAACCCCCATCTCAGGAACAGAGGGCACTGGAGACAGTAACATGATGCCGAAATACCTAGAATGACAGGGACTCTCTCCTTCCTTATCACACAATCCCTCTGTTTACTCTCAGAATAATAATAGCTCACACTTCTACAGTGTTTAAGGCTTTATAAAATACTGTCTTCACAACAACCCTGTGAGGTAGGTAGGGGAAGTATTATTATCTTCATTTTACAGAGGGGGGAAACTGAGTCTCAGGGAAGTGAGGTCACACTTGCCTAGGGGTCACACAACTAGTTCGGGATTCCAAAGCTTCCTGGTTCCAAGACAGACTCGCTTTTCCCCATAGCTTAGAGGAAATGACCCTTTTGTGTTAGTCACCCACTCATCACCTCATCCTCGTGTCTTGGAGTCTTTCTCTGAAGAAAGGTGAGAAGAGATGGGATAGTGTCACAGTCAGTGAAGTGCAGAATTGAAAGATTCCTCATTGACCTGAGAGGCAGCAAAAGGTCGCCTAGCTAGTTTCAGGGAGAAAAAGAGGGAAAGGTACCTCTGGGTCCCCAGAGTAGCTGGTACTTTTCAACTGTTGAAGAAATGTGGGGCGGAAGCACATCTAAAAACAGCGGGAAGTGATTTCTAGGAAAACCTTTCATTACTGGGGGTGGAGCATAGAGCATTGGAAGTTAATAGTCCTATTACTCTGGCTTTTCTCTTCATAGTCAGCACACATTGATTAGGCACCTACAAAGTGCTAGGCTTCAAGAGTGATGGTTTTTGTCTCTTCTTGTATCCCCAATGTTTAGTATAATACCTGACCTGTAGTAAGCACTTCATAAATGCTGTTGGCTGACAGACACACCAGGCAATAGCTTCCTGATGTGACTGGTCTTCTTGCCACCAAGGATGTCAGTAACCACCAGACCATTCTTTGACGCAACCCCACCCCACCTCCCCAATGTTCTACACTCATTAGGCTCAGGTCTTCCAGCTTTTCCTCATTTCAAAGGCCACAGTGGTGGGAAGGGAGTCAGGGAACAGCAACAGTAGACAAACAAAGCTGGCCAACAAGGTTAAGATAGGTATTAAGATTTACTGAAAACTCCGCCTTTATGTCCAGTACTTGTTTGGTGGATACATCAGAAGAGGGTTGCATAACATTAGGCAGGGAGTGGGAAGAGGGGCAGGGTTGGGGCTGTGTGTGTGTGTGTGTGTGTGTGTGTGTGTGTGTGTGTGTGTGTATGAGTGCGTGTGTGTGTGTGTGTATGTGAGGATGGGAGTGTCAGTCATGTTGGTGGGAGGGTGTGTGCGTATGTGTATATGTATGTGTCGTGTGTGTTTAACAAGGAATATGAACCAGAAAAAGAAATGTATTTTATCCCACTGCACATTGCAAAAGTCTCACTCCAAAAAAGCTAGACTTTCTCTACCTATGGCATCAAAAGGGAGTAAAAAAAGATTGTTTGGATCACCCAGATTATAAATAAGGTTATTTGTTTTTTCAAAAATCCCTATTAAAACATTAAATATCAGCTCTTCTGGGGGAGAAATACATTCATTTCAGGGCGGTCTCAGGGAAGTGACTGACTGTCCCACCAATCCGCCTCCCCTGAAAGTGTATGTGTGGGGGAAGCTAAAGGCCCAAGGTTCCCCTCAGGCTGAGCAACAACACAGTTACCCACATCCTGCTGCTGAAGATGTCCTAATGCACAATTTACAAATGTAATTGCAAGTCCATTAAATTAAATCCCATGGAAAACACACGTTATGTTCAGTTCTGCCATTCACAGCCATGGGGGTCACAGGGAGGAGAAGAAGAGGGCCACACTTCACAGGCCTGGAGACTGGGAGGGAGGGTGTGAGGAGCAGGGGAGAGAACGGGGAGGTGAGTAGAATTTGTCCTCCTCCTGAGAGCCCCAGCTTTTCCAGGTGGGTATGTATGTTTTTGGTAGGAGTAGGGAGGTGGAGGGAGCAGGGCTGTGGCTCCCTTTTCTCTTGTCTCTTAACAAGCCTGGAGACAAGAGGGGACAGACAGCATCTTCTCTGGCCTCTGGTTCCACCTTCAAATAGATCCTTCTGCTTTCATGGAGTGCTAAGTAAGGGAGACAAGTCTGATAAGGTTGGGTCAGCCTATGGAGGGGGCCCCTTCTTGCAGAGAGCTAGGCAAGGATGTCTTGGGCTGAGTAGAAGGTATGAACAAAATCCCAATCAAGCCCAACCCACCCTATGCAGGTCCACAATGAGTTGGAGCACTTAAGAAATTGACCAACTAAGCACCAGATGGTTATATGAGACCCCCATGTTTCTGTTGGATCTGGAGTCTTCCATGCCCAGTTGGAAATGGTCATGGGCCCTGCCTTCTTATCTTCTTGTGGACCCTGGCCTGAATTTTTGCTCACTAACTTTTGCCCTGGAACTAACCCAAGCCAAAGGGGTTGTTATTTTTCCTTCCATAATATGAGCCTGTCTTTTACTCACATGCAGTTGTTTTCAGTAGGGTAGGTGAGTTCCCAGTGAGTGAGTCCTGGGTCAGACTTTGCACTCATACAGGGATGGGAACCCTGGGGGAAGCTATCCCAAATCTCATTTGTTCTGTTCAATTCTGAGTTGAATGATTTGTAATTTCCAATTTGAACTCCCACCTCCCCCAATTCTAACCATCCCCTTGGGCTAATGCCATTGGTCTCTTTTGACCTCAAGGGAGTCAAAACATCCTTGGTATAGAGTCCAAATACCCTTCAGTCTCTTCATTAGCAGCTCCCCCCAACCCCCTAATTCCTTTCTGAGAATGGCCCATCCCATAAACTGCACAGGGAGACAACAGAAAAAAAACCCCAAAGCAGTCCCTGGGGCCAGGGCCTGTAAACACGAGTCCTTCACTTCAGTCCAGGAGTCTGTAAGTGCCCCCCATTTGCCAAGGCTCCGTACAGGTCCGCTCCCTTGGCTTGCTTGACTGGTACTTTCCAAATGGAGTCCTCTACAGTTCTGGGGAAGGGGGGCTGGGGTCTTTTTGAAGCTTGCTGGCTGGGCAGGGGCAGGGGAACCTGTCTTCAATTCCTCAGGCTGCTGATTCTGGGAGGTGAGGACCATACTTCCTGCAGGGGGCTGCCCACCTGTGCCTCCCTCCCCATGCCCTTGCCCCAGTGGGGGAATCAGCGCCAACTAGCCCCCTTGGCTACTCCAAAGAGCCACTGTGTTCCAATCCCAGATCGCTGACATTCGTTGTCTGTAGATCATCAGTCTCCTCCTCCAACTCTTCCTCCTCTTCCTCTTCTTCCATTTCATCCTCATCCTCTTCCTCCGTCCCATCCAATGAATCTTCATGTGCTGCCATCATTGCCTGCTGCATGGCCATGGTGGCATTGTCTGAGGACAGGGACTGCAGATTGTCCAAACTGATAGAGCCTGTGGTGGATTGGAGAAAAGGGTAAAGGTCAGTCACAGCAGCAGGAAAAGGCCAGGAAAATGTCCATTTCATTCTCTCATCATATATACCCATACCTATATAGAAGCACAAATGTACAACAATAGCACTACATTTCCCTAGCACTTTAAGGTTTACAAAGCTCCTTCCTCACAATAAGCCTGTAAGGTAAGTAGGGTCAATATTGTTATGACCAGTTCTGAGGCAAAACAATTGAGGTTTGTAGAAACTGAATGAATTGCCTGGGGTCATACATTTATCTGGGTCAGGGGAGCTTCAGAACAATAAGTGATCTTACTATACTTTACTATACTGCCTTTATCGTATATGCACCCTTTCAAGAAGCTTACATATCATACATAGGGGCATATATGAATGCCACATGATACATACTGGAACAAACAGCTTGTTTCCTACAAAGAATCATCTTTGCATGTTTGCAATAAAATTTCTGGCTCATTGAATTATTCATTGTGTACTAGGCAATGAGCAATTCTGTGTGTGTGTGTGTGTGTGTGTGTGTGTGTGTCTGTGTGTCTGTGTCTATGAAGGGAATGATGGGCGTAACTGGGAAAACAATGCTCTCTCTGGCTTCCATTCATAAGCCAGCTGCTACACCATTTGTCGATAGCAACGGTTTCCAAAGAGCAGCCTGGCCACTGAGGGTGCTCAGGAATTTCTGACGCCCAAAGTGTCCTCTACTTTTGTAGCGATGTTGTATACACCTGCATTCTCTCACTGGGTTCTTCTGACAAGCCCATTTGACAGATTAGGAAAGTGAAGCGCAGAGGCAAAGTTACTTATCTAGATACAAGCTCTCCAAACTTTGCATCCAGTGTGCTTTTCACTAAACAGACTCTATTTTGGGGTCCCCATACCAAAATTCTCATCAGGCAGACAGTTACATATTAAAGTCTGCAGCATCCAACCTCTATCCCTCCTTAACCAGGGCATCTGCCCAGTACTTGGGCCCAACTCCTCACCATCAGGATTTGTCCCTGGGGGCCCCCCCTGCTGCTGTAGCACACCGGCAGCAATTGAGTTGGGCCAGAATCTTTGGGTGGGCCGGTGCTGAGACTTCATCTTCTTGGCTTTGGGGGCAGGGTCTGGGTTGCTGGCATCAAGCATGGGCTGCAGGATACGCCTTCGGGCATTGATGAACCTGTCCAGGGAGAGGTGAAAACAATTATTAGGTGTGTGTGTGTGTGTGTGTGTGTGTGTGTGTGTATACAAATGATCTGCACACATATGTATGTGTACACATGTAAGGACAACCTAGTGTATGGTGAGTGAGAGAATGGCTACCAGCTCCACTAGAAAGCCAAAGGGGAATGGAAGGTAAAAAGAGAGTATTATTTGTGTCCAAGAAGAGAGTTAGGCCCAGAGAAGTCTGGTATTTGATGATGGAGAGCAGTGGGAATCACAGCAAGGTCTATAATGATCCTTGCAACTCCAAAGGGGGATCAAGGTCTACTTCTCTCCTATTTTGGTCCTGTCTGGAATTAGGACCCTGGGTATGTCCTGGCAAGCCAGAGACTGAAACTGCCTTTGGTCCCAGGGAACACAGGGCAGCCTACAATGCCATTCATAGGTCCCCTTAACTGGATTCTGTCCATAGGTGTGGGGATCCAAGGACCATTTTTTGTGGTTAGGTCGAGTACAGGAGATAGGGAAGGTCAACAAGGCTGGGGCCTTAGAGTTCTTGGTACTATCAACTCCACAGAGAAATCACTTTATTTTCTACTCACTCTCCTATGTTTCCTGGAGGCTGCTGTATCTTTATTTAAATCCAGTATTGCTTAGGGGCAGGTGGATTCACTATATGGCCTCAAATTCTCCCTGGACCAGGAATTCTACACTGTGACTCTTGTCTATTTCTGGTGCTGAAGGGCAGTGGAGCTGAATTTCCTCTTAGGCATAACCCAATTTATTTTCTGCTACATTTGCCCAGCAAGGGGCGCTCAGGAGCTATAGATAGATGCTTTGGAGGCTGGAATGATTTATGGCTATTTTGGGTTTCAGGGCTGGATTGGGAGGATTAGAATGGTGGAGTGCAGGGATGGAGGACAGAAGGTTAGGGACTGGGCTGGGTTGGGGTAAGGTTGGGACTAGAGTTGAAGATGACTCAGTGTGTTTCTGATTGCTGTAGGGGAAGACTCTTAACTCACCAGTTATTGACTTGCAAAAGGGTGAGGTTCGTCTGGGCTGCAATCTGTCTCTTCTCATCCTCTGTGGGATAGGGATGCTGAAATGAGATGTGCCAGATTGAGGAAGTGAGCACAGGTTGGAGTTGAGAATGGTAGTGGGAACAAGTAAACATTGGCTGTCAGAAAGGGTGACTGGTGCCACATGTAGCCAGGAGCCAGTGGCCTAGGGATTTTATTTCCAAAGCAGGGTAGACTCTAAAGGCTGGAGAGAGTACCAGTTGTTTGGGTGTGTGCCCTTTTGCATTACTTTGCATGCTCTGTTTGCCACTAAGTATCCATTTTGCCATTGGTGGGATCCAGGTGACCTCAAACAAACCCTCCTCCTGGTGACTTCAATGATTTAGGGGTAAGTCTCTGTGGGAGAGTAGGGTCATGGGACCTAGATCAATATAATAAACAGCTAAATAGATGTGAATACTAGGGAACAGAAGTACGAGATGAGATCCCTGTTCTTGAGCAGCATATAAACCTTGTTTGCTAGGAGACAAATTTTACACACACATGGATAAGCAACAGAAAGCCAGAGGAGGGAGAGGTTGCTATGGATTGGAGTATGCAGAGGGACGTTCTCTGTGCCTTTGCAAGGCATGTCCACCATGCAGCCAGGAACCTGCTCCTGTACATGCTATTGTCACAGCTACTGAGGACCGTGAAAAGACAGTTTTTGCTATCAAAGTCCTTGGCACCGTCAAATGGCTCAACTGACATCAGAAACTGATATAACTTTATCAGTGGAAATGACATGAAAGACGTGTCACCATTTGCTTTGCCGCTGCACCCTAAGGACCATCAGACTTTTTTGACTTGCAGCTGAAATTTTTGACTTATCTCCCTTATTAGAACAAGCTCCCTGAAAGCAAGGAAAGCCTTACTTTTCTATTTGTATCTCTAGTGTTCAGCATAATGCTTTGCACATATAAAGTGATTAATAAAATCTTTCCTCCATTCCTCCCTCCTCCCCTCTCTCATGCCTAGAATGCACTGCCCCCTCACCTCCACTTAGTAGAATCCCAAGGTCCACCTTCTTTTGCACAAGGCCTACTCTGATACACCTAGAAGCTATTGGCCTTCTACTAGAAATTACGATTTCCTTAGCTGTATACATTTTGTTTTCCATGAATAAAATATAAGCTATTTTTATCTTCAACACTTAGCATAGTGCCTAGCACATAGTAGGTGCTTAAAAAGTATTTGATTAATGAATGGAGGTAAGATTTAGCTGGACTTTGAGGGAAGTATAAAATCTGTTTAGACCACTTCTGGGTTGTAACTATGCATCATCTCTGGGTAGCCAGAGATCCTAGGGAATCTTCCATAGGGAATCTTCCATAGGGAATCTATGAGGCAGAATACATAGATTATTCCAGCCTACCCACTGTCTAGGATTAGACTGATGTCAGGTTGGTAACAGCTTGGACAGCTCTGAAGGAAGGATATGAGATTGGCAGCCTCGTTACTGCTTTTCTAAGCAGAGACAAGACAATGACACATGCTCACTTGCCCTCAGCTTCTACCTGATGGGAACAATCAGGACTTTGTGTTGTTTAGTTCACAGCTCTGACCCCAACAGCCTCACAGACTGAGATGACACTTATGATTCATACAGTATTAAGGCTCTAACAAGGAAGATTCACAGCAATGTCACAGGAGTCAATTTCTTTCTAATTGGGAAGGAGAGGCTCTAGGGCCTCAGAAGAGAAGCTTCTGGCTCTCCTGGGGAGCAGGGGAGACAGAGACAGCTGCTGAACCCATGCACTGAGTCCCAGGCATGGGACTTATTTGCCACGAACATGTTGTCCTAGAGCCAACATGATACACACACTGAACAATATAGACACTGCTGCAGACTTCAATGTGAAATGCCCCTTGAAGTCCACACTCCCAGAGAACCCAGTCACTTCCCATCTCAGGGAAGCACAATTAGCACACAACTGCAAGAAAGAATGAGATAGAACTAACTACTCAAGGGTGAAAGCTGTGTTCTGTAACTCTCCTGTGGATCTACAAGGTGTCTAAGGAATCACCACTGAATCATCATGTCACCAATCATTTATTAAGTTGCTTCCTATGCAAGGTACCATGCTAGGTGCTCGGAATGATGCTCTCTATATAGCAGGCATTCAGCTGATGCTTGTTGAATGAATGACCGGGGATATGGTCTGGGCACTCAAAGAACTTAAAACACAGTTAGTGAGACAGTATATACACATATTAAAATGGCAACACAAAGCAGTGTATACAAAGTGCTGAGTTTGTGACAAACACTGTGACTGGAGATCAGAGGAAGGAGCTATCATATTCCAAGCATGAGGAATGTCAAAGTCAGGCATTCTCTGTGTTTGGGCACTTAAAGAAAAAAATCTCTTCTACTTTTAAATGCTTTTAAAGAAACCCCCTCCCCAGCCTCCATTGGATAAATAATGCTTGGTATCTTTTTTTCTTAGTCCAATAAGTTTACTTTTGAAAATGTATACAAAAATGTTGAACCATTTTGTGCATCTTCAGCAGCTAGAGCATCTCCACTCTTGGTGTTCCTGGTATATATCACTTGTGCTCTGTATTTAGAAACCAGCTTAATCAGACCTTTACTAAGCAGTTCTTGGAGTGTTGCTTGGGCTAAAGAACCCCGGATCTTTAGTCTCTCTGAGACTATTGTAGGGGTGATAAGTTTATAGTTGGGGACCTCCTTGCAGACTTTGTCTTTGTTGCTTTGTCAAATAGAACAAGATTGTTGACCTTGTCTTGAACTTTTCCCTTAGACTTCTTCTTCTTCTTAGCCTTGCCCCTTGACTTGTGCTTGGGATTTTTGTCCTTCTTGGCCAACTTACTGGCATCTTTCTTCTTCTTATCGTCCTTGGGAGGCATGCTGAGGCTTCAGGAGCTCTTGCCGCTGCCGCCTCCAAAGTAAGATGTTGGACAAAAAGGGAAATGCTTGGTGTCTTAAGGCAGATATGTGTGTGACTACATGCATATATGAGAAGCAGTGTTGAGTCATGAGGGCTGGCTTTGCAGTCAGGAATTCCAGGGTTCCAATTCTGCCTTTGACCACAGGCAAATCACTCAGTATCTCTATGTCTCAGTCATGCAAGACTTATCTCCTAAGTTATTGACTGAGAGTGAAAGGAATCAGCTTACACAATACAAAAACCACAGATTCTTGACCTATTCATTTGCGATATACATGTACAGACAATATTTATATATATATATATATATATAAACACATATACATTTGCATATACATTACAGAATCACATCTTAGGGAATTGGTATAGACACGATTTATATAGACTTAAAATAAAGCTTTGGATAAAATCTCCTAGAATTCTTGCGGAGAAGCTAGAGATGTGGAGCAGACGTGAATACATCACACTGAGCACTAGTTGGCTGACCAAGTTCCACAGAGTGGTTGTTACTAGTTCAATGTCATCATGGCAGGAGGGCTCCATTGGAGTACACCAGGGAACTGTAACATTTCTGTTAATGATATAGTTGAAGGCATAGGTGGTATGCCCATCACAGTTTTCAGTTAAAAAAGTTGGGAGGAACAGTTAGCACACTGGAGCTTGGAGAGCATTTCACTGAATCTATTAAGATGAAATTAAATAGAGATAAATATAAAGTCTTAGGCCAAGGACCAAAAAAAAAAATCAACTCCGCTAATATAAAACAGGAGAGGCATAGATAGATGGCACTTGTTCAGAAGAGGATTTGGGGGTGTAGGTGGATTGCAAGTTCAAGAGGAATCATTAGTGGGACATGGCAACCAAAAGGAGGGTCAGAACTTTCAGGAACAGGGGTGATAATCCTACTGTACTCTGCTTTATTAGAACCCATCTGGAATACAGTGCTCAGCTTGGGGCACCTTGATTTAAGAAGGATATTGATAAGTTGGGAGTGTCCAAAGGAAGTAAAGCAGGCTAGTGAAGGGTCTTGATCTCATGACATATGAAGATTAGTTAAAGGAATCAAGAATAGTTGTGTTGAGATACTTGAGGAAGGATCTGACTTTGCCCCCCAAATGGCAGAACTAAGAGTGATGAGTGGAAGACACAAAGAGGCAAATTTAGGATTTGATGTTTAGAAAAACTTCCTAGGTACTAAAACTGCTCTGTAGTGGAACGCTGACCTCGAGAGGTGGTGGATTCCTTCTCCCTAGAAACTTTTCATCAGAGGCTGCACAAACACTTAGTAGAAGCTATGGAATAAGCAGGGAGTAGGCCTCTCCAGCATAGAGTATGAGTATAGTAGCAACCTCCATCACAGTTAACACGATGACACCAATGATAGGTGGCCCAGAAAGAAGAGGTGAGTCAACACGGCACATATGTGACCTGAATGTGGGCTCCTTATGTGTGAGCTCTTCTATGTGTCCACCCTCTTCACTAACATCAGGTATATTTGTAGGAAAGTACAAACCGGGTTTATGGTGGGATTTTTTGTTGTTGTTGCCACTTTTCTTCCTATGTCATTTCATTAAGTGATTTTGCTTCAGACTGAGTCTTCTAGCTACTAAAGATAAGCATATTGGTAAGGGCTCATGAACTCCAGTTTTAAGGATGCACAGATTCCTTGAAATTGAGGTGGCTATCACCTGAGTACCTTGTCTTGCAAGGTGCCCCAAAGCATTGTATGATTAAATACTTAGAAGCAGTCAAAGAAGAACATAGTCAGATACCATTCCCAGAATCTAGTAGTACCCCCCTCCTTTCACATTTCCAGTACTATGTGAGTAGCATGTAAGGGGTGGAAAAATGTTGATAGAGAAGTTGGCCAGACATTCCTGTCGTTGCAAGACATCCAAAGCAATCTAGACTGATTTGTGAGACAAAGTCAAAAGAGCTCCTGGCCCTTGGACAGCCCTAGAACTGGGGTGAAAAGGTTTTAGGACCAAAGGAGGGAGGAAAATTCAAAGATTTCATTTCTTGGATTAACTTTCTTTATTGCCCTTGGTTTGGTCCTAGTAGAGTTAAGACACAGAGTGAAGCTTTCAGGATGGAAAGAGTCTTTTCAACTTAGAATAGAGGGATGGATTAGAGAAATACAGACTTCTCAAAACTGTAATGATTTAAGTAGTCATCTAATTCCAGAAATTCAATTCTGCTTTCCTGACTGTGCTTGATGGTCCCTATCTTTCCCAGACATCTGTGTATTCTATTCTTAAAAGTCTGGTGAGGGGCCCTGACTCCAGCAGTAGCCTGAAATGGTAAAAGTTAGTCTACTCCATCACACGCACTTTCAGGTCCCATGACCAACATCTTGTTCAATATTCAATGCAACAAACATCTTACCCTGATGGCAAAGTTTGACTGGATGTCCTTGTTGACCTGTGATAGTGAATCCTTCAAGTGGACCTCATCTTAGAAGTTAATATGCAGATATATCCTGTGGGCTTTGGTGACAAGTTTTGGTTGGTGATAGCTAGTATCTTATACAAAGATTATACTCTAGAATAGATGACGAGAAGTACAATCTCATAGATGATCAACAATTCAGAGCTGACCGATTTGAGTATATGATGACTGGCAAAGTACAAAGAATGAAGAAACCTTTAATGGAGCAGCACCATGGCTCTCTGTCTCATGGAGCAGGGGCTGCCTACGCCACTCCAAGGACATGCTAACAAACTGCATGGTTTTGAAGTGGACTCTAGAGTTTACTAACTAATGAAGAAATTGGCCTTCAAAACCACATAAGCAGCTAGTCTTAATATAGGTCAAATCTTAACTGTCTACATGTAAGGTATGCTGTCCCCACTTCTGTTTCAAATTCCTTTCTGGTTTGTTCTATTGAAGGAATCCCTTATTAACTAAGCCTCATTCAAGCTGGTGCAACTGTTCAACTTGTAAGGAAGGTGTCTACTCCTTGGCAGAAGTGATTCTTCACTCATCTCCAGGACTTGGTTACAAACCCCAATTTGGAATGGCATTGGAAGAGCTCAAGATAAGCTTGAAAATGCTTTTGATAACTTTAAAATTAAATGTTGCTTGTTTTGGTAAGGAAAAAATTAAAAGTTTCAAGACAGTTTCATTATTATCCTTTAAAATCTGAGTGTGTGTGTGTGTGTGTGTGTATGTGTATGAGTTTGTGGGTGTCTCATAATGATTATTGTTAGGAAATTCGTTTTAAGCATCTGTCTAACCTAAAGTCTTCTTGCTGCACCTTCAGCCCCTTTGTCTTCACTTAGGAAAACAACTACCTCATTTTATCTTTATTCCACATTTCTATCCCCCTACCTCTAGCTCTCCCACTCCCTACTTTCCCTTCTTTCACCTTGCACTTCCAAACAATCTCTTACTTAGGATGAAACAAGGTTAAACTTGTCTTTATCTCTTCCATTTTTCCTTTGTTTTTCAATGACTTCTTGCTGCTCAGAGGGGAAAACTTTCCAGGAGAAATGAACAATTTGTGTGTTTTGCACTTTTTTGAAGTGAAGTAGGAATAGTGAGGGGTCTAAGCCCCTGGAAACTATGCATCATAGGATGGTATGTAGAAGAAGAGGAAAAATGAGAAAGGACTTTCCTAAACCACTCTGGAGAAGTTTTCCTATGCTGGTAGGTTTGGAGTTTACTTTTCATTGTTTAGTCTTAGTTTTTCTTTGAAAGAAATTAAAAAAAATATCTTTCATAAGAAGCTAGAAGACCTAGCTAACCTGATAGGGAACCATTGGTACCATTTCCATATTAAAGAAAAGAAAATCATGTCTCCTTCCCTGGGCACTCACCAGGGGTTAATATGCCAATATCCAATAAGCAAAAGTATCAAGCATTTAGTTTGTGGGCTTCATGTGGCTCATGATACTCCTGAGTACAACCTGAACCAGATTAAAATGTAATTGGGAGGAGGGGTGGCTAGGTGGCTCAGTGAATAGAGCACCGGCCCTGCAGTCAGGAGGACCTGAGTTCACACAAAACTAGTTGTGTGACTTTGGGCAAGTCACTTAACCCCAATTGCCCTCCCCCCAAAAACCAAAAAAAAAATGTAATTGGGAAACAAAATAAATAAAAAATTAAAATAATTAAAATAAATAATAATATAAGCAAAATAAATACAAATGCAATAAACCATAGATAATATTACTATGTGGTTTTCCAGGGCAATATGTGGACTGCAGAGATCCTTATGGATAGTTTAGTGGCCGCTGTTTCTATTGGGAGTGTGATGCCACTGCCATATGCCATTATACTATATACCATACAGACACTACTACTGTATAGAAAGTGACTTCTTTGATCTACATGATTCTTTCCCTCCTTCAAGATCAGAGAGCAGCTTTCTTAACATTCTTCATAAAATCTTTAAACTGAAGTCCAGGAGGTGACCTTTCCACCTTACAGAGATATTAATCCGCAAACTCACAGAATTAGAATTGGAAGGAATCTGAAAGATCGTTTGGATATAGTCCAACTCCTCAACAATATCTTTCTCTAGGCTCAGTTTATAGACTTTTAGAACTCAATACTCCAGATATGGTTGGTCTGAGGCAAGATTATGGTGGGGCACAATCACTATGGTGAAAAGAGCAATGAATCTGGGGTCTGGGGAACCTGGGTTCAGATCTCAGCTTTGTTACCTATTATCTATTTGATATTACCAAAGTCACGTAACCTCTCTGGGTCTCATTATTTTGAATCTGAAAAATGAGGGGGTTGGAAATGATATTTACAGTTTCTTCAAGCTCTAAATCCTGTGACACATACTAAACTTGAAAACCATTGGGCTAATCTTGAATAGATTAATGGACAAAGGATATGAATAGGCAGTTCTCAAAAGACAAAATCCAAGCTAGCAAAAGCCATATAAAAATTGCTTCAAATCATTAATAATTAGAGAAATGCAAATTAAAACAACTCTGAGGTTCCACTTCACACCCATATAATTGGCAGAGATGACAAAAATGTAGAATGGCTATTGTTGGGGGATTTACAGGAAAATGAACACATTAATGTACAGTCAGTGGAGCTTTGAATTGCTACAGCCATTCTGGAAATCAATTTGGAACCATGCCCCAAAGGTCATAGAACTGTGCAATATCCAATGATATACTCCAAAGAGAGCAGAGAGAGAGGAAATGCACCTATATGTACAGAAATATTTTTTTATCAGATCTTGTTATAGCAAAGAACTTAAAGCTAAGGGAATAGCTGAATAAGTTGAGGTGTACAAAAGTAATAAAATATTATTGTGCTAAAAGAAATTACAAAAAAAGGATAGTACAAGGGAAACCTAGGAAGACTTTCATGAATCAATGCAAAGTAAAGCAAGTAGAAACAGGAGAACAATTTATACAATTACAGCAACATTGTAAAGACAAACAACTTTGAAAGACTTAAGAACTCCGATCCATGCAACGATCAACCATAATTCCAGAGCACTGATGATGAAGTATTCTTGCTACTTCTTGACAAAGACATGATGGGCTCGGTGTAGAATTAGACATACTTTTTTTTTACATGGCTAACTAGGGTTTTTATTTTACTTAATTATACATATTGGTTACAAAGTTTTTGTTTTTTCTTTTTTCAATGAGGACTGAGGGAAAGTGTGAGGGTAATTAGCAAAAGAAAAGAGAGTCATTGAAGCATTTTTTTTTCAAATGCACAGAAGAGAACAGAAGGAAATATGGACAAGCAGGAGAGCTTTGTAAGCTACATGTTGAACTGATTACAATTAAAAGGAAAAGGGAGCTGTATGAAATAGAAATTCACAGCTTCATATGCAATCCTCCTTTTCTATTTTTCATATGGACATGCTCCTTTCTTTGTCATTTAGGTTCATAATAAGAAAAAGGAAATTTTTAAAAAGAAAAAGAAACTCAAAGTTACTGGACTCTGGAGTAGGTCTATAGACATAAAATATTTTTACCTCTTATAAGTCACAATTTATTGTCTGATAGATGGTGATGGCCTTCATGTGCCTTTGCTCCTTCCATCCCCCCACCTTACATACAAATATATTCCATTTTTCAAATGTATTTCATTTCCCTAACACCCTGGGATCCCTCTGTCTCCTGTGCAAATACACCAGGGACATTTTCTTCCAGCTTCTGTCACAGATTCTGTAGACTAATGGCTTTTCTCAGATGCCACTGTGTGGCCCATAAATCTTGATCTGTTCATTTTTCAAACCGAGTCTTCAAGGGCTGCAACCTTCCCCCACTTTCCCACCCTGCTTTAGGCTTCTACCTGAGCTGGAATGCAGTCTAGTAGTTGCTAGGTTAGGACCCCAAACTAGAGTTCTCATATCAGTTCCAACAGTGCCCCTGTGTAGCTTTAGAAAGAATTAAATCCCATAAATGAAATCGAATGGAGGAAAACTGTACTCTTTCCCTAGAGGGTTTTTGAGAGAGAGAGACAGAGACAGAGACAGAGAGAGACCTTACATTGTCTAGCTTTAGAGGTCAGAGAGCATTTTCCAGATAACAGCTGAACATTTGGATGAATAGAAGCCAGTTTTGCCTTCTGGGATAAAAGAGAATACATCTAGTTCCTTTTTCACGTCTTCAAATATTTGAAGACAGAGACCACGTCACACCGGCACTCTATTCTCCAGACTAAACACCACAACTTTCTTCAATCTTTCCACACAGGACACAATTTCTAGACCCCTGACTGTCCTAGTCATATCCTTCTGAACACTGTCACAGCCTTCTTTTAGAATGCAGTCATTGGATCTGGACACAATGCTACAGATGTTGTCTGACAAGCCACACAGTATTGCGGCTGCTGTGTTGTAAGAGCAGCCAGGCAGATTATACCAGCCACATTTATTTCTCATTTATCCAAATTCCTAGAACACGTTACCTGTGCTATGTGAGTTAGCATTTGATTATATACTATCATTTATTGACCTCTCATTGCTCCATACATTACTGTCTTTTCTTCTCAATTAAACTGTAAGCTCTCTGAGGGCAGGGTCCATATTTACTATCCAGGTAATTTCCTAAAGAAGCTCATTTGGCAAGTTGTTTGTATTTACTTTTATTAAACTCAAGTACTAACAGTATAGACCTCAGTTTTGAGTTTCAGGACTACGAAATGCATGAAGCAGGATAGGTTGTAAGGAATGTCCACCCCCTCTCTCTTCCCTGGAAGCCAGGATATTAACCCAAGTCAAATTTTGGAAATAGGCTGTTTGTCTTCAGGATCTTTCCACCTTCTTATCTGAACCTATTTCTTTCTCGTGGTACCCCGTTCCACAGTTGTCTAGTACCTCTAAGATGCCCTAAGGACTTAACTGTGGCAGCCCACTCAATCGTGTATATGTATGTGCACACACACACACAGACACAGAGTTGCATATAGCAATATATATGTACACAAAATATATATGAATATGTGCAAATAAGATATGCCTGTGCTCTTTCTGCATCACCTCATAGGCCTAATACTTCCAAGTACACACAGTAGGTTCTTGAAAAATATTTGTCAATTAATTTATAATTATTGTCCAGTGAAATGCATTCAGGGTTGAAGTAAATGCCAGGAAATACTCAATATCCATTTGACATTGGGTTATATCAAAGAGGAGTGAAATGTTGTAAATGAGTAACATATATATTACTTTGTACCTATATATATAGGTACAGTGTACCACCATACACTGAAGACAGTTTAGACTTACTGGTGAGAGCCAATTGTTATGTTTTCATTTATGCCTTGGAAATCAGAAAATGATACAAATTAGGGCCTGATTTGTTTTATGATGGTCTAGACTTAAGAAAGGGATGGAAGGAATGTAAATAACACAGAGAAAGCTTAAAGAGTATGGTATATACACGTTTCCCTTGAGAGTAAATTGTCAAACACTTACCAGCAGCTCACCCTTGGATATTAAAAAAAAGGGCAGCCTGGAATGGACAGCACCTGAATTGCCATCATAGTGTGGAGCATGCAAGAAGAGATTCACAAATGTGCATGCAACAACGTTTCTTCTAACTGCAGCTGTCCAAGCTAAAGTAAATAGTTGTTAGAACTAGACAGGCTGAAGGAAGTGCTGCCAAATAAAAACTCAAGTACATGTAATTCCCAATACAAATACATGTGTTCCCATAATTTACTTGCTTGTGCCAACCCCCACCCCCTACCTCCCCATGTCTTTAAGGCAAAGTAGTGAACTTTCACATAAACTCTTCAAGGCACATGTTACTCTTATGTGGATTTCCCACCCTTCTTCAAGGTGGCTGTAATTATTTATTTAAATCCGATTTCCAAGAGTGGAAGAAAAATAATGGTGGGGAATAACGGCCAGATATGGAAGAGGCCCTGTTCTTCCCACCTCTTGTGGTATGGTCCCTCATCCCTAGTTCACATACTTATATAATGTTCTAGAGTTTTCAAAAACTATACTTTACATGAATCCCATTTTATTGATAAGGAAACTGAGGCTCAGAGAGGTTAACTGTCAGATCAGACTACCTACTTTTAAAGACTCAAGTAGATTATAAAGCATTGGAAAAGAAACTGAAAAATTGAAACTTGTAGGGAGTGTTTTCCTCAAATGCTCACTAGCTGTGTGACCCTGTGCAACTTGTTTAATCCTGTTTACCTCAGTTCCTCATATGTAAAATGGTCTGGAAAAGGAAATGGCAAACACCTCCGGTATTTGTGCCAAGAAACCCCAAATGGGGTCATGAAGAGAAGGAACATGAACGAAACAACTAAACAACCACAGAGTGTTTTCTTCACTGATTCATATGGAAGACGATGGAATTAGAAGGTAGATTGGGGAAGTGAACAGCTGATTAAGAAGATGGCCTCTGAAAATGGGATTTGGCTCTCTGCAGAGATCATGGCTAAAACTATAGGAATGACAAGTTCCTAAGCCAGGACAAAACGTACTGAAGAGCTCATAAGATGTATTTGTAAGGATTCTTGAAAATGTAATAAACAACTGGAAAGGAAGAGATGGGAAAGGGGGGAGGGGGAAAGGAAGAGAAAGTGAGAGTGTGAGGGAAGGAAGGAGAAAGGGGGGAAGAGAGAAAGAATATATTTACCATACCATACCATAACGAATAGCTACAATTACAATGTTAGAAGGAAAGGGGTGGCCAGGTGGTACAGTGAAGAGAGGACCAGCCCTGGAGTCAGGTCCTGGAGGACCTGAGTTCAAACTTAGCCTCAGACACTTGACACACTTACTAGCAGTATGTTCTTGGGTAAGTCACTTAACCCCAATTGCCCTCCCCTCCAAAAAAGCAAAAAAAACAAACAAAAAAACAATGTTAGAAGGAGAATAGTGATTGAGACAGCTCTCAGGAAACAAAAAATCCAAGGAAGGAGCCAGTAATGAGATCCATGGTCTAAGATATGTTTATAAAAATTGACAGTGTGAATAACAAGTAAGATAAACTAGAGACCCTAACAGAGGTGGGCAAATTTGACATCAGCAGTGTCACTGAAACTTAACAATATGATACACAGATTAGGATATAGCTTTGGAAGAACATATTCTACTAAAAAGAATAAGGATAGGTAAAATCAAGGGTACTAGAGTAGCACTATATTTTAAGATTTACTGACAGGTTCACAGGAGGTAAATTGACAATTTCAATTATATAAGCTTAACAAGTTTTTTTCACAACAAAATCAATATAGCTAAAATTAGAAGAGAAGCAGGAAATGGAGGGAAATCTTTGCAGCAAGTATCTCTGACAATGTCCTTATTTCTAAGAGGACATTGGGGGATTTACAGGAAAATGAACATGTTAATGATCTCATTTATTTTTCTTTTTGGAAGGGGGAATGAAGGGCAATTGGGGGTTAAATAACTTGCTTAAGGTCACACGGCTAGTAAGTGTTAAGTGTCTGTTGTTGAATTTGAACTCAGGTCCTCCTGACTTCAGGGCTGGTGCTCTACTCACTGTGCCACCTAACCCCCCCCCCCCCGAATGATCTCATTTTTAAGACGAGTTGAATCAAATTTTTAAGAATAATAGCCATTTCCCCATTGATAAATAGTAAAAGGAAGTGAATAGGCAGTTTTCTGAGGAAGAAATTCAAGTTATCAATAACCATATAAAATGCTCTAAGTCAATAATAACTAGAGAAATTCAAATAAAAATTGAAGTACCACATCACATCCATCAAATTGGTAAAGTTGAAAAAAATGACAAATGCTGGAGAAATTGTGGGAAAATAGGTACGTTAATGCATTGTTGGTAGAGCTATGAACTGGAAAGCAATTTGGTACTACACCCCTAAAGCTATTATACTGGGCATAAACTTTAACCTCATCAAAATTGTTACTAGGTCTGTATCCCCAAAAGAACAAAGGAAAAGGAATTGCATGTACAAAAATATTTATAGCAGCTCTTTTAGTGATGGCAAAGAATTAGAAACTGGGAGAGGGAGTACCCATTAATTGGGGAATAGTTAATCCAGTTATGGCATATGAATGCAGTGGAAAACTATCGTGCTAGAAGATATGATGAAGAGAATGGTTTCAGAAAAAACTTGGGAAGACTTGTATGAACTGATACAAAGTAAAGTGAGAAGTACTAGAACAATTTATGTAATAACAACAATATTATAAAGACAGTTAACTCTGAAAGACTTAGCAACTCCAATAAACACAACTAACTACAATTCCAGAAAACCAATGATAAAAATACGCCTTCTATTTACAGATAGAGAATTGATAGACTCAATTGAAGCATACTTTCATCTTTCTTTCTGTCTTATACCTAATGTAGAAATTTGTTTCACATTGCTTAACATACTTGACAATGAATTTTTTGTTTTCCTTCTCTTTTCAAGAGGTGGTAGAGGGGAAGGAAGTGGACAAAAAATTTGGAAAATAAAATAAAATTGAGTTAAAGGAGAAAAAAAGACATTCCTTTAAGGAAGTGTAGAAGTCAGAAGAGGGAAGTATGGTAGAGACCGTTTTGGTAAAGGTCAGTGGAGTTAGAAATGATAATATTGCTGACTATAGACCAACTGGATACTAAGAGGAAATAGATGAGTTCAGAGAACAACTCAAATCTGGCATGGAGGCATGATATAGGAGAGATGGGGGACAGATAATCTGCTACAGACTTCTCTCTGTAAAAAGCAGAGCAACTGAGAATTTCTTAGCCTAGCACCTAAAATATACTTTAATTCTTCAGAAAGGATGAGCCAACAAAACAGAAAGACCAACAACGGGAAATTGTATCCTAGTTAACGTTCTCACCAATACGGAAGAACTGATGGAAGGTGTGGAGGTGATAGACACTTTGGTGACTGGTGACCACTTGACAGCACAATTTAGAATTTGTGATAAAGTAGGAAATAATTTGATCGGCACTCGAAATTCAGAGAAAGCAGATTTCAAATGGTTCAGAGAAGAGATTGTTAATAATATCATGGCCTAAAATTCCATACAGGGTTTAAGGTTAGATAAGAGATGGAAAGCTCTCAAGAATGAAATTCTGAAAACACAAAAAAAAGAACAACTCTGATGTGGAGAAAAAGGAGTTGTGGAAAGAGGCTAATGTGAATACATGGGACCAACTTAGATTTTTAAAAAACTCTTACTCCGAGAACTCCCTCTATCAAAAATTTTTTATTTATAATTGAAGAAATGACTCCTAAGGAGTCTCTTGAGGCATAGAACATATGCCCAAGGTCACATTGTTAAGTGTCAGAGATAGTATCTGAAAATCTGTTCCTCATTTTAACTCTAGAGTTAAGTACATCAAGTACAATATGCTGCTAAAATAATTAAAGAAGCAACATTCAAATTATATGTCAAACAATATATACCCAAATATCTAATGCTTTTGGTTAATTACTTCGAACCCTTTAAGATTTGCAAAATCTCAGAACTGGAGGAAACCTCTGAGGGCATGTAGGCTAATCCAATCATGATGAGAAATGTCCACTATAGCTTATTTGTTAAGTGGTTATCCAATCTGTAGTAAAATGGGCTCCCACTACATTCCAAGGAAGTCCATTCCTGCCTCTGTTAGGACCTCTAGTTTATCTTACTTGTTACTCACTTTGTCAATTTTTATAAAGGCATCTTAGATCATGGATCTCATTATTGGCTCCTTCCTTGGATTTTTTGCTTTCTGAGAGCTGCCTCAATCACTACTCTCCTTCCAACATTGTAACTGTACCTCTTCATTATGGTCTAGAAAATGGTGAATGTTCTCATTCTCTCTCTTTCTCCTCCAATAAGGTCATTGGTTCCTCCTTATTGGTGAGACTGTTAACTAGGATAGAATTTCCTCTTGGTCTTTCTATTTCATTGACTCATCCTTTCTGAAGAATTAAATTGTACTTAAGGTGCTAAGCTAAGAATTAGATCTCTAATTAGTAGGACGTTTTTCTTCGCATTGTATGGACAACTGCCTCTCTACAACTTCTAATCACTGCTCATGGTTCTGCTTTTTAGGGCTCAGCAGGACAAATTTAACTCTATCATGACAGCCATCAAAATAGAGCTATCATGTCCATCCTAAATCTTGTCTTCTCCACTTCCAACATCCTCAGTTTCTTTGCCTGACCCTTATATGTCTTGGTCTTCTGCTCCCTCACCATCTTAGTCATTGCATCCGGACCTAGGTTCCAGGTTGTCAATGTTCTTCCTAAAATATAGCACCCAGAACTTAGTATGGTACTCCAGAAGTGGTTTGACCAAGGAAGACAATAGTAGAATGATGACTACAAACCTTGATCTATTCTAGACAATGGGACTTTATTGACACAGCCAGTACTTTACAGTCTGTATCCAGCCTAGGGGCTCTCTTTTCTAGTCTCAAAGTCCCTGGGGGCAGATCTTTGAGCCTCCCTGGAATATCAAGGCTCTTAATAAGAAGATGACCAAGTAGGGGCCAAGGCAACAATAACCATTAAGTGCTAAGCTGACCATTAGGTGCTGACTGCTGAGGACATAAAGAATGGCGGCAACAGGCCATTTTCTTTAGGAGCCCACATTCTAATGTGGGAAAATGGGCAAATGGTATAGGTGCATCAACAAGATACATACAGGATAACTTGAGGTGATCTCAGAAAGAAGGCACTAGTGTTAAGGGGGATTTGGAAAGGGGTGAGGAGAGGGCTACGAGTTACAGAAGCCCTCTTTACCTATACAGTCATGCTAGGTAAATCTCCCATCCACTCTCTTAACTACTCATTCTAGTGCTTGACCTGAAGTAAAAACCATAGTTGTCCAAGGCACAGAAAGCAACTGTACCTTATTCTTCCTTACTGTCCAAAAGTACTTCCTAATGTTTAATTCTTAGATTCCCTTAATGCAGTTCCTCTTTGCTATTTGGAAGGGCTGCTCTAGAGGGGATTCTGTCGTCTATTTGCTGAGGTAATCTGATAAATCTTAAGGAAGATCATGTACATAGTGCATGACAAATGTCTCGTTTTATCCTCACAACAATCATGAGAGGTAGGTGCTATTATTGTCATCCCTATTTTATCAATGAAGAAACTGAAATCGTCAGTGGTTAAAGTGACTTCCACAGAGTCAGGAAGTATCTGAGGCTGGATTTGAGCTCAGGACTTCTTGACTTCATGTATAAAGCTTTATCTATTGTGCCTCCTTGGTGCCTTTAATAGAATGTTTTAGCTACCTTTTTTCTTTGGGGGTGGGGAGAGACAGAAGAGGCTATGCTTAGTTTTAGTTAACTGACAAATTCTATAGTCATGAAGACAGAGTACCAAACATTCATTTTGCCATCAAAGAACTTCCTGACTTAGAAGAAGAAAAGAACTATTTCTAATGGGGTTAATGAGCTTGATTCAACCAGATTAGAGGGCCCAATCTCAAAATCCGCTTGAGGGTGCTATGGTAAAGATGCTATTCTTTTCTGGGGACCAGGTGGAGTCTAGATGCTTCAGTCTAGAGGGAGTAGGAATACGTCAAATTGGCCAAGGTAACTAAAGCTAGACTCACTCGCTTAGAAGCCAAGTGCCTGATAGTCTGGAATTAGGTAGCTTGATTTTAACTGTGCTTCCAATTACCTTTCTCTGGTCATACACTATTCTTTTTCCTTAAAAATGAACTCTGAAAAAAATAAATTTATGTGGTGTAGAGTCTGTAGAAGCAGGAAAAGAAGGAAAAGAGGAAAAAGATGTCCCAATTATGCAATGTGTGTGTGTGTGTGTGTGTGTGTGTGTGTGTGTGTGAGTGAAGGATAGGGAATGCTTGATTTTGTCTTATATCTCCTATATAGCACCTAAGAGGGGTAGGAAAAAGTAGGTGTGTAATATGTCTTGTCACCTTTAATAGTGGCAATGGCAGGAAAAATGGGAAAGGGGCTTGCTCAGATGTGGTAGATATTTGAACTTGGGAAACCAAAGTGGATGAAGGACCAGAGAGTTCCATGAGGCACATATGTTCAATAATGTGAAGCAATTTAAAATGTTGTGAAAGGCTCTAGGATCAATGATGGCAAGGTCTCCTGGACCAATTAATCTTTAGGAAGTTGAAGCATTTCATGCAGAATTAAGGGACAGAGTTGGCTCCATTATAGAAGCCTCTTAGGGTTTTCCCCTCTCATCGAAGGGGTGCAAGGTGGGAAATCTGAGGGACTGTGAATAAAGGGAAAAGCACTTATCGGAATCACAGGGTAAATGGGCAGCACAAGGCAAGAGATCTGGAAGTTTCAGGAAACTGCTTTGCCTTACTATCTCTGATAACCTTTCAGCTCATGTTGCCCAGACTCTTTTCCTGGTTTACTATTTAGAAATGCAAGCCTACCTTCCACCCCCTACATTGCTCACAGCTGTCTGCCCCAATTAATTAGCTCCCAGAGGCTGCTATGTTTTCTTTTTCCTGAAAGGAAGCAAGAAAAAAGGATGAGGGTTTGGAGCAGTGTTGGGGAACTTGCGGCCTCAAGGCCACATGTGGCCCTCTAAGTCCTCAAATGTGGCCCTTTGACTGAATCCAAACTTCACAGAACAAATCCCCTTAATAAAGAATTTGTTCTATAAAACTTGGACTCATTCAAAGGGCCAAGAAGGACCCTCAAGAAGGACTTCCCTTCAAGGCCACATGTAGCCTTGAGGCCATAGGATCCCCACCCCTGGTTTGCAGTTTGGATCCACATAGCCCAGACTGATGAAGCTTCCTCATCTATGTGGCTCAGCAGAGAACAGCCCGTCTCATCTGTCAAGGTCAAGTCAAGCCAAGAAGCATTTATTATTGGTTTACTACATGTCAGGCACCATACTA
Organism: Pseudocheirus occidentalis; assembly: GCA_028646575.1. Taxonomy (NCBI): domain Eukaryota; kingdom Metazoa; phylum Chordata; class Mammalia; order Diprotodontia; family Pseudocheiridae; genus Pseudocheirus; species Pseudocheirus occidentalis. The sequence continues at coordinate 130,248,094 of CM053596.1, read as the reverse complement.
AGTGCTCAGGATACAAAAAAATGGACAAAAAGAGTCCCTGACTCAAGGAGCTCACGATCCAATGGAGGAAACAATACGTAAATAAGTATATACATATAAGATATATACAGAATGAATTGGGGGCAATCTTAGAAGGAAGACATTAACACTGATGGGTTAAGAAAAAACATCTTATGGAATCTGAGGCTTGAAGGAAACCAGGGAATTCAGGAGGCAGAAATAAGTAGGAAACATTGTGTGCGATGAAAGGCAAAGAGACTGGTCTCAATGGATCATAAGAGTACATGGAGACAGCACAGAATAGAATGGAAAGGAAGGAATAAGTCAGGTTATGAAGGCCTTTTTATTTGATCATGAAGATAATAGGGGACTCCTCGAATTTATTGAGTAATGGGATGATGTCATGAGACCTGTGCTTTGGGAAGATCATTGGACTGGAGAGGAAAAGAGACTTGAGTTGTGGGGTGATGAGAGTCTCCTTGCCATTGGAGGCCTTGGGAAGGAGAATAATCTGCTCTCTCACACCTGGCTGAAAGGGGAAGTACTTTAATGTCTGTGTCCAAGTAGGCTGTAAAAATGGAGATAGCATTGGAGGAGTGGGCATATTTATGTATATGTTTGTTTGTGAAGCTACTACTCAGTCTGGGAGAGTTATCTGTGTTCCTTCACCCCCCTAATTCATTCAAAGGAGTTCAAGGCACCTCCTCTGCTTTCCTTGCTGTGTCTGCATGTATGCCCACAGACACACACATACATACACATACACAGTCATGCTCTTACTTTAGTAGCAAAAGACTTCTTCTGCATGTACTCTCAATCATTGGCCTCATTTGAGAGTAAAGATTACAGGGAAAAGGGATGGGGGAAGGAAAGAAAAGGATAATAGAACTGAGAACTAGAAGTGACTTTTCAGATCTAATCCAACTTTCTCTTGAAAGAGAAAGTAATTAAGACCCAGGGAAAGGGGAATGGCTTGTCTCAGGTCATAGAAGCACTAAGTAGCAGAACAAGGATTCAAACCCAGGAGCTCTGACCTTAAATCCTATATTCTTACCAGTACCTCCCACAGCCTTCTCTTTTCCTCTTCCCAATTAGTAGATAAACATCAAGGACTAATATTTCTCTTTTTAAATTCAATTTTATTTTATTTTCAATAAAAAATTCTCTCTCCCCCTCCTCTACCCACTGAGAAGGTAAGAAAAACAAAACCCATTACAAATGTGTATAGTCATAAAAAACCAATTTTCACATTAGCTATATCAAAGAGATAGAGAAAGAGAAAGAGTGAAAGTGAGAGAGAGAGAGAGAGAGTGAAAGAGAGGGAGGGAAGGAGAAAGAGAAAGAGAGAAAGAAAATAAACTTCAATGTGCACTGAGTCACTCAGCTCTCTGTGTGAAAATAGGTTTCACATTTTATTGTAAATCCTTTGGAATTCTGCTTGGTCATTGTACTAATCAGATTATAAATCTTTCAACGTTGATAATCTTTACAATATTGTTGTTATTGTATAAATTGTTTTCCTGGTTCTGCTCATTTCACTTTGTATTAGTTCAAAGTCTCCCCAGGTTTTTCTGAAACCACCTCCTTCATAATTTCTTATACCACAGTGGTATTACATGTGATTCATATACCATAACTTGAATTCAATGATTCCTCAGTTGATGGACACTGCCTTAGTTTCCAACTCTTCACCGCCTCAAAAAGAGTGCCTAGAAATATTTTTGTACATATAGGTTCTTTCTATTTCTTTAATATTTTTGGGGGTACAGACCTAATAACAGTATCACTAGGGCAAAGGCTATGCAGTTTAATAGCTTTTTGGGCATCATTCCAAATTCTAAGGGCTGATAAACCTGATGATAACTATACCTCCAGAAATCCATGGCAACATACCAACAAGTCTGGGAAGAATTGGGTGACCCACTGGACTCAATCCAAAAATTTAGCTGCAAACAGGCTCACATATGAGAAACTACAGGTATTGTACAGAAATTGGGAACCACAATTGGACAGAATGATAAGGGCATATAAGTCAGAGGAAAGAATGGGAACCAGAGGGCTAGGACGCAGGCATCATGGCTAATAGTGGTCTCCCTTCTTGCTGTCATATATCTTCAGGTGGCTAACAGTTACCATCCTCTGTCCCCCAGTAGGAGAGTAATGAATTTATAATGTCTACAAGTGAAAGGCGAGTGGCTATGGCTGTGGTTGTATATTTCGTTGTGTGGGCACAGTGTATGGGTGCTACACTCACATCATCCTAAGACACACAGATATAGAATGAACAAGTTATCAGAACGGATGCGAGAGCCTTAAAATCGTAGACCAGTCAAGAGTCTCCTCTTCTCTTTAATAGGTTAATTCATAGAGCTGTTGATGCCCTCACTAAAAAGTCTTCTCTTCTTTGACTGACTTCAGTACTCATTGTCAAAGCACATGGTGTGTAGATCTTAGATCTCCTGATTCCATTTTGGCTTTGTGACTCTACTCTAACACAGGGGATTTGACTTATCACAAAATAAATACCAAAATACCATGAAGAGGGAAATTTTCTGCATTAAGTCAGTCAGTAAATAAACATTTATTAAGCACCTACTATATGCTAGGCAGTGCTAAGTAAAGTGCCAGACATGCAAAGAAAGGCAGTTCTTGTTCTCAAGGAACTTAGAGTCTAATGGGAGAGACAATATGCAAACAAATATATACAGAATGAACTGTAGATAATCCGTAGAGGGAAGGTACTAGCATTAAAATGGATTAGGAAAGGTTTCATATGGAAGCTGGGACTTGAGATGGGACTTGGAGACGGACAAAGCATCCAGGAGGTTGAGATGAAGAGGGAGAGAATTTCAGGCATGAGGGACAGATGGTCAAAATGTTGGCAGCTGAGTGATAGTGCTTTGTTCAAGGAACGGCAGAAAGGCCAGGGTCCCTGGATTGCAGAGTATGTGGGGATGAGTTAGGTAAAAGAAAACTGGAAAGATAGGAGGGAACCAGGCTTCTGAAGTGCTTAAATGCCAAACAGTATTTTATATTTGAAGATGGAAATGATACGGATCCACTGAGATTTACTAACTGGGGTGTATAGTGTGGTGGTGGTGGTGGTGGGTGTGTGTGTGTGTGTGCGTGCGCGCACGTGGGTATGAGAGAGACAGGGTCAAACCGAATGGTCATGCCTAATGCATGATTGCATTAGGAAGATCAGTCAGCTGAGCTAAGGATGAATTAGAGTGAGGAGAGACTTAAGGGAGGGAAACCAACCAGCTGGTTATTTCAATAGTCCAGGTGTGAGGTGATGAAGGTCTCTATAAGGGTAGTGGGGGAAGTATATGAGAACAATTAGAAATGTAAAACCAGCAGGCTTTGGAAACAAATTGGATGGGAGCAGGGTGAGAAAGAATAAGGAGCTGAGGATAACACCTAGGTCATAAACTTGGGTGACTGGGAGGTCACCCTTGGGATGATACCCTTGATTGTAATAGAAAAGGCAGGAAGAAGGGAGGGTTTTAGACTATTCAGTTTTGGATGGAGCCTTGTGACATATCCATGGTTAGTGAGTGTAGCATGGATAAACACCCCTGGTTAGTGTGTGTGACATGGATGAAGAACCAGCAAAAGTGAGTGTGAAGGAGAACCCAGAAAGCAGTGTCATGAAAATCCAGAGAGGAGAGAGAGCATCCAAGGAGGTAATTAAGTGTATCAAATGCTGCTGAGAGGTCAAGACGGTTGAGGATGGAGGAAAACCATTAGATTTGGCAATGAGGAAGTCATGGCTAATTTTGGAGAGAGTAATTCCAATTGAGTGAAGATGCATATAATCATATTGAAAAGGATTTAGAAAAAAGCAAAGGAAATGAGTATTGATGACTTCTACAAGAAATGTGGCTGAGAAAAAGAGATATGTCAGGTGATGAGGAGCAGGGATGGTGAGATCTACTGATTCTTTAGGATAGAAGAGACTTAGGTATGTTTGCAAGTATTAGAAAAAGAATCAGTAGACACCGAAGGAGACAGAGGAGGAAAGGTCACACAGGTAGGAAAAAAACTGGGAGTAGTGTCCTGAAAATCTAGAGAGAAGGGAGTTATCAAGGAAAAGAAGGTGATCCACAATGTTGAAGGCTGCAGAGAGGTCAAGAAGGATGAATAGTGAGGAAAGGCCATTAGATTTGGCAATTAAGAAATCATCAGTACCAGGGGGCGGAGTCAAGATGGTGGCTTAGAAGCAGCAAAGCACCTCAGCTCCCACACAAACACGCTAAAAAACTCATAAAATGGGACTCTAAACAGATTTTCAAGCTCCAAAACTCTCCAAAAGACAGAAAGCACATCTGTTGCTACAGGCAGCTCAGCAGGTGGGGCTCTTCTCAGCAGTCGGGGAGCCTCGGCCAAAACATGCCGGCTCAGGGCCTGGGGCATCGGGCGGGGAGTCGCTATAGGAGAGCAGATCAGCTGCACTGAAGGCACAATTACCACATCTGTCAGGCCAGAAGACAAAAAGGCTAAGAGAAAGGTCAGTGGATTTTGCTAACTGGGGAGGAGAAGAGCGGGTCAGGCCAAACTGCTCCCAGGGCAAGGAAGCAGCAGGAAACGGCTGTAGCAGCAGGAACAGAGCAGGAAAGGAGCAGCAGCTGCTTCCACTGGGCTGCTTCAGAGCCCTCAGCTTGCAGATAGCAAGGGGGCTGACGCGATCCATTGGGGCCAAGGGCTCTTGCGTTGAGCTGCCTGGATCTGGATCATGGTCTTGAGTGGTGGTCCTGGGGTGCGCTTTCAGTGAGCCAAAGCTGGGGGGGGCTGCAGCACCCTACTAAGAGCTCCAGCAGCTGTGAGGGCCCCAGCGATTTGGGACAGAGCTTTCCCCCTCCAGGAAGCAGAGTTCCACAGAGCTAAAAAACCAAGCAATTAATAGACTGGCCAACATCAGAAAAAGGAAGCAGGCTAGGAACAGCAGTAAAACTCTAGAATCCTTTTTTATGGACAAAAAAGACCAAA